>OW240918.1:91429815-91447117 GCA_933207985.1 Pelobates cultripes
TTTGAAGCTGACCACCAAGTAGTATCTTTAGTATCGGCATTATAGGCTTTCTGTCCTAGACATATTAACTCGCCAACAGGTGTGGTATACAATGGCCCTTTCCTAGCTAAACATACATGGCCTATGATAGATGCTTTTAAACGCCATTCTGATTTACCTCTAGTACTTACTTGATGATCAGACTGAGAAAGCATCTGTTGTTCATCTGTCTAAGAACCAAGGTACCAAACCTCTCTTGCCTCCCATTAGTCTCCCATATTAGTACCTCCACATACAAAGCAGTTAGTTATATTAAGACTACCTGCAATACTCTCAGCCAAATCAATAAATAGGTTCTTAACATTATGGGGAATTTTATCCTCAACACTCATCTCCTCATAGAAGGAATGAAAAACCTGATGAGTTTGAGAAGCTGTCGTCTCAGTTTCAAGTCATACATATATTATGGTCCCTGGATCTACTGCTGTACCATGTATTTTGAACCCAAATAGATTTCCAAACTTATCAATAAAATATTGTGGATTAGAGATGGTCATATGGACAGGATTACATTCCATAGATTTACAGTGTGGTGTAGTGGGCAACCTTTGGATAATCATATTTTGATCTACTGTCTTTCCCCAGGTCGCCCAACCTACACATGACCAATAGGGACAGAAGTTAAAGTCTCTATTTGGGCAGTCAGGATCAGTAGATCTTTTACTGGGACATAAATATTTATCATTAAACCCATAAGTTCGTTCCCATTTAAGATTACCACATACATTCCAAGGCTTTCCACTACCAGAGATCGCCTTACATGCATCAAATAGTAGAATGCCCGTAGAATGTATGGTATTTATCACAGTCCTATTTATCAAGGTCCCCTGGGAGTTACTGTTCCGAATTACCAACCAAATTGTACGGGGTTGGAATTAGGGATCGAAACACTTGGGCTCACCTGATATCGGTTGACACACACTATAATCAGTATCTAAGTACCTACACCTAGACACAGATCCTTTACATTCATATGCCAAATTAGGGTCTGGGATATCTGGTTACCTGTTTTTGTAGTCTTAATACAACTAACACAGCTTGGAATATCCTCACCTTTACTCTCCTGAAAAATTATAAAAATACTAAAGCACATAATTAAACACATTATTCTTGCGGTCCTCATCTTTATTCTTCGACCGTGCGACAGCACCTCAGCTTCCCGCTTGTGAGGGCTGCAAGGATTGTTGTACTTCACCTTCACAGAGGTCCCTTCGAGACACTCTGGCTATGAAACGTAGGCAGGTGGTCAGGCTTTATTATGGCCGTCAAAACAGCTACTTGATGATCTCTGATGTTACTTTCAACCACGATTCTTCAAAAATCACCTCATACTTCTCAAGTCACGCTCAATTCGACTGGGTCATGCGTTTCAACCGATGAGATTCTCACGATCTGGAGTAGCTTGCCAGGAATCTGCCGCTGGTTTAACCCTAAAATGATGAATCCACAGAGTCACTTCTGCCACCTTTACAGCTGTTGGGGTAGATAAAAGAACAACATAAGAAGGCTAACAGGATACACCCCAAGGGGTGGAGCGATGACGTGACGTGCACGTGGTGACGTCGCGCGGACGAGAGGAGCAGAGGAGGAGGAAGGAAGCGGTAATGGATGCTGTAAGGGACGCTGCCGACCCCTGAGCCCGCGCTTGAATGAGATGATAAGAGCGATCGCAGCGACTAACCATATTGCGGCTAACTGCGGCTAATTACACTGCGGATGCGAGGATCAAGCGAGATTGGTGGTAAAGCGGAGCGAAGGGAATGAAGGGTGCAAGGGAGCAAAACGGAGACGGAGAGGGACGCTGAAACGCTACAACGCTGAAACACTGTAACTGTGCAGCAACTTGGAAAAATACAGAGAGGCTGTCGGGCGCCCATCCCTAGATATCTCCATCTCTCATCGCACAGAAGTCAAGAAGTACAGCATGGTATGTGAGGTATACTGCAGTATGATAAGATCTATCAACTGAATGTAGAATCTTACATTGAAAGCCAATTTAATATTAGCTCAGTCTGGACATTTTTTTTTTATTTTTTTTTTCTCTCGTTGGGTTTTCTCTGCCTTCACGATCAGGCTAGCCGAAATTTGATTTACGTAGTCTGAATTGTGAACAAACGAAGTCAGACGAAGCTAGAAGTGGGAAATGGGTGACAAAGTAAAAAGTTGGATTTGTTAAAACCCTGTTAAAACTCTGAGAAGTCTGGGAAGCCTGAAAAGCTTCTAAAGTTTCTAAAGGCTTCTTAAAGCTGCTGAAAACTCATTAAGGCGTATTCAAAACTAACTAAAGCTAATTAAATCACCAGAGCTCCGCAAACCATAGCTCCTTAAAGCTTCTTAAAGCTTCTTAAAATTTCTCATGTCCGAGTAAGGATAAAGATACGGAAGCCTACGAAGAGCTGGAATAGCTTGAACAACTGAGATAACTTGACATATGTTGCGCATCTGTAAGCATATAATTGCATCTATTGTCTTTACCCTCCAAGTAAATTAGAAACATGGCGGCAAAAAAAGGGTGAGAATAAAATAAACACAAGGAAGGACAAAGATAAAAAAGTTGACTCTAAATCTGAATCTAAGGCTGAATTAAAATCCGATAAACGCTTGTCAAATTACTTCTCTGCTCAAGAGAAGGACAGGAGACTAAGCCAAGTGGGCTCCACTAAACCTTCAGAAGAAGACATGGTGAACACTAGCCTTACGGAGACAAATGGTCTAAACTCATACATTAATTCCCCTCCAAGTGACCTCCTCAACATTGATAGAGTCACTCTAATAATTGTTTTGACTCACAAATGGAAAAGATAAAAGGTGAGATGCAACTTTTTACCACGACCTTTAAAGAAGAAATAAAGAAAGTAAACATAAGGATTACATCCATGGAAGAGAAATTGGAATGTTCAATGCTTAGAAATAACCTTATGGAAGACAAAATTAATTCCTTGGAGCAAAAAATAAATAGCTTGGAAGCTAAGATGGTTGACTGGGAAGACAGGTCGCGGAGGAGAAATATTAGGATTAGAGGAATCCCGGAGAATATATCCAACCAAATGCTGATTGCCTATCTGACTGAGCTTTTAAACTTTCTAGATATGCAGTTGCAAAATATTCCAATTATATTTGAGAATGTACATAGACTGCCAAAAGCAAGAAGCCTACCAGCACATATCCCAAGAGAAGTCATTGCAAGTTTTCACTCTCTTTCCCTGAAGACCAAATTCAACCTAGCCCTAAGGTTGAAACCTTTAAAGGACTCAAAATTTGAAGAGCTAAAATGCTTTAATGACCTATCTTTGGCTACTAGAACTGCAAGGAAGAAATTCCTAACTTGCACAGGCAAGCTCAGAGATCACAATATAAGCTATACATGGTTATTCCCTACGGGGTTAAAGTTCTATTATAAAGACAATCTAGAAGCCTTCAAAGAGGTTGATAAGTTACATCAATGGTTACTAACAAATAATTTGATATGAAAGTTAGATTGGGGATCTAACGGATGATGGAGGGCGAGGGTATCTAAATTTTTTCAGCTCTTTTTTTTTTATTTTATTTTATTTTTTTTATTTTTTTTGGGGTGTCTTTGAAATAGGGCTAGATAAACCCTAGATAGTCCAACCAGAAACATTTAAGGGGAATATGAAGTACCACAAGCAACTGAAAAACTGCAAGGGTAACTCTAAAATTAAGGACACATATTGAAAATTGAAATATGGATATTAAGTAGAAAATTAAAGTAGATTATAAGGTTAGATAGTATATGATAAAGCACATTGAAATTACGTTGCACGGGGGAACACAACATGACACGGACATAAATAATTTTACACACTAGATTTTTAATACACGATTAAACAGGATATAATTCCGCTGTAAAATATTAGAGTAAATGAATATGAGATACAAAGAAAATTCACGGGATGGTCTAATTGCGTTATTTATACATAATATATACAGCACTAAGTTAAATTAATCACCAAGATATGCACGGCTGACTAAAGTTATGAAGTCTCTCTAGGCTTGGAATAGATAAGCACTTTACATACTAGATTTTTAATTTTGGAACATATAAGATTTACACCCCGGATAAATGAATAGAGTAAATTATTAACAGATATAAGGAAAATTTTACATGACTGCTAAATTGCGTTAAATATACGTATCATATATAGCACTGAGTTTAAATTAATCACTGAGATATGCACTGCTGATTAAAGTTATGAAGCCCCCTTAGGATGGTAGTGGATAAATAGTAAGGGAAGAAGGTAATAAATACTATTCTTTGGGTAAGGAGGTGATACTTCTCCTAAATTGTTATTGTCATTTTTTCTAGAGCTTTTACTCATGAGGCTCATGGGTTGATAATTAGGTACAATTCTCCTCTGCTTCCCTCCAACCGCTAACGCGGTTGAGTTTGATTGATCTATACCTTGGGTAGGTTACGATCAATAATGGGTTTTGGGATGGCTCCCATGGGAAGAGGGGTAGGGAGTCAATGGGGTTTTAATGTTTTATGTACGTGTTGTCGTTTTGTTATGGTTTGGTCATATTTGGTCCTTCTCATTAGATTGGCTCCACATGAGTTGTTCAATTCTAAATAGGATTAATTTTGGTAAAAATAGCAAGTCTGAACGTGGGGGGGTAAATTTAACAAAAATTGTAACATCTTCTCTAGATTCTTGGAAGATGAGTTTACTCCCTTTAGTTGGATACAAGGGAGATTGTTCAAATCTAAATCGGATTAATAAGGATAAAAATAGTAACTTTGAACCTTAGAGGTTTAAACTCACCACAAAAGCGCAATATCCTTCTTAGATTTTTGAAAGACGAGTCCATTTCTATATGCGGGTTGCAAGAAACACATTGGGAGCAAAGAGGAAAAACACGATTAAATTCTAAAGATTATCCATTTATCTTTTCCTCCTCTTTATACGATAAAAAAAAAAGAGGAGTTGCGACCCTCATCTCCTCTAGATTAGCTTTTAAATTTATTCACCAAACACAGGATCCAGAAGGCAGATATCATATATTAATTTGCGAAATAAATAATAGGATCTATACGATAGTGAATCTTTATGCTCCAAACGTAGCCCCGATTAAGTTCATCAGGAAACTAATGGATATAGTAGATAGAAATAGGCAAGGTATGGTAATCTATTTAGGGGATTTTAATTGTATGCTTAACCCAGAATTAGATAGGAGAAGCTTAATTAACGACCAGTATAATAAACAGCTAAAAACCTCAGCTAAATCCTTTAGTAACTTGTTAAAAAATAGGGGCCTTTTGGATCTTTGGAGGATTTTGCATCCTATGGAACATGATTATACGTGTTTCTCTGGGGCTCACCGGGTTTATTCCAGAATTGACCTAATAATTTCAGATCCAAGCATCTCCAAAATGCTTTAAAAAGTTTTTATTAAAAACATTGCATGGTCAGATCACAATGCGGTAATGATGATTCTGGATGATGGCTTGAAGGATAACAGATCAAATTGGAGATTAAATGATCGTCTATTAAGTATTTCAGAATATCTAAGGCAAATTAAGTCAACTACAAATTTATTTTTTGAAGAAAACACTAAAGATGACCTACCACTACCTATTATATGGTGCGCCTATAAATGTACAATCCGAGGACATTTCATTAAGATGGGGTCCCAGGAAAAAAAAAAGAAGGTAAATAATCTTACGCACCTTTATATACAACTAGATCAATTAGAATATATAAATAAAAATAATCCATCTAAAGATATTACTAAAAAACTCGCGATCATTAAAGAGAGTATTAACGATCTACTAATTCAGAAAGCAAATTTCTCACTAGAAAAATTACGAAGGACATGGTACTATAGGGGGAATAGAGCGGACAAATTACTCTCGAATAGGTTAAAGAAGGATTCTATCAAGATGAGGGTAACTAAAATCATTCAAGAAGATAAGGTTCTTTTGAATCCATCAAAAATAGGTCAGGCTTTCCAAGCATTTTATACTAAATTATACAATCTTCCAGACAGACATTCTCCAGTTATTCTCTTAGAATATTTAGAGAATTTAAATCTGCCAAAAATAGCGAAATCTCAACTACAAAATTTAAACGAACTTATAAATCTGGAAGAGGTCAACCAAGCCATAGATAGACTGAAAATTTCTAAGTCTCCAGGCCCGGATGGCTTCACAAATAAATTTTATAAATCTATGAAAGAAAACTTAGCAAATATCCTGAGGGATACATTTAATGAGTTTATGTTAAAAGGTAACATCCCGCCGGAGATGCTGAGAGCTAATTTGGTCCCTATTCTTAAACCACAAAAGTCTTCAGAGTTAATAACTAATTATAGACCTATCTCGTTATTGAATGAAGATTTAAAACTTTATTCCTCAATAATGGCAAGCAGATTAAATGGAATTATGATGGATATAATCCATAGGGACCAAGTGGGCTTTATTTCCAAATGCTCTTCGGTATATAATGTCAGACGTCTTATAGACGTAGTGGATTGGGCCCAGTCGAGGAAATGTTCCCTCCTGATCCTGTCTTTAGATGCTGAGAAAGCATTCGACAGGGTCAGGTGGGACTTCCTCGACGCGGTCCTACAAACCTTTGGCCTTTTTGGGAATATAAGAAAAGCAATAATGGCTCTATACTCAACCCCTTCTGCAAGAGTTATGGGAGCTGGATTCAGCTCAGATTTTTTTTCGTTGAAAAACGGGACAAGACAGGGCTGCCCGCTCTCACCCCTTCTCTATTTAATGACAATAGAAGCCCTAGCGGTAGCAACAAGGAAAAATGAGGCAATAAAGGGCCTTAATTTTAAAAATGATTGCATCAAATTAACAATGTATGCTGACGATATTGTATTAACCCTAGCAGATCCTCTAAACTCCTCTATAGCTTTCTTTAATACCTTAGATGAATACGCTTTACACTCAGGCTATAAAATTAACGTTAATAAGTCGACTGCACTACTAATGAATACCCCTCAGGATATAAGGGCAACACTTAGGCAGAGATATGAATTTAATTGGGCGGAGGTTTCCTTTAACTATTTGGGAATTGAAATAGCAAATGACGTTAATATTATCATGGAACTTAATTTTCTATCTCTTCTCAGAATTACTGCAAGGAAATTGAAAAATTGGAAGAATTTAGAGATTTCATGGTGGGACCGCATTAATGTAGTCAAATCTTATATTATCCCAAAATGGGTTTATCTATTTAGAATGGTGGCATTACCGTGCCCGGACAGTTGGTTGACCTTAGCTCAATCCCTTTTGAATAAATTGATATGGTTACATAAGCCTCCAAGAATATCCCAAAAACGGTTAGCCTTAAAAGTGAAAATGGGGGGCCTGGGGGTTCCTATTCTAAAGGACTTCCAGAAAGCTGCGACTTTTACACACGCAGTTATTACTCAACTAAATGATAGTAAGAATGAGATATGGTACAAGATAGAACAAGACCTTACTTCAACTGAGGGATCATCGTTGGAGTTGTCTGCGCTCTTTTGGCCCTTAAATTTAGAGACCGATCATAAGGTAAATTCCACCTCATCTAGTGTTATCCTGAACAATGTCCTAAGAGGGTGGAAAAAAACTAAAAACTCACTAGGTCTTTATAATAAGTTAATCCCTTCCCTTTCCTTAAGGAATATGGCTTATTACATGACTAATCTTAACTTAAAAAGCTGGATTGAAAAAGGCGTATATAAATTTCAAGACTTAATGGATAGAAATGGATGGATGGATTTCCAAACTTTAAAACAAACATATAAAATAGATAATAAGGAGACTTTCAATTACCTTAGGCTAAAAGGCTTTTGCCATCAATATGTTATCACAGAAAGGTATGATCGCTTAAGGGACATGGGAAATATCCTTGATAGAGATTCTCCAAAAAAACTATTATCTATGGGATTAAATTTATTGCAAAATAACTCAGATAAACCTCTAGAAGCTATAATTAATTCTTGGCAAAGAGATTTGGGTAATCAGATTTCCTGTAACCAATGGAGAGAAGCTCTAAATTTGATCTATAAATATATCCATTGCCTCAATCTGGTGGAATGCCATTTTAAAATCATAAATAGATGGTATATGGTCCCCAGTAAAATTGAGAAGTTTAACAGTTCAGGTGACTCCATTTGCTGGAGATGCAACGTGGAGTGCGGGAACTATCTACATATATGGTGGGACTGTAGGTTTATACAGAAGTTTTGGAAAATGATCTTATCAAGGATAAAACTTATTACTCTGATTGATTTACCGATGGTACCACAGATATGCCTTTTACAATTAGATATTCGCCAGGTTAGTAGCAACTCACTGCCGGTTATCTTGCATATACTTTTAGCCGCGAAACTTTCTATCGCAAGGTACTGGAAAATGGAGTTGGTGCCCTCCTGGCCAGTAGTTAAGGAACAAATTAAATATCAACTGAAAATGGAAGCTGGGTTAAATATAAAATACCAGGAACGTTATAACTCCTGGTTGGTGAAGCTAGAGGCTGTTGCTGACTTATAGATAGTTGTCCTGAATCTCTCTGGGCCTAAGTTGAGATTGACACTATATTAAGTGTGACCACATATGACCATTTGATGTTTTGTCTTGTTATGTCCTTTTTGTATGTGAGTTGCTTACAGTGAGATCTTTAAACAACATAGGGGTTTTACTAAATGTAATTATACTACTTCATGCCTATGTGGGTAAAAGTAATGTTTACCGATATGTGTGTCTTACTGTATATGTTATATATGGGATGTTTTGTTAATTGTATCTTCTTTTCTTGTCAAACTCTATTGTGTTAAAAACAAAAGTAAAAAAGTGGAGTTGATATCTCCGAATAAAGATTATAAATTAAAAAAAAAAAGGATACACCCCAAGCTTTAACTCAATATGTATCGGTGGGATGTTTCGAGCAAGTCCTGGAGGATTATTTTCTGCCCTTACTCCTGGAATGTCAAATACAGATCCATCACTCTTTGGGTTTGCTTTTATTATTAGAGAATAGAAACGCCATTCTTCTTCTTTTGGCACCAATACCGATATTATGCCAGGTGATTTATTAAACTTCAGAGACGTTGATCCATTAAGTAGAAAAGTTATCTAAGCTTGAAGCTTTGATAATAGATCTCGTCCTAGAAGTTAAGCCGGACACTCCGACATGTATAGGAACTGGTGCTTAACAAAATTGTCTCGTAAAATGCATGTACGACTCCTGAGAATCGGTCTAGCAGTGCTTTTCCCAGTAGCTCCTATCACAGTTATAGTCTTCTCAGAAGGAGGAGCTACCAACTTGGTCACCACAGAATGTTCAGCACCTGTGTCAATCATGAAAGGACTTCTCTTTCCCCCTATTGCTACATCGACCATAGGCTCCGCTCGGCCAAGGGGGATGGAGCCCGGTCGGTATCAATAGTCTTCCATGACAGTGTCAGCCAGACATACAAAGTCTAGGTCTCTGGGTAGGGGGATAATATCTACCTCCCTGAACACTCCCTCTGCTATTCCCATTATTCCCTCCAAAACTTCCTACTACCATAACCACCTCACCCTCTTCTCTCTTCTTGTCTACCACCTGCAATATATCCCCTCTGTGGACAGTCACTCTTCCAATGCCCTTCCTCTCTACAATATGCACTTTGATCTCTACCTAGTGGTACCCTGCTCATCCTATTCTCAACTCCTCTATTCATCTTCCCTCCTTCTCTAGCTACGTCTGAAATAGCTACCACTAACATGTCTATTTTCTTCCTCATCTTCATCTTCACGTTCCTACTCACGCTTTGTCTCAGTTTCCCTATTCATATATACTTTATTTGCGATCTCCATTAGCTGTGATATGGACATCCCTACAAATCCCTCTAACTTTTGCAATTTTCTTTTAATATCACCTTGGGCCTGGTTGACAAATGCTGAGTTAATCATTCGAGAATTCTCAGGGGCCTCTGGTTTAAGAGGAGTATACAATCTATATGACTCCAATAATCTTTCATAAAAGGCACTAGGTGACTCATCAACCTTTTGCAATAGCTCAGCTGTCTTTGACATATTGATTGCCTTCTTCCCTCCTGCCTTCATGCCAGCAATAATGGCTTCCCGATAAGCCCTTAATTGGGGCATGTCAGCACCATTCAAATTCCAATTTGGGTCAACATTTGGATAATGGGCTGCAGCCCATGCAGCTGGATTGGCCTGATTTTGAGTACGGGCCGTTTCCTCAAGTGCTTTAATAGCCGCTTGATTAATCCGGGTCCTTTCCTCACAATTAAATAAAGTTAATGGTAATTGCTGGCAATCGGCCCAGGTGGGATTGTGTGTTTGTATAAAAAGGTAACCAAATCTGTCATGACTTGAGGTTTGTCGGTATACAAAGAGTTATGAGTCTTCCAATTGAATAGATCAGTTGTGGTGAAGGGGACATAGACAAACACTGGATCTGCCCATTGTATTTGGCCTTCAAATAGCCTTCAAAAGCTATTCAGAGGCTGATGGTGGCGTAGATGACTACCTGCACAATTTTGAGAGGCTGTGTCAACTACACGACATCAGCGAGGCGGATCAGGTACCTAGCAGGGAGACTATCCGGTCGCGCAGCAGAGGCGTACCGGGCTGTGCCGGATGAGGACAGTAGAGACTACGATAAAGTAAAACAAGCGATTTTAGCCCGGTATGCGAGCACCTCAGAGGCATATTGCATAAAGTTTCGGAACATTAAAAAGCCGACGAAAGACACCCATGTAGAGTGGGCACACTGGCTACATCGAGCTGCAAAGGGGTGGTTGGAAGCCACCCAGGTTAACACGAACATCCATTCGTTTAAATAAAGGGAATATTATGGAAGTTATGTATTTTAATGTAAAATGTAAGTTCTGCTGCACTGAGGGATAATCCACTTAGCTGTATATTCTAGTGGGAGTATCCCTCTCGTACAGCAGTGCATGGTGGGAGAAATGTCTGTGTTGTTCAGTTCCCCATGTAGTCCCCTACTGTACCACCCCTGGAATGTCAGTAGGGAAACCCCTTGCATGGGGAATCCCATAAATACAGTGACCTGTGAATAAAACCTCACTTGACTCCCAGCATATATGTCGTCTAGTTCTTGGGAGGGAAGGATTCTTACAACGCTACCGGGATTATTGTATGCTGTATTTATTTCCTTGGATTATTTTATGCTGTTCCTGTTACCCAGCGGAGATACTGTGGATTATACTACCTCTCCGCTACTGTCGGGATGGAAGGGTGCCAGTCAATTTTCGGGTTAGTATGGGACTTCGGCAAGGCTGCTCAGTAATAGGTTCCAGTCTGGGAGTAGTAAGATAGGTGGAAGGGGATGAGCTAATTTTACTAGTCAGCATTTGGCTGATGAAAAAAATAAAAAAAGTGTTAAACCAAAAACCTAGTAGGTGTCACCAGAGGGTAAGTAATTGTATCAAAATAATCTTTATGGGTCTAATAATAAAACTTAACTTTTAATATATTTATACATAAAATAAAACCTTATAGCAATAAATATATTAAAATAGGGTAAGCAATCCTACTTCTGTCTGTTGTATGCCAGTATAGAGTTAAAGATGATTAAACAATGTAATATCAATGTAACTCCCGAAGATGGCCAGTAGGTGGCCCTAGAGTGCTTCCTAAAGTCTAATGAAGCAGATAGACTTTAATTATGTGCTTATTTTATTATTACTTATTTTAATCACTGTTCACCCTGATATCTAGGCTTGAGTAAAGCTTTAGTTCTAAGGTAAATTAAACATCTCATCCCATCCAGTAACTAAAAAAGGATAAAAGTGTACTCTAGCATCTTATCCCATTGATCATTTCTTCCAGTTGTATTTTAGACTGTCACTGAATGCACACAGTGTTCGGTAGTTTTAGTGCTATTTCAATGATTATGGTACAATGTCATTGCTGAGAATTATCTGATCCAATAGACTTAGTTACTGTTATTAAGAATTATCCTCACAATTTAACTGTTAATAAAATTCAATGCTAAAATACACTCCTACCAAAAAGGAAGTCAGTTCAGATTACAAAGAACCAGGGGGTTGGTACAGAAATACAAGAGTTTGAAACAAAAAAACAGATAGGTATGTGGGTAGGCGGGGACAATAGAGCAGGGGGAGTGCAAATACTAGCTATACCGGTTTTAGCTTGGAAGGAAGAGTGGGGGAGTGGCTACTCTGGCTCTGGAGGATGAATAAGGGGGTTGGCAATCAGATGCAAGGGAGGGAGGTGTCCAAACTAGGTGGAATTAAAGCCTTATTTCTGACCACCATGTGGTTCCATTGTTCCTCATGACACAGTTTAATTCACCAAGGCAGTTTTTCAACAATCGGTTTCCAACAGTCAATATATTGAAACTGATCATAGAATTCCTGCCTACTAGTTACAGCCACATGTACACCCTGCACTAAATTTAAGTCAAAACTGCCACATGGAGGCCATGCGGCCACCAGGACAGGCCACTCCCTACTACACAGGTATTATTATTTTTATTTTTTTAACATACAAGACAAAGGACCAACAGCCTTGTGAATCAGAAGTTGATTTCAACAGAACGTCTGATTCAAAATCTGTACAAATATACACACAGTTTCAACAGTCACACCAATCTCCTTATAACCAGCACCACATCGCACGGTTACTAGGCCCAAACAAATACGTGAACACACACACAGGATCCTCACATGCTCAACAATATCACGACGTCGCACGCACAAGTAAAATCAAGACTCACCCAACACTATATACCAATCAAAGCAACTATTAAGCAAGTCATACAATTGTCCACACAATTAATCAACATTAACTAACCGATAGCATAACATTTCAACAATTTCGTCTCTACAGTCAGTGCTTATGGTACAGTTAGTAACTATTATACAGTTTAGACAATTATGACTTTAAAGTTACAATATCAGTTAGTACACATGCAAGGTTAAACAGTAATTTTAGTATTTTTCACGTAATATCAGTAGTTATGGTACAAGTCAGTGGTTATGGTACCGTGCGCTTTTTTTTTTTTTTTATAATTCTTTATTTTTGTTGTGCCTTGCAAGTACAACAGGTAAGAGAAGACAAGTCATAGAATAGCATCAAAAAGTGTCAATATTTCTCCATACATTGCAAAGATTACTGCACAATTCTTTTATATATATTCGAAGAGTACATGCTGCTTCTAGAACTGAATATCAGATAACGTATAGCATGGCATAAGTTGGTGCCTAAAGTAAAACAAAATTTATGATTACAATAGATGTTCATTTATAATGTCATATTTCTGCATCAGCATCCTATTCTTAGTATATGAGAATAGACAAGAAGAAATGGATAGTAATAGTTGGTTACAGTTGGTTATATCAAAACTGGTTAAACGTAAGGTATAGATAACATTCTACATGGTAATCACATAGTAGATGCATGTATGCGTGTCTAAGGTGGTGATTACGGTAGTAGCACAGGTTGATAAAACTTCATATTTAGGCGTATTGACTTAAATCCTGTGTCTGCATAAAAATGAGAAAATAAGTAAAATGGAAATTATAGCAGAGATCGGCCACTGGGAGTGTATACAGGTTGCCAGTGTTAGTTAAACCGTTAGGTGCGACACTACTTGCACATTGGTGTGATATATAGTGGAGCTTATTCGGCTCGCCAGTAATGGCATAGAGCTGGGCTAAGTGTTTTGTGAGTTACATATATATATGTAAAAAAACAAACAAAAAAAACCAAAACTTTTGTTTCAGCCTTCTAGGAAGGGGAAACATGGGTTAGGAAAAAGGGCCTATGTGAGGTCCCCTGTTAAGCACCAGTGGGATAGTACCCCTGTGCCACAAGGGGCCTTGTGCCATGCACGCACAGCCGGGCATATCAGGACACCCTGAACTAAAATAATAAAGGGTGATAAGAAACAATTTAAATAAAATTAAGAAGATCACAAAGGGGATGCAGACAGTACACAGGCTCTTCCCCCACCCCACTCCATCTTGTTCAGTTATGGCAGTCCATAGTCTAGTAAAAGCAAACCTTGGCAGGCTGCCTGCAATATGGTAGCTTTGGCTCCCAGAGGGTCTTTGGCCCCCTTCCAGATCCCCCTTCAGTTCCATCCTTCCAGCAGAGTGGTGTGTGGCGAAGTGGGCACTCGGAGAATGAAACAGTCCGCGGGGACCCCCCCAGGGTCCACAGGCCATTCATCTCCTGCACCTCCCCTGCACCTTCAGGGACTCTGTAAGGCGTCGTCCCCTGAGATGTCTCTCTCAGCTCCGGCCACACACTTGATTCCGTCGTGCTTCGTTCGCGGCCACCGGTACACCGCTACTCCACACCCTCTGGTTCCACAGGGCTCGCGGTGCTGGGGACAAATCTCTCCAGGCCCCCCACAAACCCAGAGGCTGAGGACAACATGCCTCCGGTGGGTGGACGTTCCGGGTGGCTTCTTCCACAGGTCCGCAGTCCTCAGGGCCTATGTTCGACACATTTCAGCCCCTTACGGCACGTGAGTGTGTCGTCTTATACTAGCATAGTATGATGGGTGTTGGCGTCCCATAGGTCTGGTGGGAGGAGGGGGGGGGGGAGCGGGACCGGGCCGTCACTTGCCATCAGCCTCATGTCCCACAGGGCTATCGGGAGCAGCAACAGGCACATTTAAGAGCAGGTCGGCATGTTCCACCGTTGCTGTTTTTCAAGGCATCAGAGTGGAGCCCGGAGGTAGGCCTGAGACGTCGGCAGGCTTGGTATTTCTGTGTTACAGGGCCCCAGCCGGGATCTCCTGGCCTCTGGTGGGTTCCCACAGGTATAGGTAGTGATGGTTAGTGGTCTGCTGGGCACTTTTGGCAGTAAATCACCATCTTTAGAGAGCAGGGACCGGAGCTGAGGAAGATGGCTGCCGCTCCGCTCATTTTACACTATACACACAATTTACACGTCCGCTAAACAGCAGAGCTCAAACTCTCTAGCAGGACATACATTTCACCAATTACAGCGTATTTTACAACATTTACAGTAAACCCAACTACTCTAATTGGCCAGCACCTCGAGAACTATCGAACTATTTACACCAGGATTCGGTTAGTCTACGCTGCCCAAGCACCACATATAGCGAACTAGTGTGCGGAATTTACAACAGTACCCATTTAGTCTAGCTACTCTATCAATAGTCTAGTGGCTGAATTTACAACCGTGCATACTTAGCCAAGATAGGTTGAGAACTAGCAGACGGAATGTACACGGCTTAGTCTCGCCGGCCTCCCCGACCTAGCGACCGAAATTTACACCTAGACACGCTAGTCAAGACAGGACACCGGTGTCCGGCATAAACTATTTAC
The DNA here is from genome assembly GCA_933207985.1 of Pelobates cultripes. NCBI lineage: Eukaryota > Metazoa > Chordata > Amphibia > Anura > Pelobatidae > Pelobates > Pelobates cultripes. The sequence goes on from OW240918.1 coordinate 91,445,179, forward strand.
ACCAAGATTTAGCCTGACCCAAACCACCTATATTAAACGGCTGACTACAGAGCATCTAATTTCCAGATAAGCGATGCGCCTTCGTTTCTTCCCTCCAGAGGGAGGGGGCATTCCAATAACCAGTTCCAAATATAAAACCCCTTGTGGGCCTACCACTCTAACGGGATCAGTCTTAGCTTTTAGTTCCTAGACCTGGGTTCACACTCATCGACGCTGCACCCGGTACTTACTACGTAAAGGCCGATGATCTCCTGGACAAAAGGCGAGTGGCGCCGAGACGAAAGGAGGTCCACGCAGAAGTTCAGGGGTGCTGCCGTGGAGAACGTTGGTAAAAGTTTACCATCTCAAATCTCTGCGCCAGCTTCCGTGCAATGAGGTTCCCGGCCAATGCACCAACAATGTTACCGGAGGAATAACAGGAACAAACCGCAGAAGCCACACATAGAGATATGGACACAAGTCTTCAGGAAGTAACAGGTCTTTTATTTACACACTGATCGGGTCTCAGATAAACTCCTGTTTCAAAAATATCTGAGAGGCAGAAAGCATGGTTCAGAGGCCTTTTGTTAGCAGCATATCCCCTCCCATACAGTATAACCCCTCCTATATTCCTCAAACCAATCAGCACACAGGGTATTCAGGATCACCTTATATGGGCAGACCACGTGGCTCATCCGAAACAAAGGAGAAAGGAATGTGATTTCAGTTCCTGCATTCCTGCACATGCTCAGTATACTGATGACTCATCCAACTGTTTGTAATCAGATACTAATTAGCATATGCCATGTGGAGATTTCGGCCTACTAAATTTTGACCATGCTGGAATCCCATCACAAGAACACTGGCCTGACCACCTGCAGGTAGCACTAGCCCTGCTGCCATTGCTTGCAGACACGGTGCCCCTTCATCCTCATGGCGCTGAGTGTTTTGCGAGTGCTTTACGAGGGGTACCATGGATAGTGAGCCTCTACTCCCAGACATACACACACTCATACACACACTCCCTGAGAAGCAAGCACACAAATACAGAAATATATACATGATTTTAGTACCCTTCTTGTGAGCCTACCTTATAAGTTCTTGGGGGAGTGTCCTGCAACAGCTCTAGTATTCCTCCCAACTGCAGCATCCTTAGAGAGCCAGGGATGAGTGATATCAGGGGCACTGTCAATGCAATGTGTGGCTATATATTCAGTCCATGGCGGATCTTCAATGTAGACTGTAAAATCCTAAAAATATCCCATACAAAAAAGTGTTTTGCATAGTGAACACCAGGGTACTAACGATGGACACTGACATTGGTTCCCAAAATCAAGACTGTACTTTTGAAATTGGGGCAATTGTGGGCAGTGGCGGATCCAGAGCCTGATCTCGGGAGGGGCACTTGTAGATTATTTAAAGAAATAATCCAGACACAATAACTACTACAGCTCAGTGTAGTGGTTTTGGTGTCAATAGTGCCGGGACCCCCTCCTAGAGTAAGTAGTCAAACCGTTTAAGAACAGTTTGACAACTTACCTGAGGTCTGCTGGGAAATGGGGCGGTAGTAGGGCATAGGAGCAGTGGTGTGTGTGGTGGTGCAATGTGTAAGGGGTGCAGTGTGTGTGTGTGTGTGTGTGTGTGTGTGTGTGAAGGTTGTAGTGTGTGCGTAGGGGGGCAGTGTATGTCAGGGATACAGTGTATGTGTGGGACAGTATGTGTGTGTAACAGTTGCAGTGTGTGTGTGAATGTGGGCAATGTGTGTGTATGGGGCGGCAGTGTATGGGGGCAGTGTGTGTGTATGCGGGGCAGTATGTGTGTATGAGGGCAGTATGTGTGTATGAGGGCAGTATGTGTGCATGGGGGGGCAGTATGTGTGCATGGGGGGGCAGTATGTGTGCATGGAGGGCAGTATGTGTGCATGTGGGGCAGTATGTGTGTATGGGGGGGCAGTATGTGT
>OW240918.1:91447217-91581512 GCA_933207985.1 Pelobates cultripes
GTGTGTGTGTGTTAAGGGTAGGGGGGGATTTTTTAAATAATATATATCTTTATTTAATTAAAAAAAAAATATTCTATGTCCCCCCTCCCTTCTTACCTTTATGGAGGAGGAGGGGGGACATATTTTCATCCCTGGTGGTCCCAGTGGTGATTCCCTGGTGGTCCCAGTGGTTACAGTGAACTCTAGCCCGCGCTTCCGGGCTAGAGTTCACTCTCGCGAGATTTGGAGCGTTGCCGTGGTAACCGCGACAACGCTTCAAATCTCGGAAGAAACTCCCGGAGGCACGGGCGAAGCTCCCGGGTCCTCCCTCTCCCTCCCCTGCCGCCAGCACAGTGCCTGCGGACCGGGGAGGGAGATCTCTGATCTCCCCTCCGGTCCGCAGGCACATTGAAGGGCTGGCACCTGCATGTCCTGGCAGGGGAGGGAGAGGGAGACCGGCGGATTTCTCGGGGGCAATTGCCCCGTTGCCCCGCCCCTGGATCCGCCAGTGATTGTGGGTATGCTAGCTTGAGCTGCCTGAGACTGAATGTGCTAGACTTGGGTTCAGGTAGAAACTAATGCCCCCTTTTTTTTTTTTGCATATAAAACTCACAGATCTAAGTGTGAGTGGTCCAAATCAGGTGATGCATGCAGTATGTATAATAATCCTACAACTTCCATCAGTATGACCTGCACAGTAGCCTTTAGAAACATCATTGCTCAGCCTCACTAGGAAATATCCCGGTGGACCAGTCCAGACCTTGAGAGCACTGAGAACAAAAGTCACCAGCCCAATTAATTTCTGCCTGCTGCTTCAGAACTGTGCAGACATCCCAACACATCTCCAACCATTCTGATTTTTAGAAGAAATGTTTAAAGGACCACTATAGTGCCAGGCAAACGAGTTTGTTTTCCTGGCACTATAGGGTCATTAGGTCCCCCCCCACCCTCAGGGATGAAGGGCTTAAAACCTCTTCAGCCACTTATCTTCCTCCAGTGATGGGCTCCCTCGGTGCTGGTGACCTCTCCTCCTCCTGCCGACGTCAGCACCGAATGCGCATGCGCGGCAAGAGCCGCATGCGCATTCAAACAGCCCATTGGAAAGCATTACTCAATGCTTTCCTATGGACGTCAGCGTCTTCTCACTGTGATTTTCACAGTGAGAATCGCAGAAGCGACCTCTAGTGGCTGTCAGTGAGGGTTAAAACTAGAAGGACCTGGCACCCAGACCACTTCATTGAGCTGAAGTAGTCTGGGTGCCTATAGTGGTCCTTTAACCCCTTAAGGAAACAACTTCTGGAATAACATGGAATCATGACAGAATATTTCTGTCATGTGTCCTTAAGGGGTTAAGGCTGCAGACACCAACCCCCTTGTTAGTCCTCCCATGCTAGGACCCCAGGGGGCACATACCCCCTTGCCTGCCCTGGAGGGACCGCACATTTTTGTGCAATTTTGTGTTACTCACACAACATGTTGGGATCCTTTACCATGATGGGCGCTCAATTTTCTCTGATTGTATTTGAGAATAATCTAAGCCCCTCTTAAAGGACCACTATAGGCACCCAGACCACTTCGGCTTAATGAAGTGGTCTGGGTGCCAGGTCAAGCTGGGGTTAACCATTTTTTTTATAAACATAACAGTTTCAGAGAAACTGCTATGTTTATAATAGGGTTAATCCAGCCTCTAGTGGCTGTCTTATTGACAGCAGCTAGAGGCGCTTGCGTTCTTCTCACTGTGAAAATCACAGTGAGAAGACACCAGCGTCCATAGGAAAGCATTTTAAATGCTTTCCTATGAACTGGCTGAATGCGCGCGCGGCTCCTGCTGCGCATGCGCATTCAGCCGATGCCATCGCTATGAAGGAGGAGAGGAGAAGAAGAGCTCCCCACCCGGCGCTGGAGAAAGGTAAGATTTTAACCCCTTCCTCTCACCAGAGCCCGGCGGGAGGGGGACCCTGAGGGTGGGGGCACCCTCATGGCAATATACTGCCAGGAAAATGAGTATGTTTTCCTGGCACTATAGTGGTCCTTTAATAAAATCTACAAATTTTGGTGCTAAGAAAGAATATCCCAGACCTTTATGGAAGGGGTCATGACTGCTAACTAGGGGTCATAGAAGGGGTAATTAAATTGAGTAGACGCCTGTTACATTGTATACAAATTGGTAGGTGGGGAGTTAATTTATCAAGAGGGCAGCAAAAGATTAGCATGGTCAGGGATTGCAATTACCTGTCTACTTCGTGGTAGGACAGATTTAAGGTTATGCTCAAATTCACATGATATAGTTATGGAACTAAATAAAAGTTGTGGCGTATGTATCATTGTTTTATTTATTGGACATGGGTCTTGTTGGGAATTCGTGATTCAGCAATCAAGTAAAAACTATAACTTTGAGTATGTCTGTGCCATACCTTGCAGCATTTCAAATGAACAAAGAGGGACACTTTAATTTTAGGGGTGTGGCCAGGGCTGTTTTAAGACATTTTAGATGGTTATGAATAACATTGTTTGCAAATAAAATGTAATTTAGAACAAGCACAACATATCTTAATTACAGAAATTGATTTCTAAACACATTTACTGTAGTATGAAGACACATTACTGGGAGTATTATTGCTGTGGAGCTCTGTTACAGACATACAAACAGTATGGAGCTCCTAGAAAACAGGGACATTAGTACAGAAAAGAGGGATTTGGGTCCAAAAAAGGGACTCTCTCTCCTAAATAAGGAAACTTTGGAGGTGTTTGTGTGTAGCAACTGGAAATGACAATATCTTACAATAGCTTTTTTCTCCATTCAGCTTTCCTTGTCTATTCAATATCTTATCATTATGTTTTCCAATGGTTTTGTTGATTCTTGTTAAGAGTTCACTGCCTGTTTTGCTCCTATGCATAAAACAAATGCGTAAATACATTACTTAGGCCCTTCCTAACAGGAACGACCTATCAGCTATCTTTGTTAAACTGCAAGCATCATGCTGTATTAAGGCAGCAACGTAAAATCTATGCATTATGATGTTGGAGGAGGGACTGCCTGCACCAACATGGCGCCGGGGAAGAGACGTGAGAAGGACAGGATGTCTGTTCTAGCCGGCGCCGGAAGTGTACCCGCCGCCAATTTGAGTTCGGTATGTTGTGTGTAAGTAGGATAGTGAGGGGGATTATGTAGGAGGAAATCTGAGCTGCTGGGTTGGGAATGCTGTATGGGTGGAAGTAGGAGACATTGCAAGCTGTCTAGATAGCTGCTGTGCTGCAGAGGATGGTGTCCAGTGTTTCTGTCTCCAGCTGATCCCCCTCTCACTCAGGATATGTCAAACTGCACTGCAGAGGTGAGTTTTGTCACTGGATGGGCCTGTACTTCTATAGGAAAATATGTAGTTTGCACCAGGTTTGGAGACAGACAATTTTTATTTATTGGGTTCCCAAAGCCATTTTTTGTTTTTAACAAAGATATTTAAAAATCTATTTAGTAGCAAGCTTATGTCACATACAGTATAAATTGTTTCCATATTAAAAAGTATTAATTGACACATAATTTTGTTCATTCTCACTGAATGCTGAATGGTGTATTCAACTTTTCTTATGTTACCAAGAGGGAATCTACTTTCGGAAAAGTGTTATTAACTACTGAAAAATATTATGTTACTAGAGCAATAAAATGACTTTACTTTGAGTACTAATGGAATTAAACTATACGTTTTGTTTCTTCTTTTACAAGACTTCAGTTTAGAAAAGGATAGAGGTCCTTAATTCTAGTACTGTAAACTAAACCAGAATATTAATATTAAAACATATCTATAAGTTGATACAGGCTATATTCATGTTTGAAAATGGATGAGAGAACAGGTTTTAAGAGATTGTGCATCCATCTTTTAATTTATTTAACATTTTCTGTTTCTTTCACGCTGTACTGCTACTTTTCAAGAGAATTCCACTTGGTATTTTTTTTTAATTTTTTTTTTTTTTTTATACATTTGAATTCATAGAAAATATTCTAATATACAATTTAGTACCTTAGGTAGAGTCATGTATGTTTAGTGTTTATGTGCTACATCTAAGCTATCAGGCTGTAGTCGTTCCCCTTTTAAACTTTTTTTTTTTATTATTATTTTTATGAATAACAGGGTTTTTCACTAAAGGGAGAATTGCTTAGAATTTATTGCGAATTTAATGATTCAGGGCATTATATCTGAATTAGTGAAATTCTCCAAATCGGTTCTCTCTTCAGTTTGGCTGTTTTGGCCTACAATTTTAAATTCACTATGATTTCCAAGCAATTCTCATTTTACAACTGTTAGTGTCCTCTATCACTTTATTGTGCTAACTGGAAATCATTATTGCCAAATTGGTGGTTCTGGCTTGTTAAGATAGAATACCCCTTTGTGACTAGACCTTGCCAGAACTCTAGCATTAGCTATGCATTCCATAGAAACCGTTTTTTTTTTTTTTGTCTCTCTCTAATTTTGTAGGTGCCACTCTGGTACTGTCGTAAGAGTCTACTAAATATGTGTGATCTTTTCATACAGGTGCAGAGTGGGGGTGAAACAGAGAGGTTCTTCACAATTAACCCCACTGAGCTTTCAGATGAGATTCTTTTGCACATCCTGAGTTATGTCCCAAGTACAGATCTCATCCTTAACGTCAAGAAGACATGTCGCAAATTTGCAGGTCTTTGTCTTGATAAGAGTCTGACCCAGAAAGTAAATCTCCATAAAGTTTACCAGGTTGGTATTCGTAAAGATTTAAGTAGTTGGTTAGAATTGTATTTGTCCAGAACCTCATCACATTGAGGTCTCTTCCCTTAATTCATAACTTACTCCGTGTTTCCTTACTGCATATTCAGGTTAAGGATGAGGAGGTGAAACAGATGCTCAAAGAGATTGGCAAGGAGATATGTGAACTGGACATAAGTGGCTGCTACTGGTTATCCTCCCCTACTGTGGACCTTATAACACGATGCAGGAGACTTGTAAGGCTTGATATGTCTGGATGCTCTTTAACGTCCCTAAGGTTATCACATCTTCTCTCTAACCTTGTAAACCTACGTTCTTTAGCCATTGATGTTAGTTCAGGATTTGACGCTGGACAGCTGAGTAGTGAGTGCAAAGCAACATTAAGTCGACTACGTGAACTGAAACAGACTATCTTTTCTCCCTCCTATGGAGTCGTGCCCTGCTGTACTAGCCTTGAAAAACTGCTACTATTTTTTGAAGTACTGGATCGGACACGTGAAGGGATGTTGATGTCTGGTCAACTAATGGTGGGAGAAAGCAACATTCCTCATTATCAAAACCTGCGTCTTTTCTATGCTCGACTTGCCCCAGGGTATATAAATGAGGAGGTGGTCAGATTGTATCTGGCTGTCCTAAGTGATAGAACTCCTGAAAACTTACGAGCTTTTCTTATTTCTGTTCCAGGCATCTTACCAGAAAGTCGAGCAACCATAAACCTTCTACATTCTATGGCAAAGAATGTGGCATTGGAAGCATTTCAGTTGCCAAAGTCTTGGCTGAATGGGACCTCATTGCTTCAGCAAATGAATTTCAGCAACCCTTCCTACTTCAGTTTTAGCCGCTGCATGATATCTGGAGGGCAGCTAACCCAAAGGATTATAAACGGTGGTAAGGATTGTAAGAGCTTGGTCAGTCTAAATGTGCGAGGCTGTCCTTTTTTCTTCAGCAGTGACATTCCCCTGCGTAAGCCAGAAGATGATATAGATATTACTATATTGAAGACTCTAATAACTGCCTGCCCAAATCTTACACATTTGAATTTCTCGTCTGCACACCACCATAGCTCAGAAAGCAAAGGGAAACACCTATGTGAGATTCTTGCAAAGCTTCAGCACTTACGGTCACTTTCATTACCTGTGTGTTCCATTGCCGATACAGTTACAACTACAGAAAAGTCTAATTCTCCAGGTGCATCATATTCTTCTAACCCTGCTCCACTTGGGTTTGGGAAGAAGGTCCGGATTGGAGTTCAGACATATCCACGAACCCAAAATGACCAAGACAATGCCCCAACCTCTGTTTTCTGGAGACTTCTAAAACAGTTGTCACTTCTAGAACACTTGGAATTAATTGGTTCCAACTTTTACTCAGTAATGCCTAGAAATGATCCAGCAATACGCAACACATACCCACCTTGTAAGCGTTCTCATAGTGTGGGAGATGCTGAGTTGGCTGCAGTCAGCCAAGTAGTTTTTTTGCAGAGTTTAACACTGGCACAGTTGCCTGGCATTCTCCTAGGCTCCAGTCTCGTGAGCATTGGTATGAAGTGTCAGCAGCTGCACTCACTATCATTGGCAAATCTTGGGATGATGGGGAAGGTGGTTTATATATCCTCACTGTGTGAGATGTTGAAACACTGCAGACATCTGAGGGACCTTAGGTAAGAGATTGAAACTGTGTATAAAGTATCCTCTGGCCCAGTTCTCATTCATTATATTTTAGCCCTTTCTGGTAGAGTTTATGTCTAGGTGGTAACAAAGGATAGTGCTCTCTAAAGTAGTGGTTCCCAACACAATCATTAAGGCTTACCAATAGTCCAGCATTAATGAATTTCCCATTTCTTCTTCAGTATTCTCCTGGATTCAATAACATTTAAATCACAACAACTAAGTAAAATTTACACCCATTCCATATTTATATAATGTATTAAAAAGAAATGCAAAAAAATGTCTTTTCACGAGGCACACATTTAAAGTTACGCGTGCAGCACTGTTTGGTTTTCCATAAGCAGACTCCATTCTATCTGAAGGGCTTTTGATTCCATAAACCACGTACCCAGGAGTAGTTTATAGGATAAGTAGTTTTTCCTATGACCAGTCCCACTGTTATTTAGGTCAAGTGGATCTGCTGTGTAAACTGAGAGCAGCCATACCATCAATTTACACTTAGTTAAATTACAATCGCTTTTGTCCATTCAGAAGAATTGTGGACCTACAGTGCATCCAGTAATTATCTTTGGGAAGAATTTAGTGTTTTTTGTAGAGACGTAGTAGACAAACAGCCAGCATCTGATTCTAGTATACTTTACATGCTGACACCAGATGTTAAATTGATTCAATTATTGAATAATTTTTTGTCGGAAGACCCTAGTGCGTATCTGTCTGACAGACCCTAGGAACTTGCAGTGTAAACAGTGCCATAAACATTTCCATTTGACAAAGTGGTTTTGTTGCATTAATATTCTACAAATAGAGTTTATGAAATAGTCTGCTGACTGTCTTATCATTTAATCTAACACAGAGATAACAATCATAGAATCACACCTTATCATGGCATATAATATTCTGGCCATTTGAGGGTTGCTTGTACTAAACTCAAATTATATTGTTCACATTTTCTCATTTCATTGAAATTACCTCTACTTCTGCATTGCCCTGTTAGTGCCTACCTGTGTTTCTTTTTACATGACATTACTGTCTCAGTAAAGTTAGATGTTATATGGCATGCCCATGTTTCTTTTGGTTTGTGTTTGACAGGCTCGAGCAGCCATATTTTTCAGCCAACAGCCAGTTCTTCCAGGCTTTACGACACTGTTCATCCCTGCAGCGTGTGTGCATTGTTTCTCGGAATGGAAGGTTTGAAGCGGATGCAGTGATGTCATTTGTCAGTGATTGCCTTGAACTTATCATGTGCCACATGTTCACTGGTGAGACTCTGACAGCATGTAGGAGCCTGCAGCAAAGCATTATACAACGGTATGTTCAGGATCAAATATATTTGATATAGTGATCATGATCAGTGTAGCTTGTTTTAGTGTTTATGATGAGCCTTGGTGTGGATTCACCTGGTTTTCTGCTAAACTTTGAGTGAGCCGTTCCAGCACCTCTTGTACCACTTTAATTATGTTAAAGTTACACTTCTGCATTAAATGTCCATAGACATTTAACTTTGTACAGCAATAACAGGCTGAGATCACTGAGTTTTCCTGTCTCATGGGAAGACCGAAAACCATTGGAAGACACCCAATGACTCATATCAACATGGCCAGTGGCGTACACACGATCCATGGAGCCCCGGTGCGAAAATTGATCCATGCCCCCCCTCCCCCACCCCGGCGCTTACTCTGCGTGGGGCGGGGCTGCTACACATGCGACCGCGGTATGTACGCCAGTGCATGCAGATACACATACACTTAAAGGACCACTATAGGCACTCAGATCACTTCAGTTCAATGAAGTGGTCTGGGTGCCAGGTCCCTCTAGTTTTAACCCTGCAGCTGAAAACATAGCAGTTTCAGAGAAACTGCAATGTTTTGCTGAGGGTTAATTCAGCCTCTTGTAGCTGTCTCACTGACAGCCGCTTGAGGCGCTTTCGCGATTCTCACTGTGAAAATCACAGTGAGAAGACGCTGGACGTCCATAGGAATGCATTGAGTAATGCTTTCTTATGGATGGTTTGAATGCGCGCGCGGCTCTTGTCGCACATGCGCATTCGGAGTTGAGAGGTGGATCGGGGCGGAGAGATCCCCAGCACCAAAGGAGCCCGGCGCTGGAGTAAGGTAAGTGCTGAAGGGGTTTTAACCAAACACACATACACACTAGCTAACAGACACACACTCAGTGACAGACATACATACACTCTCACTGACAGACACCAAACAGACACACACAAACTAACACTCAGTAGCAGACACACACAGTAACACACTCACTGACACACACACACTCTGACACTCAACACACACACAAACTAACACACTAACTGACACTCACTAGCAGACAGACACAAACTAACACACTCAGTAACAGACACACACCGTAACAGACTCACTGACACACACATACACACTCACATTTTTTTTTATTTTTTTTTATTTTAATCCCCTAGCCTCCCTACCTTTGGGAGTGCTGAGAGGATTCTAGATTTCCCTGGGGTCCAGTGGGGCTGCTGGGCGGCTGGTCCTGGAGGGCCAGGCCCGGTCGCAGCTTCGACCCCCGAGACCGCGCTATGTACGCCAGTGACCATGGCCACTCAGTAGTTGTCATGCTTAGATGGCTACTTTAAAGTGTCCATGCTATTAAACTGTGAGATAATCATTTGGTATCTGTTTTATTAGAGACACATTATAAGAAAAGCTGAGGCTGCATTAATGGGGCACTCAGTGCACCATAACCACTACTACTTGTTGTGGCTATGATGCGGTGCCTCAATGGATTTGTGCACCCAAATCCCATAGCCACTGCTTAGAAAGTGATAATGAGATAGTTTCACTTCCTCAATGCTTGTACAGGTTAGCGTTGTATCATGGCTTACCTCTTTTGATTTGGTGCCATTGATGTATCTGTCAAAACAAAGTGTGTTTAAAATTTTTTTACAAAAAATACACATACAGAATCTGCTTTGTTGAAAAGTAATCTATAAACTTCTCTTTCATGCTGTATGCATAGATGGCACATAAATGAGAAAACAATGTGTTAGCAATCTTTTTCAGAATAATAATTCATAAATATAATATAAATTATATATAAGAAGTTTTTCAATACATGACATTTTGCCTTTTCTTTACTCCTAAACATTTATACAGAGTCCTCTACTTTAAAACATTGCTACTCAATAGCTATCATGTTCCATATTTACTGTCCCCAAATCAAAATTCAATACCTTACTGCAACCGTACTGTTCCATTTCTTCAATTTATTGTCCTATTACCCTTGTTGTTCATAACACAGCAGTCATATTGCAGCATATAATATTTGAGTTATGTTTCTTTAAAATGGTTTATAAAAAAAATCTTCAATAAATACCATTTACCAAAATTAAAAAGGGGGTTTCAGCACTAGTTTTATGTATCCCTTTAAAATAAAGGTTTAGTAACAGATATCATTGCAAATTTAAAAAAAAGGTTATTTAGGGCAAACCGTTTAGTGTTGTGTTTTTTTTAAAGTTTTTTGGGGTTTTTTTTTGTTAATGAAATTTTGTTATATAGGAGCACTGAAATATTAGTAATGCAAGCCTGTGCTGATATCCTATTTAGAGTTATAAAAATCCACAGACAACAGTAGATAATCTGTATTCCAAATTTAAGGTCCTGGAAGCAAACAGAACTGGTCCAAGCAGCATAGAAACAGAAATGCATTATCTTATTTCATACATGTGGGGAGCTTTATACGTCTTAATGCAGAGCATGATTGCAGGACCATTAAAGATGACAGCTACTGGTGGCACTCTTAAGTAAATCCTGCCTATTCTGAGAAAATACAGTGTTTATAGCACAGGGATTGCAAAGACAGTCTCTTTGCATCTGAACCACTACATTAAGCTGAGTGGAATGTTTCATATTTGCTGTTTGCAACGGATCACTTCATGAAATATTGGAAAAGTAGCTGATCACTCGGCGTTCCAATTAATACAGATTTCTGTATTTTACTGGGCAGAAAACACAAACAAACTAAAAATCTAAATAATAGTGATGTTCATTAGGTTGGCAAAGTACCATGACTCTCCTCTTTTGTTCCCAGTTTTCAGCCAGAGCGACCAGCACTGAATGTTGTCATCTTTCCTCTGTTGCATGAAAGCTTGGCAGATGTGATCCGAGATGTACCCCTGATGCATTTGGATGAAATCACGCTATTTAAGAGCAGGGTGGCAGAGGAGCCTCCAAAACTGTGGTGATTTTGCCTTGGAATGTTCGCTTAAGATATTGATGAAGCAAATTTGAGATGCATGGAAAAGCGGTCTAAAAAAATTGCAAAACACTTTCATTTCCCCTGTGGTCACCCTATAGGTAAAACAGAATGATGGAATTGAAAACTACACACTATCTTTAAAACTTAAATTGTTTTTGCTAGAATTTATTTGTCTAACCAGGTTGTCCAATTCTAATAAGCAGCAAAGGAAAATACAGTCCTAAAGAAGAAAAAAATCACATTTAGGCCTATAGAATATCTTGTTAATACTGTAATGAGCACTGTAAAAAAAAAAAAACTACGCTATTTTGATTTCTGGCAAATATTGTTTTTGACATGCTACAGTTGATAAAATGGTTTTCAATTAACTGATAAAAAGGGGCTTAAAGGGACACTCCAGGCACGATTTTATAAGATTTTTTTTTTTTAATGTGTTATATAGGTCAGTAGTTCATAAACCTTTCATTGTGATATTGATAAAGACTGGGGTGTGAACAACTTGCCGATATAATGCTTTAACATACAGGTATTTGAAGAATATATATATGTATTCCTATTACGAAGAATAGATGACAAAGTACTGCATATGTACTTACTATATTGTTGCAAATGTGCAGTACTTTTCAATAACTCCCATTTGTGCAACTGTATTTCTAATGCCATTTTCTTTCTTGTGGGAAAACACCACACATGCATTTAATTTTTAACTGCTATTCTTTTTTTTCTTTTTTTCCCACAGTCCTTTTCACATTATTTTGGAACCATATGAGCATGTAGAAAAAGACATGCCAATATATTTCATTAATATATGTGATGTATATTTATCTGATCTTTAGGAATTCACCAAATTCAGAATTATAGCAAATTTAAATCTGCATGAAAAAGAAGAGTTGTGACCATAGTTGAGATGGAGAGGTTTTCTGGATAAACTAATTTAGCCTTAATTTACAATTCTGATTTTAAATTACTACAATTCAGAGTTTAGTGACCAAACCCTGTGACACAGTGCAGAGATTGCAATCGACCAGGAAGATAAAATGGGTAATACTTATGTTGTGCGTGGACAGCACATTGAAAGCATTAAACAAGTACATGTTCGTAGACATCTCATTTATGGTTTTACTATTCTTATATTCTTATATTGCTCATCTAACCCTGAATAAATAGGTAAGAACATCTACCCTGAGTTGGAAGATTGTCTAGAGTGCTCACGCACAGCATTATATTCTGAAAAAACTGTCATTAAGTGCGTTGTCTGTTGTTTGTGCTAAATAAACGTGTGTAAATTTAGAGCTGTGCTTTATTTACTCTTTCATGTATTTGCCATAGCATGTTTAGTTCAAGCAGATAAGAACATTTTCGTTCCTGTGATCAGTGGTGTATTTTGGATTTGTGCTGCCCTAGGCATGCCGAAATTCGGGCACGCCCCTTATCTAAATGTGCCCCACCCCTTTCTGTCTAGGCCACATTCTCCCCCAGATAGATATGCAGTCCTACACTGACATACCTGCAGATACACAGATACAAACACTGACGCACATACAGATAAAGACACTGACATGCATGCGGATGCAGAGACACATATACAAACAATGATATACATACAGACACACAAAGACACAGATACAAACACCAACACAAAAACAAACACTGATACACATGCAGATGCAGGCACACAAATACAAACACTGACATACATACAGATGTTCAGACACACAGATACAAACAATGATACATACTAATACAGACACACGTAGATACAAACACTGACACACATCCAGAAGCACAGACACACTGATACAAACACTGACACAGATACAAACACCTACAGACAGATACACACATACAGATGTACAGACAGATACACTCACTGACATACATGCTGATACACAGATGCAAACAGTGACAGACATACAGATATAGGCACACAGATACACATACTGACACATACAAATGTAGAGAACGATACACACTGACACGCATACAGATGTATAGACAGACACACACATGCCGATACACAGACACACAGATGTAAACATTGGCACACATACATTTGCACAGACACACTGATAGACACACACACACATGCAGATACACATATACAAACCCTGGCACAGATTCACATACTGACACATACAAGCGTGCAGTCAGATACACAGACTGACACACATACAGATGTACAGACACACTTATACACACACATACAGATATAAAGACTAACACACAGACAGATACACATACAGAGGTTCAGACAGATACACACCCTGACAAACACATAGATGTACAGACACGGCCGGTGCAAGGATTTTTGACTACACAGGCGAAGATGCATGTTGCCGCCCCCATCCCCCAAAAAATGCATCTTCACCTCCGTGTCTTGTAGCCCCGTGTTGAATTTCCATTAGTGTTTCATATCCCCTCTCTTGAATGTCTTACCCTTTGTGCTTTTTGTGAATAAATAGGTAAGAACATCTACCCTGAGTTGGAAGATTGTCTAGAGTGCTCACGCACTCTTTAGTGTGTCTCTTACAACCCCTCTTATGTATTTCCTACTCCCCCCAGCCCCTTTGTGTCTCTTTCTTCCCCCCCAGCCCCTATCTCTCTTCCCTCTCCCCTCCCCCCAGCCCCTATCTCTCTATCTTTCCCATATAGACATAGATACAGGCAAAAATACATAAATACACAAACATACAGATACACAACCATTCAAGTACACAGACATAGTTATTCAGACACACAGTCATAAAAGGCACACAATCAAACAAACACGGTCATACAATCTACACATACAGGTACATTGCCATATAAACACAGACATACATTCATACAGACACATGCACACAGAGAAATACAGACACAGACATAAAGAGACAGAGATAGGTATATAGAGACATACATAAACAGTGATACGGAGGCATGCATATGCAGAAAGTCATACAGAGACATACAGACAAGGCATACAGAGACATACATCCACAGACCATCTTACAGACTGTATGTCTGTCTGTGTATGCACAAGGTGGCTAAAAGAGAGATCCCCATCTGTCGTGGAACTTCAACAATGCTTTGAAAGCTGGGGCTCTACCAATTGTATTTAGCACTGAGCAGTATTTGTGTGTTTGAACGTAAGCAGGTTTTTGTATGGAATATGTTTGAGTGAATGTAGGGGTGTGTTTGTATGTAGTGTTTGCGTTTAAATGCAAGCATGCATTTATGTGTAGTGTTGGTTTTTGAATGCAGATGTGTGCTTCGATATAATTTTGGTGTCTAATACAGAGGTGTGTTTGTATGTAGTGTTGACGTTTGCATGCAGGGGTGTGTTTGTGTGTAGTGTTGGTGTTTTCAATGCTAAGATATATGCACATATGCACGCACACACACACACACACTGTGATACACATACACAAAGATACACACACTGACACACATGCAGATACAAATATACACAAACTGATACACATTCAGATAGACAGACACAGATACACACATACACTAACAGACACACTGATAGACATACAGATGTACAGACAGATACACACACTGACACACATACAGATGTACAGACAGATACACACACAGATGTACAGACAGATAAGAAAAATGCTGATACCCAATACAAACACTGACACATAAATACAGATACAGGCACACAGATACACACACTGATACAAATAATGACACACGCATACAAACACTACATACATACGGAAACAGACTCTCAAAACACTACATACAGGTGAACTAACATAGCGTAAAAAAGTAACAATTTATTTGCCAAGCATAAAGAAACCCCCCTACATAAAAACTCTTACAGGAAAATATTGTGAAACTTATTTCTAAGTGTCACAGATAAAACATTAGTACAATACGGTGTACTCGCCGGTAGAAGATAGTAATCTGCTTCGCTTGTGTCAATGTAACCAATACGGTAATACCTGTCAGCCGGCATCTCTGCAACAGGATCAGTTCAAGTGCACAGGATACAGCACTGCCTGTGACAGTGGGTCCTTAATGTTACTTTGAAATGACTTGTCACTTTTATCCAGCATCTCATCCTCCTGTGCTATTCTGCTTTGCTCAGCTTCTCTTTCCACCTTATACTGCAGCAGTACTTTGACAGGTCCTGCATCTCTCCCTTTTTCATCCTTCTAGTTTTCTCTGCTTGTCCAGCATTTAATCCACCTCTCCAGCATATGTTTCTGCTTGACTCTCCCATGTCACCCTACTTGATCCTGTATTCACCCTGTATTTGCTGTTCACTGTTCTACCTGATCCTGTATATCTTTCTGCCTCCCCCATGCATGTTCCACTACTTGACAAAACATTAAATTCACATGTTCTGGTACTTTTAAAGCTTTCCTGTACTTGCAATGCCTACAAACACAATCCATGGTGACTAATTTAATTTCACTTTAAATGTTGGATGAAGCACTCTTGCGCCCCATTTCTGATGCTATTTAACAAGAAGACAACGAGCACAGAGAGTCCTGTAATTATAGTTAGGCTGACTCGAGTGCCACTTGATGTACACAGTGCTCTTCACAGTTATAATGCATGTTGTGTTTGCTACAATACAATGCAGAGGGGGATTATTTTGATAGAGCATTTGTGTGTATACATAATTAAGATTAATGACACTATAGGGTCAGGAACAAACACATGTACACTACACTGCCAAAAATGCCACTTGAAGTGCTATTTCCTCAATGTGCCACTTACAAATCCTGTGGATGACAAGTTCACTTCAGTTATGTATAGATTTAATCTATACATTATGCTGGTAAAATCACCAGCAACCGTAAAGATTGAAATATATTCTTACCATAAGAATGCGGTTTCCTCATGAGTACTGTATATGTTGCATTTCTCCAAATGACGTGTGTGACTTTCCACATTCCGAAGTATGTTGTTTGATGGTAAGCATCTTATCATGTCACTTGGTGGTGGTGGCTGCTCGTGAAACCACCCATGCATTCCATATTTGTTCTCTCTTTTCTTGTACTGATAGAATAGTGTTTAAGACTTGTTGAGGTCAAATTAATTATGTAACTATTTCTTAATTATTTTTATTTTTTTAATTCTTTATTTATTCCAGTACAAGACATCACAAGCAGTTCACATACATCAACTCGTCGATCAGCATAAATAAGCACATACACTGAGATTATAGCACTTTACATCCGCAAAATGAATTAACAATCAAGGTCACCCAAATCCTGCCATCAGAGATCACTAAGTATCAGCATGTTTCCGATCTCCATAGTAGACCGCAGTCCAAAGTAAGCTTGGATATCCCGCCTGGGTTTTTTACAATATATAAAACAGTAAACTGATAACAGACATTACAGAAAGACCGCGTTAATAAAGCAAAGAGAATAATAGGGAGAAAACACCCATACACTGTGTAAGAAGCATAGCCTTTCCCCACACCTTTCCGGTATTCCCTATGTATTGCCCACATGTGCGATCGTGGCCAAAAAAATAAAAAAATAAAATAAAGATTTAAAGATTTTAGCAGTGAATAAGAAAGAAAGAGTGTAAGGTGCCTCGAGAGTCCGAGGACTTAGAGAAAGAGAACAAAGGGGTAGAAAAGGGGGAGGTGGGGGGGGTGAGGCCGAGAAATAGTGCCCAATAAAAAGATGACTGAAAAAGTTTTCAATTTTGCCTCCACTGTCCCTCTCAGGAGGCAACGTTAGCTTTCCCTGTGGCCAGCTCAAGGACCTATAACCCGCCGCCCTTCATATATTACCTTATAAACTCAAGTGGGGACCCTAAATCTCCCTTCCCGACTCAGGCGTTCGCAGTGCTATTTAACAAGGGGTCCCAGATTTTATCAAATTTCTTCTGGATCCCTCTGACCTGAGCCGTTAGCTTATCCATCAGGAAAGTATCTTTAATTTTCTGTTTGATCATCGCAATGGTAGGTGATCTACTCTGCAGCCATACCTGCGCCAGCGCTCTTCTAGCAGCCAGGTTTATTTTGTGAACGAGTGCTTGTTCCGTTTTTGTCCAGCCATCCATGGATCTAGATAGTAGGTACACCCATGGGTCTAATTTTACCTCTCTGCCAAAAACTTCTCACTGCAAAGCCGCAATCCGTTTCCAAAAGGTTTGTGCCTCTACGCAATCCCACCACATGTGCATATAAGTACCCCTTAGACCACAGCCCCTCCAGCATAGGTCTGATGGGTTTACACCCATTCGGCACAGTTTCACTGGGGTGGCATACCACCTAAACATTGTCTTGTAAGACTGTTCCTGCAAGGAAACGCACACCGAAGACTTTGCAGCCGCCTCCCATATATCTTGCCATTCTATACCCTCCAACACCTCATTGAGGTCAGTCTCCCACTGGTCCGTATACACGAGATCCCCCCATTCCAGAGTGTGTGAGCTCAAATGAGAGTACAAACAAGAAATGAGGCCTGGCGGGAACTGTTCCCCCTTGCACATCTTTTCGAAGAAAGTCAATGGAGTCAGTGCTGCTGCTTTGAACCGGGGATCCCTGGCAAAATCCCTGAGCTGGAGATACCGAAAATAGTCACAGGGACGTAGCGGAGCTCTGCTACGTAACGCATCAAATGTGATAAAGGAGCCATTCTCAAACAATTCGCATAGTCTTTGCAAACCCGTGTTCTCAATACCCTTGAAATCTCGGGGATACAAGCCCGGCTGAAATGCCTTGTTTCTTAAGAAAGGGGACATGGGCGATAGGGCAGAGGTCAGTCCATATTTGACGGCAGCAGCGTCCCAGATCCCAAGGGAACTGTGTATCGCTGGGCACATCACTTGATCAATAGGTCTTTGTTCTTTAGGGGTCCAAATAAGGAATTGGGGCAAGTCCTGGCCCATCATAGAGGATTCCAAATCCACCCACCTCCTTTCCCCCGGGGGAGAGTGCCACAAAGCTATTTGAGCCAACTGGGCCGCTGCGTAATAATAGTAAAGGTTCGGGAGGCCCAGGCCACCCCTATCCTTAGCTCTGTATAGGACGTTGCGAGATATTCTATGTCGTCTATTCTGCCAGACAAACCTGCCTATAGTCTGTTGAAGCGGCCCCAAGTTAGCTTTTGTCACGCGGACCGGAAGAGCCTGGAACAAGAAAAGTATCCCAGGCAACACATTCATTTTCACTGAATGTATCCTTCCGATCCACGAGATCGGCCTATCAATCCAATTTTCCATATCGTTGATTAACTGTCTAATCAGCGGGATATAGTTTTGCTGATATAGTTGGGAGGGGTCTGCCGTCAACCAGACGCCTAAGTATTTGATCTGCTTTCTCTCCATTCGGATTTGGTAAGCCTCCTCTATAAACGAAGCCTCGGCTTCCGACATACCTATAGGAATCGCGCTCTATTTGCCTAAATTAACTTTATAGCCAGCAACTTCGCCATATACCGTTAGAATCTCAGTTAGAGCCGCCATGGAGGCCCTTGGGTCAGTGAGCGTCAGCAATACATCCGCGAAACCCGAGACCACATACTGCGTGCCTCCCACTGTAACACCTTTGATACCCGGGGCCTCCCGTATAGCGTGCAAGAGGGGCTCCAGCGAGAGGACAAACAGCAGCGGCGAAAGAGGGCAACCCTGTCTCGTGCCGTTGCTCAAGGTAAACGGTGCAATTCGCGCTCCCGAGATCTGTACCTGCGCCCTCACATTGGAATACATAGCCTGAACAGTAGTTACAAATCTATCCGGCATACCGAAGTGGTGTAGTACTTCGAATAAATAATCCCACTTGACCCTGTCGAATGTCTTTTCGGCATCCAGAGACAACAGCAATGTCGGGGTGCCCCTCGCAGCCTGTCTCCCTATAATATCAATATTACGCCTCGTGTTTTCAAAAAGCTGTCTGCCTGGAACAAAGCCCACCTGGTCCGGATGTATCAGACCTGGAAGGATCGGGTTCAATCTGCCTGCCAAAACTTTAGCTAGAATTTTAGAATCATGATTAATTAGAGATATTGGGCGAAAATTTTCCGGGACCGAATCATCTTTCCCTGGTTTAGGCAACAGAACAATATTTGCTAAAGACATCTCCCTATCAGGCGTCCCTCCATCCATCAAGCCATTGAGCCAGGGTTCCAAGTGGGGCAGAAGTTCCTCTCGAAAGGTTTTATAGTAGCTACCATCAAAGCCATCCGGTCCCGGCGCTTTATTGCTTTTCAAGGCGGAGATTGCAGCACCTATTTCGTCGGCTGTAATAGGATTCCCCAAGGCCGCCGAGGCGTCCACATCCAACTTATGAAGATGTGATCGAGAGAGGAAAGCCCGTATCCTATCCAATGCCCGACCTGTGTCTGCGGTGTCCTCTGCAGTGTGATTATAGAGCTTAGCGAAAAATTCCGTAAACACTTTGGCTATCTCTGTGGGGTTCGTCTGATACTCTCCCGCTGCATTTTTGATCCTTGTGATGTGAGTGCCCCGTTGCCGCGGCCGAAGGGATCTCGCCAACAAAGTGTCCACCTTGTTCGCCTTTTCATAGTAGTTGCTTTTAGACCATACGATAGCCCTCGCGGTATCGTCTAGAAGCGTTTCCCTAATCGAGTGCCGTACTTCCTGCACCGCCGTTAGGTTACTAGGTGTAGGATCTGATTTATGCCGTTGTTCTGCTGTTCTTAAAGCTTCCAACAATGACGTTAATAGTTGAGACTTCCGTCTTTTCTTCAGTGTCGCTTCCCTAATCAGAATACCCCTAATAACAGTCTTATGAGCAGCCCACACCGTGGCTTTCGAGACCCCTGACTCCGCTTCTCTGGTGAAATAATCCTTGAGTTCTTTACGAACGATGTCGACAATTCCTGGGTCTTGAAGTAAGGATCTGTTCAGCTTCCAGGACCAAGGGGACGCCATGTTCAGTTTATCCAATGTAAGTGAGATATCAGCGTGATCCGTCCACGTTATGGAACCCACTGTACCTTGGGAATAGCTAGTGAGTTTACCAGAAAGAGGTCTATTCTAGAATACGTATCGTGAGGCGACGAATAAAACGTAAAGTCGACATCATCTGTATGCTGAGCCCTCCAAATGTCTACCAGACCTGTTTGTTGCATGAACGTGTGCAATAGTTTGTCCTGTCCCCCCCTCCTGTGTGACCGTGGAACTCCCCTACACGGCCCCTGTGGCAAACCTAGCCACTTGGACTATAACTAGAGACTGTGCCTTTAAGGGTTGCCAATAAGTCTGGCGAGATATGCGCTTTACACTTATGTATATGCCAATGTATTTTCTGTATTGCCTGTACTGCTGTTTCCGCCGAATGCAAATGGCGGTTTTGTATGGGGATTTTCTTTCGTTTCACGAACGGCACTTTAGAAAGCCGTTCGTGAACCGAACGCGATACCCCCTAATAGCCCACACACTTAGAGGCGTGTGGCGCTAGTTAACCGATTGCAACATTGTTGCAATCAGTTATTAGAGGCTCTCCTGGGTGGCCGTCGTTCGACTACCGACCATGCGGCGGTCGGCCATCTTGGATCCTTTGTTCTCAGCGGGACCGAGTTGTCGAACGCATAGTATTACCAATAGCTATTCGACGGCACGAACACCGCTGAGCCTCCAGGACGTTCGGGAGTTTCAGGATCGTGTTCACTAGAAGTAATCGGTCCTTTTCGTATGTTTTATAAGAAATGTGTTTTCTGTGCGGCGTTCGGTTATTTTAGCTGGGATCTGAGCGGTAATCTCACGAATGATGCGCTCAGACCCCAGCTATCTACCGAACGTCCATTCGTGTAAATCCACCGTGTATTTAACCAGTTATGGATTTTTATGTGAATTGCCGGTTCTGCTGCACGAGGGGATAATCCCCTTAACGGTGCATTCTGGGAGGATGATCCCTCTCGTGCAGCGGTGCCTGATGGGAGAAATATGTTGTCATGTAAGTCCCCCATGTAGTCCCCTCTGGGAGTGCCCCTGGGGAGGGACTCAGGAAACCCCTTGCATGGGGACTTGTATAAATTGTCTTGCCGATTAAAAGGATTTCAGTTGACTCCCAAAACTGTGTCTCGTCCGGTTATTGGGAGGTTGGGGATATTGCCTTGTTGTTTCAGCGCTTGACTGTGGATTCGTTTCTGAACCAGCGGAATTCGTGGATTTATTATTGGCGTTCCGCTACAATTGGTGGCAAGCGACGGGATCCAACTCTACAGCCGAATACAGCGCATTCGAATGAAAGGAACAACCGAACGGAAAAAGGGAAAAGGCAATTCGTATGCAACAAACAGACGAAAGCGATCAGTGAATGGGGACTGATTACACGGCGTTAAAGAGACAGACGCTAAAGGAGCTGCTGGAGGCTAGAGGGAAAAGCGCTAGCAACAAATCGAAAGCAGTACTGATTGCAGAGCTGATGGAGGGCGACCAAGCACACAGCAGTCCACCCCCACCTGCCAGAGAGGAAACACCATACCAGAGGGAACTGAGAACCCGGCTGGAATTTGTACCACAGCCAGTAACCCTGGACATCTTAACCGTGCTGATGGCAGACGTCCAGGACTACATTATGGCACAGCAGCACCAGAGGTCACCATCCAGGGCAGAATCCATCGCCAACTCATTCGGCACTCCAGTAAAGCAGAAAATACCATACCAGGCATTTAAAGCATTCTGCGAGGAGAAGGATGAGATTGACGGATACCTGCAGGATTTTGAGCGGATGTGCGACCTACACGATCTGGAACAGGCTATGTGGGTACCCTTACTAGCAGGCAAGTTGGCAGGCCGAGCAGCAGAGGCGTATCGCGCTGTACCCAGAGAGGATAGCAAGGACTATTTTAAAGTTAAGAGGGCAATTCTGGAGAGGTATGCCATAATCCCGGAGGCATACCGGCGTAAATTTCGGGGATTGAGGAAGCCGGAGAAAGATTCCCATGCTGAGTGGGCACATAAGCTCGACCAAGCGTCGCAAGGGTGGATTCAGGCGAGCCAAGCCACCACCATGGAGGGACTGCGCCAACTCATCCTGCTGGAGCAATTTTTTAACGGACTGTCACCAGAGGCACAGGAATGGGTAAGAGACAGAAAGCCCCTCACCTTAACTGAAGCCGCCCGGTTGGCGGATCAGCATTTTGACGCCAGGAGGCATCATGGGCTTCCCAACAGGGCTCCCCTGAGACCAGCTGTACCACACCACCCAGCCATCTCCACACCCGCCAACTCTACTCCATTCAGGCCACCACCAGGAAACCCCCCACCGCCATCCCGCTACAATGGCAGGGCCAACATACAATGCCATACCTGCCGGCAGTGGGGGCATATGTCCCGGGAGTGCACCCAGAATCGGAGCAGGCAGGCGTGGAACCAGGTACGGCAAAACTCCGCTCCAAGGCGGCGGCCCATTTCTACCACGCAGAAACTGACCACTCGGAGCTGGCAAGTCTACCAACTGAGGAACCATTGGGGGTTCTGTATGAGGTGATGTCTGTGCAAGCCACGGACAACCGGCAGCATCACCGCCAAGTTGTGTTTGTGGGAGGGAAAGAAGTGCAGGGGCTGCGGGACTCGGGAGCCACCTTGACCCTAGTGGCCCCCCATTTAATTCCAGATACGGCCCACACTGGCGGATCAGTGGCAGTCCGGGTAGCAGGGGGAGCCATGTACCGGTTACCCACGGCCAAGGTGCATTTGAACTGGGGTGCTGGGGAGGGGGTTGTGGAAGTGGCCATAATGAAGAAATTACCGGCCGATGTTGTTTTGGGGAATGACTTGGGCCAGATGACTTCTGCTTTTCTACCCCAGGCCCCTCACAAGAGGCGCATCCGGTAACCACCCGGCAACAGGCTCGCACCACGGCATTCCCCGCACACTCTGAGGCTCAGGTAAGAAACCATGACCCCCCCTTGACAGACATGACTTGGGACACCCCGACCACTTTTGAAGCTGAGGTTCAGACAGACCCCACACTGCAGGTGTACCGAGATAGGGTAGACACGGACCAGGTGGGGCGGGAGGGAGAATGGTACCTGTGGGAAAAGAAGTTACTGTACCGGGTGGCGGAAAGGGCAATAGGCAACTCTGTGACGCTCCAAACCAAGCAGCTAGTAGTGCCCCAGAAGTATAGGCAGGAGTTACTGAGAATAGCCCATGATATCCCTCTGTCCGGCCATCTAGGGATGACCCAGACCCGGTATCGCTTAACGCACGCTTTCTTTTGGCCCGGGATTTCTAAAGATGTGAGGCAATATTGTACCTCCTGTGATGTGTGCCAGAGGGTAGGCAAAAGGGGGGATCGCCACAAGGCAAAACTATGTCCCCTACCTATAATTGAGGAACCATTCAGCCGTGTAGCAGTGGATATAGTAGGGCCCCTACCAAAACCCAGCCCCTCTGGGAAACGGTATATCCTGACCGTGGTGGATTATGCCACCCGGTACCCCGAGGCGATCGCCCTAACTAATATACACGCTGAGACCGTATCCGAAGCCTTGATGAAGATATTCTCCCGAGTGGTCTCCGATAGGGGGACCCAATTCACAGCTGAGGTTACTCAGCAGTTATGGAGGATCTGTGGCATTAAGCCGATCATTAACTCCGCATACCACCCACAATCCAATGGATTATGTGAGAGATTCAACGGTACCCTAAAACAGATGCTCCGGACATTCGTAGAGACCCATAAGGACTGGGAACGATTCCTTCCCCATCTGTTGTTTGCGTACAGAGAGGTACCCCAAGAGTCTACGGGTTTCTCCCCATTTGAACTATTGTTTGGGAGAAGGGTCCGGGGACCATTGGATCTCATTAGAGAGCATTGGGAGGGAGAGAGTAGCGCAGATGGGACCCCTATTGTACCATACGTGCTGGCGTTCCGGGATCGCCTGGAGGAATTGACCCAGGCAGTGCGCACCAACCTCCAGGCCGCCCAACAACGGCAGCGTCGTTGGTATGACAGAGGAGCCAGAGACCGTAGTTTTCAAGTGGGACAGAAGGTGTTAATCCTCAAACCTGTCCGCACCGATAAACTGCAGGCCGTCTGGCAGGGCCCATACCAGGTGGTAGAGCAGAGATGCGACACCACCTATGTGATCGGCCCATGCTCCGGAGTAGGGAAGAGACGCATGCTCCATGTGAACATGCTCAAACCCTACCACGAGCGAGCGGAGGACGTAGCAGCTATTTGCACGCCCGCCTCCGAAGATCAGGAGAACCTGCCCCTCCCGGATCTGTTAGAGCAGGAAGAGCAGAAGGAGCCCTCCCAGGGGGTTCAGCTGGGGGAGCGGCTAAGTCCCCAAGAGCGTATCCAGGTACAAGAACTGATAGCAGCAAAGGGCGCTACCTTTTCTAACCTACCTGGGTACACTCCACTAGCCACCCACCGAGTAGAAACCCCGGGACAGCTTCCCATGCGACAGACCCCATATCGGATTCCTGAATCCGTGCGGGAACATATGAGGAAGGAAATTGAAGAGATGTTGCAGTTGGGGGTTATCGAACACTCAGCCCCTGGGCATCGCCGGTAGTCCTGGTTCCCAAGAAAGACGGTACCACTCGGTTCTGCGTGGACTACCGGAGGTTGAACGACAAAACCGTGTCGGACGCTTACCCGATGCCTCGGATAGACGAGCTGCTAGATAGGATGGCCAGGGGTCAGTACCTCACTACAATAGATCTTTGTAAGGGGTACTGGCAAATTCCACTAGCCGAGGACGCCATTCCCAAGTCGGCGTTTGTCACTCCGTTTGGCTTGTACCAATTTCGAGTCATGCCATTCGGAATGAAGAACGCCCCCGCGACCTTCCAGCGGATGGTGGATCGGCTACTGGACGGGTTTCCGGATTATGCGTGTGCATACCTGGATGATATTGCCATCTACAGTCAGACCTGGTCGGATCACTTACAACATATAGGGGCTGTGATAGATCGGATTCGAGAGGCAGGGCTTACCTTGAAACCCAGTAAATGCCACATAGGGATGGCAGAGGTCCAGTACTTAGGACACCGGGTTGGTGGCGGGCAACAGAAGCCTGAGCCCGCAAAGATTGACGCTGTAGCCCAGTGGCCTACCCCTAGGACCAAAACCCAAGTCCTTGCTTTCCTGGGTACCGCAGGGTATTACAGAAAATTTGTGCCAAATTACAGTGCCCTGGCCAAACCCCTGACTGATTTGACGAAGAAAAACCTGCCCAGGCAGGTCGTCTGGGCCCCAGAGTGTGAACAGGCATTCAACCAACTGAAGACGGCTCTGACCAATGCCCCTGTACTGGCTGCTCCTGATCCAACTAAACGTTTTCTTGTTCACACAGACGCCTCAATGTTTGGATTGGGAGCAGTACTGAGCCAGGTCGGAGCCGATGGCGGAGAACACCCCGTAGCATACTTGAGTCGGAAATTGTTACCCCGAGAGGTGAGCTACGCCGCCATAGAAAAAGAATGCCTGGCCGTGGTGTGGGCCCTGAAAAAGTTACAGCCATATCTCTATGGGCAACCCTTTTCTTTGCTCACAGATCACAACCCGTTGGTGTGGCTAAACCGTGTGGCTGGAGACAATGCCAGGCTGCTGCGCTGGAGTTTGGCGCTGCAGCCCTTTGACTTTACAATTCATTATCGCCCAGGGAAACAAAACGGTAACGCCGACGGGTTGTCCAGACAAACAGACCTTGAGAAATGATCTGTGAGCACTCCTCCGGACATCCCCAAGCCGATCCGTTGGGATCAGACTGTGTATGCCGGCTTGGTTCTGGGGGAGCATTGTGGCAAACCTAGCCACTTGGACTATAACTAGAGACTGTGCCTTTAAGGGTTGCCAATAAGTCTGGTGAGATATGCGCTTTACACTTATGTATATGCCAATGTATTTTCTGTATTGCCTGTACTGCTGTTTCCGCCGAATGCAAATGGCGGTTTTGTATGGGGATTTTCTTTCGTTTCTCGAACGGCACTTTAGAAAGCCGTTCGTGAACCGAACGCGATACCCCCTAATAGCCCACACACTTAGAGGCGTGTGGCGCTAGTTAACCGATGGCAACATTGTTGCAATCAGTTATTAGAGGCTCTCCTGGGTGGCCGTTGTTCGACTACCGACCATGCGGCGGTCGGCCATCTTGGATCCTTTGTTCTCAGCGGGACCGAGTTGTCGAACGCATAGTATTACCAATAGCTATTCGATGGCACGAACACCGCTGAGCCTCCAGGACGTTCGGGAGTTTCAGGATCGTGTTCACTAGAAGTAATCGGTCCTTTTCGTATGTTTTATAAGAAATGTGTTTTCTGTGCGGCGTTCGGTTATTTTAGCTGGGATCTGAGCGGTAATCTCACGAATGATGCGCTCAGACCCCAGCTATCTACCGAACGTCGATTCGTGTAAATCCACCGTGTATTTAACCAGTTATGGATTTTTATGTGAATTGCCGGTTCTGCTGCACGAGGGGATAATCCCCTTAACGGTGCATTCTGGGAGGATGATCCCTCTCGTGCAGCGGTGCCTGATGGGAGAAATATGTTGTCATGTAAGTCCCCCATGTAGTCCCCTCTGGGAGTGCCCCTGGGGAGGGACTCAGGAAACCCCTTGCATGGGGACTTGTATAAATTGTCCTGCCGATTAAAAGGATTTCAGTTGACTCCCAAAACTGTGTCTCGTCCGGTTATTGGGAGGTTGGGGATATTGCCTTGTTGTTTCAGCGCTTGACTGTGGATTCGTTTCAGAACCAGCGGAATTCGTGGATTTATTATTGGCGTTCCGCTACAGCCCCCTCTCCATTGCCGGGGTCGGAGCAGCATTAAAGTCGCCCCCTACCACAGCGATGCCGTGTGGCAGCGTGAGCACTATGCGCGTCAGTTCCGCCCAGAATTCACTGGATGGCTCATTAGGGGCGTAGACATTGAGAAAATGCATAACCTGAGAATGCAATGTCCCCGACACCAGAATGTAGCGCCCACCCGGGTCCGTACAAACCTTGCTAACTCTGAACAGGCATCTATGATGCACGAGAATGGCGACACCATTCCTCTTATTGAGGGCCCTGGCTTCGTACGTATTCCTGAATAAATGATCCTTAAGAGCAAACTTCGCCGATTTCGGCAAGTGTGTCTCCTGCAGGAAGGCGATGTCTGGGTTCATGTGTCTGAGCTCCCGAAACATAAGCCGTCTCTTATTCGGGGCGTTTAGGCCTTTAACATTAAGGGATATTAGTTTCACAGGCATGATCTATCTTGTAGGATAACTCTGAATGTAAGCTTTGCAATACGTCTACACGCATTAAAACAAGTCTGGGCCGCCATCAACTCCCCCCCCCCACCGAGGAAATGTAGAAGAAAAAAGAGTAGTAGGGAATAAAGACAGAAAAAAAGTAAAAGCAAAGAAAAGAAAAATAACAAAAACTTTGTACATGTATCGCCTGGTCTTACCTATCGCCAGGCGTAGTTGGGGTAAATGTCCCGACATCCCCAGAATGACAAAAGACCCCTGGGGTGTTAGGGACATGGACCAGCCAATAAAGGCACTACCAGAGTGCCGTTTTCATCACAATTATAACAAAACATGCTCTAACCTGAGTCTCAGTGCGAAGTGGAAAAGGTTGCTGTGAGGGATATAGCGAAGGGCGCAATTGTGGATGCTGGGGCGGAGTATCAAATACAGTTCACTACATTTCTCCAACTCTTCCCCTCCTCCACCCCACTTCAGATTAATTCCTCACCCCCCCCCGCACCCCACCAGAAACCCAGAGGGGGGGGGAGGGGTCACAATGCAACAACACGAGGGACACGGAAGAGACACAGTTCTACAACACCCCCTAATACAATACATTTAAACACACAAAGAGCCCGCTTACTTAAAAAGCATAAAGAACTTAAAGAAGTGGGGAATGACGTCTCCCGGCATATAGGGGCACTCCCTAGGGGCCACAGTCAGACAGGGAGCCGGTCATATGAAAGCCAACGGGTAGGAGGAAGCGGGAGTGCATGACGCCATCTAATAAAGGAGTACCCAACTCATTATCACATATATAAATCTATACCTCCCCGATGCCCCCCCCCACCAACAGGGAGACAAGAAAGAGGGAAGCCCCAATCGCAAGGCCCTTCCCTGCTACCGCCCCCCTCCATCCCCCCGTCATGGCACCGACCACCGGGGGTCTATCCGGGTGCCCCACGACCCACCCCACCGGCCCAGAGGAAGGATCCACACCGGGCCTAGCAGGGCAGTCGATACCAGCCTCCCAACGCAAGCCACCACCCCCCGACCCCGACGGTATTCCAAACATACCCTAAAAGTAGCGCTCTCAGGGCCCCAACATGAGTACACAATAAAGCAAGAATGAATAACCAGGCATCCGCCCCCCCCCACTCCCCGCTCAAACACATTAATTAACGTGAACAAGTTTTCAGGAGGAGTCAATGCCGCAGTACGCAGAAGATCCGTGGCCCACTCCGAGGCGGCATGAGGGAGAAGCAACGGGAAAGAAAACACAAAAAAAACCAAACAAAAAAAAAACCCCCTCCTCCCGTCTCCCAACAGCCCCGCCACCCACACAAAGAAGCAGCGACCCCACCCATCACTGCCTCCCCAAAAAAAGGGGGGAAGCAAAACAAAACGAAACATCCCTAGCCCACCCAATAAGGAGAGTGTACCCTCCCCAAGCACACCAAGACCCGGGAATAACCCCTGCAGCTTTAACTGCCGCTCCCAAAACTGAGCCCCTATGAGGGCACCTCTTAGCAGGCCAGGCCCCAAAACCCGCCATCCCATACGCAGCCTACATACCCTCCCCCAGACTCCCAGCTGGCGTGATTCCCTTCCAGCCGACTCCCCGTGCAGCCGGGCCATCCGAAATCCGCAAGCCTCAGTCGCCCACCTCGTACCACTCGCGGGGGAGGGGAGACAGCATCTCCTCAGCCTGGGGGAGCTCCATCAACGGTAAAGGGTCCTGTATACCAAGGCCCTTCAGGAAGTCCACCGTGTCTCCATCTGCATTAAGGATTTTAGTGCTTCCATCCTTAAAGGCCAGCAGCCTGAACGGGAAGCCCCAGGCATATTTCACCCCATGTTTCTGCAGAAGCCCCGTCACCGGGCGCCACAGCCTCCGCTTTTGGAGGGTAGTCGGAGTTAAATCATGGAACAGGTTAAGTTCCGCCCCGCCGTATCGAATAGGGCCTTCCCTGCCGCGCAGCATCAGGGCTTCCTTCGTCCTGTAAAACAGGAATTTAACAATCACATCTCTCGGGCGGGAATCATTCGCCCGTTTCGCCCTGAGGGCCCTGTGCGCTCTCTCTATGTGCCATTGGTGGTCCGGCACATCGGGCAGCAAGGGCCTGAGGATCTTGGACACCACTTCCATCAGCAGACCTTCCCCCTCTTGTTCAGGGAGGCCCCGGATCCTGATGTTGTTCCTCCGGGACCTGTTTCCCAGATCATCCAGGGCAGATTCCACAGTATTTAGCCTAGTGGAGAGCCGATTAATCTGGGCTGTGGCAGCGTTGTGGGCCACGGCAGTGGACTCCACTCGCTGCTCAAGCGTCGCCGTCCTCGCCCCCAGAGCCTGAATCTCGGCTTTAACTTCGTGGGTGTTCCTGGTGATCTCGGCTGCCAGGTAACTTCGGACCTCTGCCAACTTAGCCAGGATCTGAGCAGTGTTGGCCTCAGAAACATCCGGGGCCGCCACCGCGCCTGGGCTGGGAGGCGAGCGAGGCACCATCGGGCTCTCCCGTCCGCCATCTTGGGTGCCTGATCTCATGGCGCGGGAGGCAGCAAACAAGTCGGACACCGTCGCTCCCTGTTCCGCCGGCCTCTTGGGCTGTTTCTTCGGGGCACGTTTTTCCATACCGTCTCCCTAACAAGGTACCTGAGTCGGGTAAGCGTTTCTAGGCTTTAGTTAGCAATTGGCCTCGTGGTCCTAGCGGAGCTTCACTTGGACACGTCCATCTTGCTCCGGCTGCAGGCCACGCCCCCTATTTCTTAATTTTTTAATAATTTGGGAACTGAAATGTATAGATGAAAGAATATCTTCAACACCAAGTCAGATTTATGAAAGAATTGGCACTAATAAGATCCACTGCCTGCAATGTGATCATAAAATATTGATGCTGCATTTTCAGGATAAAACAACCACTTCAAACCAACCAGATGTGTATACATGTACCCGGACAATGCTGAGAAGCGACCATCTGTTTTATGCATTGGGGTTGATTTCTGAAACCAGGAATTGTGGAGAAGTGACAAGGTACTTATACTATTTTGCAATAAATATTTCTATTCCCTCATCTCTTCACCACAATTCCTGGTTTAGTGAAGAAACTAGAAGGACAAACAACAATTTGAGGAGCTACAAGGTTATTAAAGGTCTGAGTTTGCCAATGAAAATTTGTAAAAAATAATTTGATTGGTACAGAGTAAAAAGGACACTCCAGGCACAAGATATACTATATTTAATTTAAAGAAAGAAAAATATTAGAAAAAAGATGTAGATTCAGGAGTGGTGTATACCTTTAAATGTTAAATCTTATTTGTTGCAATGCTAAAAAGACATCATATAGCTTGCATTCAATGGTTAAAACATATTACTACATTTAACTCAGATTTTGCTTAAGTCCAATATATAAAAGTCTCTGAATGGATACAATTGTATTAGTCAAATAAAAATTAACAACAGTCAATTACTTTGTAAGCTATTTCAGTTATTTCCAGTTATGATCAAACTGGGATTTGTATACTGGATTAGCTGGATTTATATGGTACAATATTAATATAATGTCCTTGCAGGTCCAGCAATGTGATAAATAATAATGTACTTGTCTTGAACGTTAAAATATAGTAACTAGCAGATCATGATAAGTGACCTGTAGTTAAATAAAGATCCCTCCGTTCTGAAAGAAACAGAGTTCAAGATCCATAGTGCTTACTGTATTAAAATAAACTTATTGAACACATAATTAAAAATTGCACTCACAATTGGTAAAAACTATTCGTGCTGTACTGGAGTCAGGAAAGTATGGTGTAGGCAGCTGGTTCTGTATTATCGTCCTGCCGGCGGATGAATGGACTAGCTGAGAGCTGCGTGCGTGTCACCGATCCTTCTGCGTTCCAAGTATAGCCCGGTTGTGTTTACGGTAGGTGCCAGAAAGTAGTGAAAAATGTCCTTACGCGTTTCGTGAGTCTATTGCTCACTTCATCAGAGGATGCTGAGCAAGTAAATCTCACGGGTTTAAATAGCCAAAACCCCTCTGGCTTATATTAACCCTTTATAGTTTAGTCCATACTTAATCAATCTTTTGGTTCATTTTCACAGTAAATTATACAACATTAATTTTTGTAAGCACTAATGGAAAAAAACAGTTAAGAGAATAAGATCTCTTACATAA
Source organism: Pelobates cultripes (assembly GCA_933207985.1). Taxonomy (NCBI): domain Eukaryota; kingdom Metazoa; phylum Chordata; class Amphibia; order Anura; family Pelobatidae; genus Pelobates; species Pelobates cultripes. The sequence goes on from OW240918.1 coordinate 91,478,134, forward strand.
AAAGATCTATTACATAAAAAACTAACTTAAAATTTAATTCCTACACATGTAAATAATAAATTAGGGATGCTAAATGGCAAAATACTGGTATTGCAATTTATAATGCATATTTAAATGATGATGTTATAATTATTGCAGAATTTTGATTGCCATATGCTAATTCTATCTGTGTAATATTGAATTAATACATAGAATGCTAGTTAAATACAATTCATAAGACTTTGCAGCATATACATATATTTTGTAAAAATCATAATTAAACTGAAGATAAAATTTGATTTTAAAAAGTACGGGGCGTGGCCTGACCGCCGAGAAACATGGCAGCCTAATCCGAGAGCTCCATCTCAGGTAGCCACAATTAGCACGCTAAGAGACTAGCGAGGGCGCAATGTGGGCCACACAAAACGCCCATAATCTCCCAGACACCCCGGAGCAACCCCACCAACTCACAAGCGGGGCCCATGGACGGCTACCTGCAAACTCCGGCAGCCACACCACACGGACAGATGGGCCCAGAAAGGGCCGATTCCCCATCCCGCTCACGGCCCATGGAGGCGTAAAACCCCATGCTCAACGACATTAGTGCGGACATCAGGGCACTGGCATCCCAGATGGTCACTAAAAATGACCTCCAGACCCTATCGGACGACCTCCATGCCGCAATCCGCTTTGAGGTGGCGGCCCTGCGGTCCGAGATCAAAGCGCATGGCGGCAGACTCCAAACCCTGGAGGAAACGGTGCGAGAGACGGCAGAGAGGGCAGGAACCAACACCACTGCAACCACTAGACAGGGGTACATGCTACTGGCCCTCCGAAGACAGACAGAGGACTTAGACAATAGGAGCAGCCGCTCAAACATCAGCGTGCGCGGACTTCCCGAACCATCCACCGAGGAAGATGTGGAGGCCACGTTGAAGGCCCTCTTTCGAGAAATACTGGGAGCTGACATGCCAGATACCTTAACATTTGACCGAGCACATAGAGCTAACAGACCCAGGCTGGCAGACAGCACCCCACGTGATGTCATCTGCTGCCTGCACAACTACAAGCACAGTCCGCTATGGAGATTCCACGGTGCAGACATGGCCTTATTTCAAGACCTATCACTACTCACACTTGATGCCCACAGAGCCTTGCGCCCCATAACATCACTTCTCAGAGAGAGGAACATCCCCTATAAATGGGGGTTCCCTTCTGCCTTACTTGCAAGACACCAAAATGAATGGGTGCCCCTGCGCTGGCCGGAGGAGAGCCCGGGATTTTTACGCTGTATGGGCCTACCACCCACTGAAATAGCAGATTGAATCCTCGGACCTTTGGAACAGAGACCAAGACCCCAAATGCCACGACAGCAGCGATGCCGTAGGGAAGAATCGCCAAGACGCCCCAACGCCCGCAGGCACCTTGACCCAACAGAACCCGAGGAGTAAAGTCAGAAATGAACCCCCTCCCCGTTACAAACACCCCCCCCCTCGAAAGACTGCAGACAACCCTACATACCCGAGAAATGTAGATGCCAGACGGACGCAACTATCACCAGGAATCCAGATAAGTGATACACTAACCACACTGCATGCACTGAGCAAGGGACTAAAGGGTAGGGGTTAAAGATGGTGAAAGAAGTCTCACAAACCTAAAGGAACTATACTGCACTTGGGGTGGGGGGACTGCAGGTAAGAGGGGGAGGCGTAAGACATGGACACTGCTCATACCGGAGGGAACGGGGTCAGGGACTAAAGTAGCTAATACTTTGATGTTTTAATGGTTTAAAGTTATAAGGTTTGAAGTTTACATGGTTTGACATGGCACACATTAGGGGAACCCACAAGGACCGCAAGTAGCTCCACTGACATTAGGATGGCAGTAGCACACTGCTAATGGGCCAGCCAAACCCCCCCTAGTTTGCCGATGTATGTGTACTAATAACTAAACATGTAACTGAAATATGTCTTGCGAATCCATAGGCTAGTCATCATGCCATCCCGTTGTTTATAATAACGTAAAGAGCGTGGTATAATGACTAAAACTTGCTCCATAGGCAGCAAAGAAATGTGTCCCCTCCCCTGCCTAGCTCCTGGCAGGAGTATAGGCCTGTTGACGACGGTGCCTCCATACACATCGCAATATCTGACTTCCATGTTGATTTTAATAATAATATCCCGTGAAGACCCCCACATAAGCACAACCTAGAGACCCCCATGAGAGCAAAAAGTAATGACAGAACATGGGAGGGAAACTTGGGAGACTGACCACTGCTGAAGCACCTAAGGACGGAACGGGCAGAGGAGGAGGTGGGAAGGCGGGGAGAGGGCGGGAACCACAACCAAAAGTAGGGAAAGGATGGGAAAATACCACTACAGATAAAAACAGGGGAAATAGCAAGATAATAGAGACCACAGATAGTGCAGCCATCCTAGGGCACTCTGAGACACTAGGCAGATCAAGAGAACCCTCGGACCTCCACGAGCCCCCGACCCTATCGCCCCTTACCCCAAGAGACATCGCGGAAGCAAGACCCAGTACAACCTAAAGAATGGGGACGACTTAAGGGACGGGACACTACAGCCACAACAAAACCAAGCCCAAACAGCTAGACATAACCAGCAAAAGAGACCACATGCACAGGAGGACACACGCAACATACCCAGACTGAACCGCCACAGAAAGTCACTAAGACCGGGAGATTTCACCCAAAGCTACACTCCAAATCACTGTTAATGCGGGACTCCACCATACGGACTTCTCAATCGTACCCACACTAAACCCTCAAGACCGCCTCACTGAGCCTTAGTGTTCAACATGCAACCAATCATCAACGAGACAGACAACCCACAGAGACAGGTATACTTAAACCAACCCCCTTCACTCAAACACACCACCACACCTCTGGTGGTATACGAATCAAACGGGAGGCCACGACCCCGACCTAAACCTGTGTAGACACAGACTACCGAGGGGAACACTGCCTTGCTGCCCTAGTTTACACTAAGTGGAGGTTCGGCATTGCCATCCAACCCGGTTACACAGGTACCCTATCCTTACAGGGACTAATACCCCAGACACCCACGAAACAAACCAGGCGACAAAGCACAAACCCACAACAGGCACAATTTACCAGCACAACCCACAAGAGACCTCCAGGGAACCGGAGATGGAAGATAGGCGGACGCAGGGCGCGAACACGGGAGCCCTGGGGTAACCCTTCCTAAAACCCTACCAAACCCTATAACACCTTTTAATATCCATCCCCACTCTTAATCCATACCTTGCTCCCCATCCCCGTCCCGACAGAACAACACAACCAACCCACCCACACCAAATGGCATACACACCTGCACCTTTCCATATAATTACACAAAACTGTAGAGGCTTGAACTCACCCGGAAAAAAAGATCTCACCTCCTACAAGACTTAAAGTGACGTCGAGTATCTATAGCCCTCCTACAGGAAACGCACCGCAGAGACATCGACACTCACAGAATACAAAACAAACATTACGAAACCACCTACCATAGTAGCCACCAAACCACACGAAAAGCTGGAGTCTCAATTCTCCTAAGCACCAACCTACAATTCTCACACTCCGAAACGCTCTAAGACACAGACGGAAGATACTTATTTGTGAAGGGAACGATCTCCCAGAAAACCTATACGTTCGCCTCAATTTACGCTCCGAATACAAACCAGGTCAAGTTCCTACGCAGAATGCTTCTGAAATTAGCAATCTTCACAGAAGGCATCCTAATACTAGGCGGAGATCTTAACTTACCTTTGGACCCAATAGCAGACACCTCCACCGGGCATAGCACAGTAGCACAAACAGCAATCAGAAAACTCTGCAGAACGCTGCTGGATGTGAGACTGGTAGATGCGTGGCGAGCACTTCAGCCGGAAGGCCATAACTATATGCATTACTCGACCCTCCACAGGAGATACTCATGCATTGACTACATTTTCATCCAACAAGAGGGACTCACACACCTACAAAACGCCGAAGTCAGACCGACCCCATGGGCGGACCAGAGCAAAACCTCCATACACCTAGACTCCCCCTTCTTCAAGCCCACTAGAACGTCATGGAGAATGAACGAATCGCGCCTCCTAAGCGTGGCAATCCAATCACAACTGACCGAACATTTGAACCAATACTTCGAAGAGAATGCAACAGCCGACATGTCACAGATAACACTCTGGGAAGCTCATAAGAGCGTACTCAGGGGACATTTTATACGACTTGCGTCGCATAAAAAACGGGACAACCTCAAAGCAATCGAAGACCTAACGACCCAAATAGCGAAACTCAAGACCCTTCATAAGCGAAGTCAATTGGCCACCAACTATAAGGAACTCCTGTCAGCGCACAGACAACTTACGGAACTCATAGACCGCAAATACCACAGAGCACTACAGCGCTCGAAGGCCTTCTATTACATACATGCTAATAAAAGCGGCAGACTGCTAGCACAGATGATAAGAGGGCAGCAAACAAGAGCCCAGGTACCAACACTGCGAACCTCAAGAGGACGCCTCACACAATTCCCAGAGAAATAGCAGAGGAGTTCCGCACGTATTACACGACACTGTATAACATCCACGCGGATCGAACTGCCGGGAATCAGGACGCAGCTACCAGAGCAGCGGAGCAATACCTACAAGGATTCCAACCAGAGGCGCTAACGAGAGAGAAGGCGGAAGCACTCGAAGTGCCGATATCTGAAGAGGAAGTCAGACTGACAATTAAGGTGACGAAGAATGGCAAAGCACCCGGTCCAGACGGATTTCCGGCTGGATACTATAAGAAATTCGGTGACATCCTGATTCCCCGACTGACCGCTGCACTAAACCAACTGCAGAAAGGAGACGGGCTCCACGTGGAAACAATGGCCGCCACCATTACAGTCATACCCAAACCAGGTAAGAACCCAGAATGCTGCAGCAACTACCACCCTATTTCGCTCCTTAACACGGATATCCAACTATTCACTAAGATTATAGCAAATAGATTACAACCCTACCTCCCGAGGCTGATCCATCCAGACCAAATGGGCTTCATACCGGGGAGAGAGGCCAGAGACTGCACTGTGAGGACGTTTACTATCCAACACCTAGCACAAAAGGAAAACAAGAACATGCTATTGGTCTCCACAGACGCAGAAAAGGCGTTTGACCGGGTAAAGTGGCACTTCATGATGGCAACGCTCACCAAGATAGGGTTGGGGAGAGGGATGCTCATGTGGATTGAAACACTGTATCGCAATCCAAACGTGAGGATACGCGTCAACGGAGCACTCACAACCAGCTTCGCCATCCACGGCACCAGGCAAGGATGCCCCTTATCCCACTTCTATTCGCTCTAACACCATTCCTAGATAAGATCCGACAAACGTCCAACATCCATGGACTCTGATATAAAGAACAAGAACACAAGGTGGCAGTTTACGCTGACGATATGCTCTTCTACGTAAACAACTCAATGCATATGCTACCTGCATTAATGGAGGAGTTCGAAACCTATGGCCGAGCATCAGGGCTCAAATTGAACCTTACGAAATGCAAAATACTACAAGTTTCGACCCCGACACCGGAATGGGACCAGATCAAATGGAACTTCCCTTTCACATGCTGCGAAGATCAGATGAAATACCTTGGAATATGGATCCCACGCAGACCAACGGAAATATACACAAGGAATTACACCCCGCTCCTTCAACAAATTCAAAGAGATCTGAAATCGTGGAATCATGACTACATCTCCTGGCAGGGACAAATAGCGGTGGTGAAGATGAATATATTACCTAGACTCCTGTACTATTTCAACACCATACCATGGCATATACCACCAGACTTCTTTGCAACAATAAAATCAGCGATCGGCAGTTATGTCTGGAAAGGGTGCAAGGCGAGACTCAGCCATGATAAACTATGCCTACCCAAATCATGGGGCGGACTAGCACTGCCCGACCAACGAAAATACTACCACGCCGCTGTCCTACAGCGGATAAGGGACTTGCACACAGCCCCGAATCACAAAAGATGGGCAAACCTGGACAGGGAAAGCATGAACGGTACCCTCCACTCACTAGTGTGGCACCAAGCTCGAGGAGAAATACCAAATATGAGTAGGAACTCACCCGTAACACAAACACTAAAAACATGGGCTACAGTGAGAAAAGAATCCTATATATCCCCACAACCGAGCCCATTGATCCCACTGACACACAACACAGCTCTGGGAGGCGGCCTACCGAAAAGCACATGGCCATAGGTGAATTGAGAAGGATATCTCGCTCTGAAAGAGGCGCTGAACAACGCAGGACTAAAGAACCTACAAGAATGGACCGGGAACGAAACCCCCTCTCTCATGCATAGATTCCGCTACGCACAGCTAAGGCATTTCTACCATAATATCTCGAACAGACAGGCAGTACATAGAGATACGACATGGTTTGAAAGCCTGTGCGTTGATACACCCGAAGCAGATGGGAGAGTTTCCATACTATACCAGAGAATACTGATAGGCGACCGGGCCAGAAACACAGCGTATAAGAGACAATGGGAAGACCTCACGGGCAGAACATACAGTGACACTCAATGGGAACAGATCCTCATACTACAACATAAGAGTTCGATCAGCTCAAAATACCAGGAGGCCAATTTTAAACTGCTCTCCCACTGGTACCGCACACCCGCGTTACTACACAGGATATTCCCAGGGACTCCTGACACATGCTGGAGATGTGAAGCTCACACGGGAACAGTACGACACATCTGGTGGGACTGCACTAAAATACAACCATACTGGGACCAAATCCGACAAGAACTGAAGGAGATCTTGGGCGACATACCAGAACTTAACATAGAAACCACACTACTCCACTTCACGGACCAATCCGTTGCACAATACAAGAGATCCATTATGAGACATCTACTCCATGCGGGTAAAGCCCTAATCCCAATGCTGTGGAAAAGCACACAACCACCCACGATTGCGCAATGGCAACAGAAAGTTGAAGAAATTCACATAGCGGAGGCAAAGAACGCAGACTGACAGGGGAGAAGCACTAAACACGCAGAACTATGGAGGCCATGGTACATGTACCTAACACACCCATGAGCACAGGAAGGGAGGAGAGGTGAAACAAGAGACACCGGGGCACACACGAGCAATACATGACTAAAACAAAGCAACCCCCCCTTCTACCACCATGATCTACCTCAGGGCTCACATGGGAACGACCAGCGCCCACATATCCTATCCCTGGCCCCCCTAGAAGGTAAGACTGTGACAGCACCGAATAAGACCCGAACCACCCAGGGACCGGTGACACAGGAGGAAGGGAAAGAAGGGTAACTCACCCATGGGGAAATGACCCACAACCTCTAACATGCCTTAACCACAGCTACACTACCTCAAGGTCACAGAAGAAAAAAGACAAATAAGTCAACCAAATGAACGGAAACATGACACTTGAAACAACCCCCAGCTACACACACAAACAGGAAAACACCAGACCACGCAATAAACCACACACAAACGCCCTGAACCTAGATAAATATATTAAGGTCCAATTTGGAGTAACAAGGACCAAAAGAGGGACAACACATCCTTCCCCCAACCCCACCCATACCCCAAGACCCTTAACCCGAACTGCATACAGCCCTATGACATGAGAAAATTGATTGCACCAATAATCATCGAGACTGAGACGATAGCAAAACCTAGGCAAACAACCCTAGGTGAATAGAAGAGCATATTGCAACACAACATCTGCACATTGTTAAACTGAAAGGTAAACAACTAAAGTCAACCACCCAGGCACCGGTATTGGTGACTTACAAACCTGCACCCGAAGGACGTAAACATGATATATACCTTGCCAAGAGACCTGCGAGTCTCCTCATTAAAGCTTACGCAGAGATTTGCATATCTCAATGTATAATATGTTCCTACAAACATCAGAAACCTGCAAGTTTCACACGGATTACCAACTAAATGCTTTTTACAACATGAAAAAACCTTAATAAAAAGATTTAAAAAAAAAAAAAAAAGTACAGTTGACTATATAAGGACAGACCAGAAATGAATTGATAACCCATAATTTTATCCAAAAAAAATCGAATCGAATAAAAGAATAAGGAGAATTATTAAAATTCTCTGAGCTGGCTGAATGAAATGTTATTTGGCCAGCTTTACACACACACACACACACTATATATAGTATGTCAGATTGTGTGTGATTTCCGGGATATTGTTTGACATTTGAGGGTGTCAAGGAGACACACTTCAAATACGAGAGTCTCCCGGATCTACCGGGAGACTTGGGATGTCTGGATTTTATAGTGTAAGGAATACAACGTTGTATTCCTTACACTATAGAACCCTTTTGATACAAAAAGTTAATATCCCATGGCAGGCCCAGACTGGCCATCGCGCACACCGGGCAAATGCCCGGTGGGCCGCGGTGGCCATGGGCCGAGGCCGGCAGGGAGATCCCAGGATCTCCCCTGCCGGTCTATGCAGGGCCGGCACTATCCTTGCGCCGGCCCCGCTGTTTGCCACGACGGGCCGGTGTGGAGATCAAAGATCTCCCTCACCGGCCCACATGCGGCCGCCGGCGGGGAGAGAGGGAGCCAGCCAGCCAGACTGGAGAGAGGACCCGGCGGAGCTCTAATTTGCAGCTTCGCCGGGTTCCTCTCGCGAGATCCGGCGCGTTGCCATGGCAACAACCGGATCTCGCGAGAGTGAACTCTAGCCTCACAGGCTAGAGTTCACTCACCCACGAGGACCACCAGGGAACACTGCCTCCCCGCCTCCCAGTCCACTGCCTCCACTGCCTCCCCGCTTCCCGCCTCCCAGTCCACTGCCTCCCCACCTCCCCGCCTCCCAGGGAACACTGCCTCCCCGCCTCCCCTCCTCCCAGTCCACCAGGGAACACTGCCTCCCCGCCTTTTATCAATCAAAATTCTGCAATAGTTATAACAACATCATTTAAATATGCATTATAAATTGCAATACCAGTATTTTGCCAGTACTTTGCCATTTAGCATCCCTAATTTATTATTTACATGTGTAGAAATTAAATTTTAAGTTAGTTTTTTATGTAATAGATCTTTTTATGTAAGAGATCTTATTCTCTTAACTGTTTATTTCCATTAGTGCTTACAAAAATTAATGTTGTATAATTTACTGTGAAAATGAACCAAAAGATTGATCAAGTATGGACTGTGACGAAGTGCCCTTTGCCACTTGTGCCTGGAGAGGACTGCTTGCCCGCCTCTTGCCCTGTGACTATGGCCCCTGGGATGTATTGCCCTTTAAAGACATGATTTGGGCATAATGGATTTGTGTTGTGCTGCTGCTGGCCCTTTAAGAACCATCTGGGGACATACTGTGGAGTTACTGGGTGGCCACCATTTCCTGTATCAGAAGCACATGGTGAGAACAATGGATGGCGGCCATTTTAACTCACAGACACTGTTTGGACTTTTCAACACGGTGCCATCTCGCCAGTATTTGTTGCACAGAGACATCGTGCGGTGGTTTTGGACTATACAGCAGGGGACACATTATACAGTGATTGTTTTTTATTTAGCCTGTATATGTTCTGCAGAATCTGCATTAAACTGTATTTTCCAAAGTACTGAACGGATCTGGGTGAATTTTGGATATGTGGTTCACCCAGATCCCCCAGTTCCAAGGATATACTTTTTATGGGGTTATTGCATGTTTTGGGGTCCCTGTGTGTTTTATGAAACTGTATTATTTATGGCCAGCAGATAATTGAGCTTTGTGTATTGTAGAAACTCAATTATCTAGCCTGGCCCAGAGGAGGAGTTTTGTGTTGCATAAATTGTGAGTTCTGTGTGCCAGTAAATCAGTCTTGTTCCAGCATTAAGCCTTGGCTCATGTTTGGGGGATTGGAGAAATACACTCTGGGGATTGCTATAATCACTATACTCCCCAGGGTATGATCACTAAGTTCTGCTAAGAGCTTGTTCCTGCTCTCTGGGGAAAGAGAGGTTCACCCACTGGAAGCTGGATCCTGGCCTTGGGTCCAGGGTGGGTGGAGACAGCAGAGACGCCAGCGCAGTTGCATCGCTGGAAGTGGGGTCTGCAGTGCTGATGGTGTCGGTTGGAGTGCTTGGAGTCCTCGGCAAGCGCTAGGAGCATCGATTGGCGGAGGTACTCAGTCGGAGTGCCAGGTGATCCGTCACAGTAGGCATCCTACGGTTCTCCCTGCGGTATTTTCTGATACTGCCATTCCTGCTCTGGATGAGCGTATGGCCTCCATTCGGGATACCTGGGTTAAGGTTCAAACTGCTCTAGGGGCTGCTGCTGAACGCTTCAAACATTTTGCTGATAAGCGTAGGAGTGCCAACCCGGTGTACCAAGTGGGGACCGGGTTTGGTTGTCATCTCGCAACATCAAGCTTAAGGTCCCTAGCATGAAGTTTGCCCCCAGATTCCTTGGTCCCTATAGAGTGCTTCGTAGGATCAATCCAGTGTCTTACTCTCTGGCTCTTCCTGCATCTTTAGGGATTCCCAACACTTTTCATGTGTCCTTACTGAAACCTCTTGTCTGCAATAGATATACTGTTCCTTGTGTTCCTCCCCCTCCGGTGGTGGTGGGTGGTCAGGAAGAGTATGAGTTATCTTCTATCGTGGATTCTAGGTTTTCTCGGGGCACTTTACAGTACTTGGTTGTTTGGAAAGGTTACGGTCCTGCTGATCGTTCTTGGGTTTCGGCTCCTGACCTGCATGCGGGCCGTAAGATCCGCGCTTTTCACGCTAAATTTCCTCTCAAGCCTGGTCCTGTCCGCCCGGTGGGCGTTCTTCAGGTGGGGGGTAATGTCACGTATTCATCCGCTTATAGAAATGTGGTTAATGACATTTACTGTCCACACAGGAAAAGTTGTGCCGAGCAGCAACCTAATCCACAGAAGGTTTAATGCTGAGCAGTAATTGTGCAAATGAAACCTGGTGTCATGTATTCATCCGCTTATAGAAAAGTGGTTAATGACATTTACTGTCCACACAGGAAAAGTTGTGCCGAGCAGCAACCTAATCCACAGAAGGGTTAATGCTGAGCAGCAATTATGCAAATGAAACCTGGTAACTGACTTTGGGGTCAAAGGCCGGTTACAGCCTATCAGAACTAAAGGAGGGGTATTTAGGCCCAGTTCTCAGCCTGCTCAGTGCCCTGTCGTGGTTTCCCTTGTGGTTGTCCGAGAGCGCGTTCCTGTTTAGTTTTCTACCTGGTTTTTGACTTTGGCTTTGTTTATTGACTTCTCTATATTCTGGTATCCTGACTCCTGGCTTTCCTCATCACTGTGTCCCTTTCTGTGTTCCCTGACCTCGGCTAGTATTTTTGACTATTCTTTGTACGTTAAACCCGGCCATTCTAAGGACCGGTAATACGTTACTTATTTGTCATCCGTGCTGTACAGTTCTACGTGCTGGATCAAACAGTAATCCTGACAACCAGTCTGTGTATCTGTGTGTATTTGAGTGTGTGTGTATGTGTCCGTATCTGTGTGTCAAGTTGTGTGCTTGAGTCCGTGTGTTAATAGTGTGTGTAAATAGTTGTTATATGTAAATAATTTTGTTCTGTCATAATGAAATATCATGTCATTGTTCATACATGTTTGGTGACTGTGTGCGCGTTTTGGGACGCGCATGTGTGTGTACGCGCACGTGTGTGTGCGTGGCAGTTGCTGGTGAAGACACCTTACTGAAATGAGCTTTTGCATGTTGGGATGTCTGAAAATCACTTTAGTAACTTGCTAGACCCTGCAAGAGCCTCCTGTATGTAATTAAAGTTCAATTTATAGAGCAATTATATATGGTTAAAAAATTTAACCATTTTGTTTTCATGCAGGATGTCGGTCACAGCCAGGGGACGTGTGGCTAGGGCCGCATAAACAGACACAAAAATGATTTAACTCCTAAATGTCAGTCAATTGAGCAGTGATTTATACACAAAAACTGCTTCATTAAGCTAAGGTTTTTGGGTGAGTACAGTGTCCCTTTAAAACTTCCAAGCCAGTGCCCAGGAGAAGTGCCCCTTTACTTCTCAGTGTCCAAGGCTTCAATAAGGAAGCTTCAGGCAGGCAGCCACTTATAGGCAGAAACAATCAGCTGACACTCTGTCTTCGAGTTCCCTACTGAGAAAAGTGAGTGAAAAAGATATGTACCTATTTTGCCCACTTTTCTCCGTGGGGAGCTAGTGATAGGCTGAAAGTGTCAGCTGATATTCTCAGCCTATAAGCAGTGCTCAGTCATTGAGAGGAAGTGCAGAGGCTGAGAGATTGGGCTCCAGCTTGCAGACTTTAAAGTTAAAGTGTACCCTAACAGTTCAACCCTTTCACGTAAGATGGTGCCCAGGACCTTTTCACACCATAACAACGTCATTGAGATGAAATCGTTATCGTGCCCTAATTAGTCCTTTAAGTCTGGGGGTTATAAATTACAGTGGTTCATTAAATTCACTGTTCATTATTTTCCACGTTGCCTATTTGCAGACTTAACCCAAAGTTAATGTAACGGACCGCTGGCACTCTGACCGAGTACCTCCGCCAATCGATGCTCCTAGCGCTTGCCGAGGACTCCAAACACTCCACCAGACACCATAAGCACTGCAGACCGCACTTCCAGCGATGCAGCTGCGCCGGGGTCTCGCCATCCTTCACCCACCCTGGACTCAAGGCCAGGATCCAGCTTCCAGTGGGCAGGCCTCTCTCCCTCTAGAGAGCGTAGCAGGATCAAGAACAGCTCTAACAAGAGCTTACCCTGGGGAGTATAGTGTGATTATATCAATCCCCAGAGTGTAGTTATCCCATCCCCCAAGCATGAGCCAAGGCTTCAAGAAAGGGTCAAGCAGGTCTTTCTAATCAACACCAAAGGGCTTTCTTTTATGCAGGTTTTTACACAAAGATACCACCCACCTGGTCTTGTGGAACATCCAATCAAACACATGATAATACAGTCAAACACTCCCATTCAATCCAGCAAAATCCATCTGCCTGTGATAGAATTACTGTACACAATGGGCTAATGTCATTAACACAGGCAGGAAAATAAAGTTTTTATACAATTCTTATAACTTTAAAAGTATACATGCAATTTACATAAAAATCACATGTTCTGAACCAGCACACGCAGTACACAAACATATGTCAAAATGATACAAATTGGTCCAGTGGTTTAAAAGTTTAGCAAGGGCTGATGAGAGATTTAGGAGGGACAAAGCAGCCAGTTTCAACTGGTTTGGCAGTGTCCCTGGGACAACGCCCTGCTGGAGAACAATGGGACAGGAAAACGGGGGAGGGGAAGAAGCACATTCTCCCATGGAATCAATGGGGCAGAAAAAGTGTTTCAAAATCCAATATGCCCAAATAATGTGTTTAAATGGCAATATCTCCCAGGGGCCATAGTCACAAGGCAGGAGGCTGGCAATTAGTCCTCTCCAGGCAGAAGTGGCGAAGGGCACTTCATCACACATCTTCCCTTTTGGGGAGAGACTAACCAGGTACCTGACCTTCTGTCGGTCAGTGCCTGAGTAAGTCGAGCAGCCCACCCACAAAGAAAAATTAGCAGAGCAGCCCCCCACAATAAACGGTACTGGCCTGTAGGTCCCAGGATGTAGCGTGACAGTTCAGCATCCTCTGTCTTCTTGGTGCAGCTAGGCAAACAGCTGGGGGTACTTGGGGGGCCAGTGCTTCTGCTGGGGTAAGGGGGGTACAAGCCAGCCCTGCAACAAGGGTTTTGGTAGGGCAGAGGCCCTTCCTCTGGGGTAGCCTGCAGGAAGTCAGGCTCTGGACAAGGGGAAAAGGGAGGGCAGAGGCTAACAGCGTTCTGCCCGGATGCCAGCTCTTCTGCTGGAAGGGGGTCAGTGGGTATCGTCGGCTCATCCACTGCCCCCAGGACCTGGTTCGGATGTAACTGGGGAGGGGAGGGCTCGCTTACCTCCTCCTGGTATCCCTGCGGGAATGGTTGGGAATCTGGACCGGCCGTCCAGCATCCCTGTAGGATTGGCACAGAGACCACGGTCCCATCTGCGCCAGTGGGGTTAGGGTTGCTTTTCCCCCTGTAGTTGAGCTGAAAAACCAGGTGTACCCTCTCCCCAGTGGCGTACATACCAGGGTCGCGGCTGCGACCGGGCCCGGCCCACCAGGGGGCCCGGCCGCCCCTGCGACCCGGTATGTAGCCACAGGGCCAGCCTCTTCTCCTGGGGGGCCCAGGAGGCGGCCACCCCAGGGCCCCCCAAGGCTGGCCCTGCTGACCCCGGCTGGGTGGCCGGCGCGCGAGGGAGCACTTTACACTGTGTGCTTCCTCTTCAGCTCCCTCGCTCACCGCACTGATGCCGGAGCCGGAAGATGACGTCATCTTCCGGCGCCGGCATCCCTACGCGGCGTGCGAGGGAGCTGAAGAGGAAGCACTGAGTGCTCCCTCGCGCGCCGGCCTGCCCGACCGGCCACCCGCCAGCTGGGGTCAGCAGCACCCCTGGACACCAGGGAATCCCCCCAGCACTCCAAAAGGTAAGGAGGCTGGGGGGATTAAATTTTTTTTAAAAGTGTGTGTGTGTGTTAGTGTGTGTATGTGTTAGTGTGTATGTGTATGTTAGTGTATGTGTGTGTTAGTGTATGTGTGTGTTTGTGTGTTAGTGTGTGTTAGTGAGTGTGTGTGTGTTAGTGAGTGTCTGTTATTGGGTGTGTGTCTGCTAGTGAGTGTGTTACTGTGTGTTAGTGTGTGTGTGTGTGTTAGTGAGTGTGTCTGTTATTGGGTGTGTGTCTGCTAGTGAGTGTGTTACTGTGTGTGTTACTGAGTGTGTTTGATGTCTGTTAGTGAGTGTGTGTTTGTCAGTGAAAGTGTATGTTTTGTAAGTGAGTGTGTATGTATGTCTGTCGCTGAGTGTGTCTCTGTCAGTAAATGTGTGTGTCTGTTAGCTAGTGTGTATGCGTCTGTTCGTGAGAGTGTGTGTGTCTTCAGCATTTACCTTTCTCCAGCATCGGACTCCCCAGTATCCGCCTCTCAGCTCCGAATGCACATGCGCGGCAAGAGGCGCGCGCGCATTTAAACCGCCCATAGGAAAGCATTACTCAATGCTTTCCTATGGACGTTCAGTGTCTTCTCACTGTGATTTTCACAGTGAGAATCGCGGAAGCTCCTCTAGCAGCTGTCAATGAGACAGCCACCAGAGGCTGGATTAACCTCAGTGAAACATAGCCGTTTCTCTGAAACGGCTATGTTTTCAGCTGCAGGGTTAAAACTAGAGGGACCTGGCACCCAGACCACTTCATTGAGCTGATGTGATCTGGGTGTCTGTAGTGGTCCTTTAAATGTGTGTGCATACCGCGGTCGCGGGGTCGCAGCCCATGTGTCGCGGCCCCGACCCGCGCCGAGTAAGCGTGGGGGGGGGGGGCCCTGGATCAATTTTCGCACCGGGGCCCCATGGGTCATCTGTACGCCACTGCCTCTCCCGGTATCTCCGGCTGCTGTTGGAGAGGGAGGCTGGTTGCCTCCACTCCCCAGGACGCTGGTTGCTGTGAGGTATAGGGATCGGGCCTCTCCTCCTGGAACTCAGGCCGCCGCTGGGGAGGGAG
Organism: Pelobates cultripes; assembly: GCA_933207985.1. Taxonomy (NCBI): domain Eukaryota; kingdom Metazoa; phylum Chordata; class Amphibia; order Anura; family Pelobatidae; genus Pelobates; species Pelobates cultripes. The sequence goes on from OW240918.1 coordinate 91,493,736, forward strand.
ACCGGTTGTCTCCTTTCCCTGTGACATGCACTGCCGCTGGGCATCTGGACCGGCTGCCCAGCATCCCTGTAGGACCGGTAGAGAGACCTCGGTCCCATCTCCACCTGCCATTTGGGGGTCCTCCCAGGACCAGTCTATGAGGTCCGCTACCTCGAATACCTCTGGCTGCTGTTGGAGAGGGAGGCCGGTTGCTTCCACTGCCCAGGATGCTGGTAGCTGTAAGGTGGAGGGATCGACCATCACCTCCTCCTGGAACTCAGGCCGCCACTGGGGAGGGAGACCAGTTGTCTCCTCTCCCTGTGAGATGCACTGCCGCTGGGGAGTAGGACCGACTGTCCCTACTGCTGGTATCTCCGGCTGCTGCTGTAGGGTGAGGCCGATTGCCTCCACTCCCCAGGATGCTGGTTGCTGTGAGGTAGAGGGATCGAGCATCTCCTCCTCCTGGAACTCAGGCCACAGCTGGGGAAAGAGACCGGTTGTCTCCTCTCCCTGGGAGTTGCACTGCCGCTGGGGAGTAGGACCGACTGTCCCTCTCCCAAGGATACACAATGCCAACTCACTTGCCCGCTCCGCTTTGCGCTGCAGGTACTCTTCCACTTTTTTCCTCGTGCTCTGTACATATTTCTCAGGAGGGTTAGGTCCAAAGAAAGCCAGCATCCCCTTAAACTCTCTGTCAAACTCCACCTCAGTGTAGCTGGGCGCCATGCTTGCTCTGACGAAAGTTAGATAGGGACGCTGTACAAATATTAGCGTTGCCCTCAATTTGTAACTCCATACGTTACCGGTGTCTCCGAGCTGCTTCTCCTTGCACTAGGACGCCATCCCACTGCTGCCACCAAACGTGACAGAACGCTGGCACTCCGACCGAGTACCTCTGCCAATCGATGCTCCTAGCGCTTTCCGAGGACTCCAAGCACTCCACCAGACACCATAAGCACTGCAGACCCCAACTTCAGCGATGCAGCTGCGCTGGGGTCTTGCGTCCTTCAACCACCCTGGACCCAAGGCCAGGATCCAGCTTCCAGAGGGCAGGCCTCTCTCCCTCTAGAGAGCGCAGCAGGAACAAGAACAGCTCTTACAAAAGCTTACCCTGGGGAGTATAGTGTGATTATAGCAATCCCCCAAGCATGAGCCAAGGCTTCAAGCAGGTCTGTCTAATCAACACCAAAGGGCTTTCTTTTATGCAGGTTTTTACACAAAGTTACCACCCACCTGGTCCTGTTGAACATCCAATCAAATACATGATAATACAGTCAAACAGTCCGATTCAATCCAGCAAAATCCTCCCCTCTGTCTGTGATAGAATTACTGTACACAATGGGCTAATGTAATTATCACAGGCAGGAAAATACTGTTTTTATACAATTCTTATAACTTTAAAAGTATGCATGCAATTTACATAAAAGTCACATATTCTGAACCAACACAAGCAGTACACAAACATATGTCAAAATCATATAAATTGGTCCAGTGGTTCAAAAGTTTAGCAAGGGCTGATGAGAGATTGAGGAGGGACAAAGCAGCCAGTTTCAACTGGTCTGACAGTGTCCCTGGGACAACGCCCTGCTGGAGAACAATGGGACAGGAAAACGGGGGAGGGGAAGAGGCACATTCTCCCATGGAATCAAAGGGGCAGAAAAAGTGTTTCAAAATCCAACATGCCCAAATAATGTTTTTAACTGGCAATATCTCCCAGGGGCCATTGTCACAAGGTAGGAGGCTGGCAATTAGTCCTCTCCAGGCACAAGTGGCGAAGGGCACTTCGTCACAGTTAACAAAGCAGATATTTCAATGAAAGGTGTCTGCTATTGCCCAGAAGTCATTTCACTTGTTTTTCAAAATCATGTTTGTAGCTTATATTCAACAAATGTGACATCTGAAACACAAAATTAAAAGTAGAAATCCATAAAGGGGAACAGGAAAACCCGTGTTGGGATTTAACCCAATCCAGTGTATGTCTAAGCCGTGCTGCCAAACTATAGTCCCTGACAGGTAAATTTAGTCTCACATTGACTTTGTGTTGATATAATGTTGTCAAACTAATCCTTGCCAGAGAAATCATCTAAGGTTTTTGTTCAGTAAACCTGTGTCTTTTTTTTGAGAGGAGTAACTGGAGCACTTGGAGGGGTCATAGCAGTTTAGGGAAACTATTAGTTGGAAAGGCCGACTAGTATAAGTTGACCCTTCCAATGCAGGATCAAGGACACTTGTGCCAATTATCAAATTCTGAGAAAATGACCATTGGGTTGGGGGAATATACAGTTTATATAGGAGGGAGAGATTTCTAGGAATCTCATCTCCAAGATATTTAAGATCATTGTGTGCCACGCCAAAGGAAGCTCTCTAGGAAGCGGTGGAGGGGAATTCCCACTGTAATGCAGAGCACAGTATTTGGGCCAATTGATTTTAAGACCCGCCATGTTATGGAATGTCTCGAGCAGGTCAATGAGTGGTGGTAGGGAATGTAGTGGATTAGTGGTAGAAAGCAAAAGATTGTCTGCAAAAGTTGATACCTAACATCACCCATTGGAATTCCCTGAAATCCCCGCAGGTTCTCAATGACTTGTAACAATGGGTCAATGACAATGTTAAATAATAGCAGTGAAAATGAGCAGCCCTAGCATACACAACATATGGGAACTCAAGGCCATTTGTTGTGATACAGGATCTTGGATTGTGTTGTAAATTACACAAATAAAGTGTTGCCATATAAAAATGATAGAGAAGGTAAGTCCAGTCCTGTCTGCACCTCAGAAAACCCAGTTGGTGAGTGTTTGTGGCAGGAATGATTGTATTCTCAATGCTATGATCTTAGTGAGAAGTTTAATGTCTTGATTAAGTAATGAGATTGGGCAAAAGGATACTAGGTTCTCAACACTAGGTTCTGAGTCTTGTTTGGGTATTAGAACTATATGGGTTAATTAAGTGCAGTCGTCGGTAGGCCTTCCAAATATATTTTGTTTAACAAGCTTTTGAGAAACTAATTTGTTGTTTTAGGGATTTGTAATACTCAGAAGTAAAGCCGTCAAGGGTCTTTATGATGTGAATTTCACTCTCGGATGTAGGCTCACTAAGAAGCTCTCTGAATTCTTCACTCAACAATGTCATGGCTCTAAAAAGCCATATTTTGGTCATGGTCATCTGGCAGGGCCCTGAGCAGTCATTGGTAGTAATCATAAAATAATGTATTAATGGCTGCATGGGATGTACACCTAATTCCATCTGGGTAATTGTTTGCTGTGATTGGTTTGAATTTTTAACTAGAGTTGGCTAGTCAAGACAAATGTTTACCAGACTTTCCACCCCACCAGAATAAATGTTGTTTTTAACATGCAGCTTTGACTGTGAATTGTTTTCTATAAAGGTGTTAAGGGAGTGATGGGCATCCAGGTATGTTTGTTTATGATCAGCTGAAGGATTGGCCAAGTAATGTTTGTGTGCCATTTTGAGATAATGTGAAGTCTTGTCTCCATTGGTTTTTAACTGATGCTGTAAAAGGAAGTATCTGTCCCATCATTACTGCCCTGGATGTCTCCCATTGTAATTTAGGGTCATCCGTGTTTTCCAGATTATCATCTTAAAGTTAGCCCAAATGGACTGTAAATTACTCTGGAAAGATGAATTGTTAGTAAGTTATTCTGAGAAATGTGCGGTGAATTGTTGTGAGGGTAGTGTAGAGACCATTCGTGTGATAGGTGCGTGATCCAAGACAGTGATCGTCTCTATAGTGGAACTAGTGACATAAAGTAAAAGCACCAGGGTAACCAGGAAAATATTGATTTGAGAGAAGGAATCATGAACTGGAGTGTGGAATGTGTAATCTCTCTTCCTGGTCATGCAAATTATATGATTTAGTAAAGTGTGATCTGTGTGAGACATGGATCCCGATGAGGATCTGTCTCGGGGTGGGTCAAGGACTGCATTAAAATCTCCCCCCGATTATAAGTTGGTCAACATAAATATGGGTAAGCAAAGTTAGGAACTAAGTTAAAAAAAAAAAAAGTTTGGAGCATATACATTGACAATGCAATAACAATGTACAGTACTGTTAATGGTAAGACATAAAATACTTTATTGGCCCTCCACAGATGTGGATCACATATTGTTAGAGTGTAGTACGATCGACACATACCTGACTTTGGAGAGTTGGTGTTTTGTCTGTCCCAGCCCAAGCGGTCGGACAAGTCCCAGGGTAGGAGTGAGTGAAGTATACAGTAAGCCCGACTAGAAAGGGGCCATGGGGCCTGAACGATATACAGCAATAAGATCCAGTAAAAAATAGTGGGAGTGCTATTACAGCTCCTCATGGCTAGGTGAGGGTTTGACCAATGGGCCTTGAGGGATTCTGTCCCAATTTGGAAGGCTATCCTGTAGAAATTCAGAGGCATCAGTCACTGAGGTTGTGGTAAGGTTTCATTTAGCAATTTGTAGATGGAGAGTGTCAGGATAGAGACGAGCGAATCATATATGAATTCTTCTTAAATTATCTTAAGAACATACTATGGCACAGATTAGGTCTAATACCAGATCTAGACTCTGCAATTGCATTTGACCTCATTCAAGTGTAACAGTTTAGAGATTCACTGTGGTCAAAGTTCAAGCGTACCAGCTCCTTGAACGATCACTGTACTTACAGACAATGGAGAAATGCATGCACAAAACATACAAAAATGGCAAAGGCCCAATATTTCTGTGAAAATTTGAACAACCTATCAAACCCAAGAAACTTCTGGAAAATCATAAATAGCATACAAACCCCCACAATTCACTCCCAACCCTCCAATGTCAAAATGGACAACAAAACACTGCAACACTCCCTAGATGCAGCAAATGCCATTAATAATTATTTTGTTGGATGTGCTACCACCCTGGTTGCTAAGATAACAAATGACACTCATTTTCATACCGCAAATCAAGATCAGGCCCTGCCAAATCTTTAAAATCCTCATGTGACGGGCTAACCGACCAGACCAGACGCCATTCTCAAAAGCTCCTCCAAAAACAACTTGAAACTACCCAATATCCTACCAACAAAGCCCCATCTGACCATAAAAACGCCGCAGCGGACCTGCCTAACTGGAGTCGCACCGATAGATGCCGTTTTTATACACGGCGAAACACTCCAAGCCGCGGCGCAGGTCTGCGGCCTACTACGCGCCGACGATCCCAGGCCTGGAGACTCTCCTGCGCGGTAGCTACACACTGAGCCCGCCAGGCACCGAGCCTCACGCCACACAGATCACCCAAAACTCCATGCCTGCAATGGGACGCCGGTCACAAAAACCGAACTCCACGGCAGACGGCAGGGACATAGGAGACATGCTGAGGCAACCTGCACAACCCAAAACGCTCCGTTCAGAGGATCAATGGGCGAGCACCCTGGCGCAGAGGAAGAAAGAACCCACGCTACTCACACAGGCAAGTCTCATAAACTCCATTGAGACCTCTGACGGGTTGGCCCCCACCACCAAAAATGACTTGAAAAACCTGCTTGCTGACATACACAAATTATGGGCAGCAGACTTAAAACTGTTGAGAAACGACATACAAACCATCACAGACCGGGTGCAAACCGCAGAGGAGGATATCCTTGACGCCAGATCAGACATAAAAACCCTTAAAGAGACAGTGCACCAGCTACAAGACCATCACTCACACTTCTCCCTGCAACTCACGGCCCTAGAAGACAAACAGCGCCGAAATCACACAAAAATACGTGGAATCTCTGATGAGGTTACAGCTGAGGAGCTCCCACACTATCTCCGCAGGTTACTATCCACCATATTACCCCACACTTCCGCCAAAACGATAATCATAGATGGGGTGCATCGCATCAATAGCTCTGCCAAGTTGACACCTGGTGTGGCAAGGGACGTCATCCTCAGATGCCTAACCTTCCAAGACAAAACCCGAATAATGACAGCCCTGAGAAACAAAACGCCTCAGACCTTTGAGGGCTCCTCCTTGTCTTTTTTTCAAGATCTCACTAAAAGCACACTACTCTGGCGCAAATCAATGGGAACTGTCACCTCACAATTGAGAAACGCAGACATCACCTACCGCTGGGGAGCCCCGGTGTCCCTGATAGTACCCCACAATGGAACTAATCACACCATCACCTCTGTAGAAGAGGCACCAGCGCTCATGAAAGCTCTGGGACTGGTAGGGCAGAACAGGGGACAGCACTCTAACACTGCCGCTGGAAACTGGGACCTAGACCGCATCACCCCCTTCGTCCCAAGGAACGACAACTCGCAAGCTACTACCACCTGAAACGCACCCGAGTCTGGACATGGAGAACTGTTGATATATTGTTTAAATTTGTTTTCCCACTTCTCTTTCCTCTATTCTTACATATCTACCATGTTTGTGTAGAATGCATAGCAATTGGCCTCCTGACTTCTCACCCCCCCCTATCTCCTTAGGTTAGGGGTACTTTATAGAAACGGAGGTATAACCCCCATAAGTGGGGCGATCTAACACCACTACTGCACACCTGATATTCCCAATCTCAGGCCACCAAACAATCTTTAGAATATACCCGGGGTGAACACCTACAATCCTCAGTGAGCTAAAATATGCTGACCCCATTCTAGTCCACTAGATACAGTATCTCGAGCATATTAATACTTAAAGCTCGGGAACACCTGAGAGCTCCCACCCATACAACAACCCTCTTATCCAGTCGCCCCTCTCAGACACATCCCGAAAGTTGAACCTTGTTGCAGTATGGGGAAAAAAAATGGTGCCACAGTATAGTAATGCTATTGTAAATCTACTCTGTATACCTGCATCTTACGAATTTGCCATGTACCAACCATGTCTTTATTAGGCACCACCAAAATAAAGAATTTAAAAAAAAATTTAAAAAAAATCCTCATGTGACGGAACGTTGGCAATCCGAGTACCTCTGCCAATCGATGCTCCTAGTGCTCGCTGAGGACTCCAAGCACTCCAAATGACACCATCAGCACTGCAGACCCCACTTACAGCGATGCAGCTGCGCCGTCTCCACCCACCCTGGACCCAAGGCCAGGATCCAGCTTCCAGTGCGTGAACCTCTCTTTCCCCAGAGAGCAGGAACAGGAACAAGCTCTTAGCAGAGCTTAGTGATCATACCCTGGGGAGTATAGTGATTATAGCAATCCCCAGAGTGTAGTTCTCCAATCCCCCAAACATGAGCCAAGGCTTCAAGAAAGGTACAAGATGATCTGATTTTAATGACCACACACTGGCATTTTTGCAAGTCCCCATGCAAGGGGACATCCCACAGGGTGGGACACAGTACAACCAATCATTTACAGGAAAACTGTAACACACACCCAGCACCAACATACAATCCCTCCCCTCTGCCTGTGATATAATTACTGAACACAATGGGTTAATGTAATTTATCACAGGCAGGAAAAATAAACTTTTTATACATATACTGTAACTTTAAAAATATGCATCATATTCACATAAAACATACATACATATTATTAATCAGCATAATTTAAATATAAACATACCCAAAAATCATTCGAATCTGTTCAGCCGTTCGGGAGATAGATATAAGTCAAGTTTGACCGACTGCAAGCACATTTTCATGCCCAAAACAGTTCCAGAGAATCAGGCTGTGCGGTCGGTCTATTTCCCATGTTAAAGTCAGTTCAAACAGACGAACGACAACCGAATGAACTGTCGAATGAACTGTCGAATGAACTGTCGAACGAACTGTCGAACGAACTGTCGAATGGCGTTCAAACTGTCGAATGCATTGAAGTCTGGAGAAAGTAAAACTTCAGCTGAATTAAAGATGGCCGCCGCCACGTGTTCAATTTTATACCTGTGCCGATTAGTGTCGTTAAAACATCTTAAAAACTTAAAAATGAAAAACCAGTGTGGACCAGATCAAATCCCAGCAATGTTGCTGAAGCTCAGTGCACCAGCAATTGCTAAACCTGTCACTACCCTTATCAATGAATCCCTGGTGTCAGGATACATACCCAAACTTTGAAAGACTGCAAAAGTTGTACCTATCCGTAAAAGTGGTGACAATACTTTGGTATCTAACTATTGCCCGATGTCACAAATCTTGGAAAAAAAGCAAATATGTGAATATTATCAATGATCAAATTATTTGTCCCCTGATCAATCAGACTTTCGTCCAAATCACTCAACTGTCACCCCAGAGATCACCCCCAATATGATAGGCTTCATAAAATACGCCCACTGGTAGATCATCTCCAGCACAAATTTTCTGAAGTTCATACTCCCCAACAAAATGTATCCATTGATGAATCCCTAATGAAATATAAAGGGAGATTACGATCCAAACAATAGATCCCCTCAAAGAGCTCTAGGTATGGCGTAAAAGTGTAAAAACTGTGCCAGAGCGAAAGTGGCTATACATTTGCCTTTCGTGTATATGAGGGGAAATCTGGTCAACTGGACCCTCCTGGCTTTCCTGACTCTCTGGGCACAAGTGGGAAACTTGTTTGGGACCTACTGATCCCCTTGTTCAATAAAGGTTACATCCTTTATGTGGAAAAATTTTATAGCAGTGTCCACTTGTTCAACCCCTTAAGGACCAAACTTCTGGAATAAAAGGGAATCATGACATGTCACACATGTCATGTGTCTTTAAGGGGTTAAAATTCGTTATGGTTTGCAGACACTGGCCTGCAGCACTGTGAGAAGAAATGCCAAGGATTTCCCCAGACCTCTCTGTAACGGCACCCTCAGCATAAAAGGGTTAAACCGCTGTTTAGAAGATCTTTCCCTTCCAGAGATACAGGCACAGCTACTGCAGAACACCAAACTCCCGAACTGCATACAAGGGAATGCTCCAAACTCACGAACTGCATACAAGGGAATGCTTCAAACTCCCGAACTGCATACAAAGTAGCACTCCAAACTCCCGAACTGGAACCTCACGAATAGCTGCTAGCAGACGAACAGAAAAAGCACCCAAGCGGCTTACACTCCTGGCAATCAGTCTCTAACAGCATACAGTAAATCCCCCCCCAAAGACGAGACAGAGCTCCCTGTTGAGGGTCAAGCAGTGGTCTGTTTAATGAGGGCTACCTTCCCAGTATTTATGCAGGTCTCCCACCTGGTGGACACTCCCCTAGGGGACCAAATGGGAGACTGTGACAAAAGACAGACAAGTAGACAAATAGGACACACAGTCACATTATGTTCCCACAATGCATCCTGGCTTCCTCCCCTCTGCCCTGGAGATAATTGAGAAGTAATTCAATTATCTCCCAGGACAAAGGCAAATTGCCATTATGCACGTGGGGATACTAACACAAGAATTACTATTAAAATATACCATGCAAGACACATAACATTAAAACCATACATTTAACCTATCCCCAGATAGCTCAGGTCTGAGCGCACATTATTAAGCGAATGGCGCTTAGACCACACGGATACAGTTTAATCGCCATGGAGCCAAAGTCTTTACAAAGTCAGTTATCATACGAATGGGCTCCATGGGATTCCTATCTGGGGTATAACATAGTCAGGTAAAACTCCCGAACACTGGGCCGTTCGTGCACTCCTGCCGAACAAGAAGGGAGGTTGGCGGCTTCAGCGGTGTTCGCGCCAAACTGTGTCCGTTTTTAGTTTCATGAGTTAGGCGTCAAACACCGCTGTGTGTTCGCATGTTTAAAATGGCCGCGACCTCGTTTTCGGTATACGAATGGCGGCCAACCTGTAATTGTCAATTAAGCTGTGGTTAACTGCAACTTCTGGGAGGCTAATTGCCGGCACACTCCAGCTCCCAGGTGGTCCAGTCATTCGTGCGGTTGTTCGGTAGATTGAATCTATCGAACACCGGGCAGAAAATCACGAATAAGTATTTTATGCAGGGGAAACAAAGCCTTTTAACATGGGGCCATAATCCAAAGGCAGCAGGCGAGCAACCAGGCTTCTCCAATGCAATGTGGCGAGATTGCTCTCGTCACACTCTCATAGAGGCCAAATTAAAAAAGGTGAATGTAAAGCTCTGCGCAAAGCTAAAGTGCTTGCAATAAAATTTAAGGACAGGAAGGATTGTTAATATACTAACCACCATCCATGACGAAAGCATGGCAGATGTCACTGTCTGAGGCAGAGTACAGACCAAACCTGTTTGCATCAGGGCTTATAACAGGCACATTTGATTTGGCTGATCAGCTGACTCAGCCATATATTATCTTAAGAAAGATAAAAGCCTGGTATAAAAAGGTGGCTATCTGATGCAAGTAGCAGCCCACAATTCATTTTTACTTTTTTTAAAAATGAATCCTGGAAAAATCACCTTTCTCCAATTTCAGCTCAAGCTGATTTCCACAATCATTTATGGAAATGGTCAAGTGCCAACAACGGTACCAGAGGAGTCCAGACATATTATTTTTAAGATACTGCCAACTGCAAAAAAACAAATCCCCAGAAACGTTGCCGGGTCTGTTATAAAAAAGGGAAAAGGACAGACACCCATTTGCACTGTCCTGATTGCCCTTCAAAACCTGGACTGTGTATTGGAACATATTTTAAGCTCTACCACACAGAACATACCTTTTTGTAATATTTGTTCCTGAATATTATTTTTGTTTCTTTTGAAAGCGGCAAATTTCTTTTAGCATAGGCATGCGCACGGGGTGTGCCAGGTGTGCCTGGGAACACCCTAATCCCCGCGGCACACCTATGGATTGAGACCAGCTCATGCAGGCACTATCCAGGGATGGCAGCAGCACGGTCCCCCCTCCCTACATAATGTAAGAAGGGATGGGGGATATTAACTAATCTGCCCCCACCCCTACAATCCCTCCAAACATACAGTGCAAACACACACACACACACACATACAGCACCCTTACACACACACGGCACCCACACACATACAGCACACACACTGCTTTAACCCCTTCAGCGCCAAGGAAGGGGGCCCTGAGGGTGTGTGTGGGGGGGGGGGTTCCTAAGGAGTATATAGTGTAAGGAAAACGAGTTTGTTTTCCTGCCACTATAGTGATCCTTTAAATGAATACTCTGGGTTGTCTACTTTAAAAAAAAGAAAATGTACATGTGGGGTGTTTTTCAGAGATTTATGACAGATAACAGTGTTACAATGTCACTATTGATCAATTTTAAAAATGTATGTTTTGAAATGGCAATATCCTCCTTGTACTTGGCGGTGTTCGGCATGGATTTCATGGAACTGAAAACGGACACCTTTTCTGCCGAACACCGCTGAAGCCGCCGACCTCCCTTCTCAATTGACAGAACTATACGAACACCGGCCATTCGGGAGTTTTATACGCACGAATGGACTTACCCCAGATAGCCTTCCCATGGAGTCAATTGCATACTGAAAGACTGTAATAGACTTTGACTCCATGGCGATTGAACTATGCGTATGGGATCTGAGCGCTATTCGCCAATAATATGCACTCAGATCCAGGCTATCTGGGGATACGTGATACGAATGGGTAACATTCGACAAATGTAAATTATATATTTTTATATGTTTTTCTGTGTTGAATTTAAAATGGCGATTTGCCTCTGTCCTGGAGATAATTGAATTACTTCTCAATTATCTCCAGGGCAGAGGGGAGGAAATACTAATGCATGCTGGGAATATTCTGTGTCTGTGGGTCCTAACCTGCCATATGTCTGTCTATTGTTACAGTCTCCCATTTGGTCCCCTAGGGGAGTGTCCACCAAGTGGGAGACCTGCATAAATACGGGCAGGTAGCCCACAGTAAAGCCAGTTCATGTTTTACCCTCAATGCGGAGCTTGGTCTCGTGAAGTGAAGTGAAGTGATCCCGTTCATGAGTTTACAGCGTTCCCCTGCTTGCGGTTCGTATGATTGTACTGGATACACATACAGCTTATGTTATTGCAAGAGGGGAGGATTTACTAAATGGCGGTTTGTGCATCTGATATTGAGGGTACCGTAACAACTGGTGGCAAGCGACGGGATGACCCTCATCGCCCAGAGAGACCACTACAACCAGGATTAATGGAAATACAATACCAAAGGCTGAAAAGAGCTACCCTAAAGGATTTATTGGAACAGAGAGGCGGACAAGCCAGTAATCTCAGGAAGGGGGAGATTATTGCACTACTGACCAAAATGGATGAAGGCTGAAGGAACCAATGGGCCCAGCGCAGTTGACAGAACCCTTAAGGAGGCAAGCTTTGACCGGTTGGTAAGAATCAGACTGGCTCATTATGGTCCTAACCCATCTGCAGAGATCATCAGCCGGGTCATGGACGCTGTGGAGGCCAACCTGCTACGCCAAAGAGGTGCTGCAGCAGCCCCAGTTCCAGCAGTCCCGGTGGAAAGAAAGAAGGTACAGTTTGCAGTGTTTAAATCCTTTAGTGAGACAGAAGGAGAGATTGATGGGTACCTTGCTGATTTTGAGCGGCAATGTGCCCTACACAAGGTACCCCTTGTAAGACTGGGTTACTATATTGTCCGGCAAGTTATCCGGCCGGGCCAGTGATGCTTTTCGGGCCATTCCTGATGAGGAGATCGGGGATTATGGGGCCGTCAAGGAAGCTTTGCTCTCCAGGTATGCCGTTACACCGGAGGCATACAGGAGGCGGTTCAGAGACATTGTCAAATCAGCTGGGGATTCTTATGTTGAATGGGCATGTAAAGTGCACCGCACAGCTGCCCACTGGATGGCGGGATGCCAAGCTGTATCAGGGGAAGAGGTGCTGCAAATGTTCCTGTTGGAGCACTGTTTTGAAAAATTATCCCCAGGCGTCAGAGAGTGAGTAAGGGACCGTAAACCCTCCACTCTGCATGAAGCAGCTTGCCTGGCGGACGAGTACACAGATGCCCGCAAACTGGACAGTGCTATTGGTAAGACTCCTGCCAGAGTGGAGTACCGACCAGCAGCTACCGTCTACCAACCACCGACGAACTGGCCGTCAGCACCCACTCCATCTAATAATTATCAGCAGCCACCCCGGTTCAACTCACGGGATTACTCACAACCCATTAAATGTTTTGGGTGCAAGCAGCTAGGGCACAAACGACTGGAGTGCCCGCTGAACAGTGCTAACCAGGCCCAGTCTTGGAGGAGACCAGCCAGTGGAAATCAACGACCCCCTCCCCCGGCTGCCCACTGCATAGAGGAAGAGGAATGCTCGGGTATCCTGCACGAGGCAGATCCTGTCCAAGCTGCCTACCAGGATAACCGACAGCACCACCGGCAATTTGTCAAAGTCAACGGGAAGGAGGTCAGTGGGGGTCAGTCTGAGGGATACCGGTGCAACCATGACCCTACTTCAAAAGCACTTGGTGTCTGAGAACCAACACACTGGATACACTGTGGCTGTGCGAGTAGCCGGAGGCGCTGTGTTTCGCCTACCCGTTGCCCGGGTACATTTGGATTGGGGAGTGGACACTAGACATGTGAATGTGGGGGTCATGAGGGACTTACCGGCGGATGTCCTCCTTGGAAATGACTTGGCTCCCCTTGTTTCTGCCTACGCTCCCATGGGTCCTGCTGAAGTGAACGCTGTCACGACCTGTGCCCAGACCCGTGCCGCCGAGACCGGCCCACCTGCTGCTGAGACCCAGGTAAGACTCTCTACCCCGACTTGTACCTTAGATCAGGCCCCTTTAGGCTGGGACACCCCAGAGATGTACGGGAGGGAAACCCAGGAAGACCCGACCTTAGAGAAGTATAGGGCCAGGGCAGATACTGGGGGAGAGGGGGTCGATGGGGAGCGTTACGAGTGGGTGGGGGATAGGCTGTACAGGATCCCTAAACCGTCCCAGAGACCGAATACCCCTCTACAGAATCGGCAGCTGGTGGTGCCTGTGAAATATCGGCAGGAGATTCTGCGGATTGGGCATGATGTGCCATTAGCGGGCCATCTAGGCTCCTGCCGCACAGCTCATAGGATCACCCAAAATTTCTTCTTGCCTAATTTCAACTGAGATGTGCGGGTCTATTGTAGCACGTGTGACACATGTCAACGGGTAGGTAAACGGGGGGATCACCCAAAGGCTAGGCTCATATCAATGCCTATTATTGGAGAACCCTTTTCCCGCATAGCCGTTGACATTGTGGGTCCACTGGCCAGGGCTAGCTCATCCGGTAAGAAGTATATTCTCACCGTGGTGGACTATGCCACACGTTATCCAGAGGCAGTAGCGCTGTCTAATATAGAGGCAGAGACGGTTTCTGATGCCCAGGTTAAAATTTTCACTAGGGTCGGGTTCCCTCGGGAGATCCTCTCCGACCAGGGAACTCAGTTTACCGCTGTGCTCACCCAGCAGCTGTGGAAGGTGTGCGGCATTAAACCGCTGCTTAGCTCACCTTATCACCCACAGACTAACGGTCTCTGCGAGCGATTTAATGGCACCCTCAAACAGATGCTGAGGACCTTTACTGACACTTGCAGAGACTGGGAGCGATTCCTGCCTCATCTGCTATTTGAATACAGAGAGGTGCCCCAGGAATCTACTGGGTTCTCTCCCTTTGAGCTACTCTATGGGAGAAGGGTCCGCGGACCCCTAGATCTCATTAGAGGACACTGGGAGGGAGAGACAGAGCAAGAGGGAACCCCCATCGTGCCATACATTCTGGAACTCCGGGACTGCATGGAGAAACTATCCCTGATGGTAAGGGAGAATCTCCAGGCGGCCCAGGGGAGACAGAAGAGGTGGTACGATCGGGGTGCCCGACAGCGGGTCTTTCAGGTTGGGCAAAAGGTTCTAGTGCTCAAGCCTGTGAAGACGAACAAGATGCAAGCATCTTGGCAGGGCCCGTATAAAGTGTTAGCTCAGGTATGTGATACTACCTATCTTATAGCCAGCTGTGCAGATGAAAGGATTCAGCGATCCTTTCATGTGAATATGCTGAAGGAGTATCAGGAAAGACCAGAGGATGTCGCTGCAGTGTGTGCCCCGGCTGCCGACAACCCCGAGAATTTACCCTTGCCCGACCTATTAGAGAAGGACCCACAGACTGATCTCACTAGTCTTGTACAGCTAGGGGACCAGTTAAGGCCCACAGAGAAGGTACAGGCAAGACAGCTTCTGTGGGAGAAGCAGGTGACATTCTCCCAAGAACCCGGCTACACTACTCTAGCTGTACACAAGGTAGAGACACCCGGACAGAGTCCCCTATGACAGCCCCCCCTATCGTATCCCTGAAGCAGTCCGGGAAGGAAGATGACTCGGCTTGGAGTCATCGAACACTCAGACAGCCCTTGGGCCTCGCCTGTAGTCCTGGTGCCCAAGAAAGATGGGACCACCCGGTTCTGTGTGGACTACAGGTGGCTCAACCCGATGCCCCGGGTAGATGAGTTATTAGACCGCATTGCCAGGGGGAGCTATCTGACCACCATAGACCTGTGTAAGGGTTATTGGCAGATCCCCCTGGCCGAGGATGCTATCCCTAAGTCGGCATTCGTCACCCCATTTGGTCTGTACCAGTTTAAGGTCATGCCATTTGGGATGAAGAATGCTCTGGCTACCTTCCAGGAATTTGCATGTGCATACCTGGATGACATTGTGGTCTACAGTGAGTCCTGGGAGGAACACCTGGTACACGTAGGGGTGGTTGTGGACAAGATTCGGGCCGCTGGCATGACCTTGAAGCCAGACAAATGCCATTTAGGCATGGCAGAAGTGTAGTACTTGGGTCACAGGGTAGGATGTGGGAGCCAGAGACCAGAGCCAGCCAAGGTAGAAGCTGTAGCTAACTGGCCCACACCTATCACCAAGACCCAAGTGCTGGCCTTCCTGGGAACAGCAGGGTATTACCGACGCTTTGTCCCCGACTACAGCACTGTTGCCAAACTCCTGACTGACCTGACTAAAAAGAACTTACCTAAGCAGGTCCTGTGGTCTCCAGCTTGTGAAGCCGCGTTTCAGGCACTGAAGCAAGCTCTTGTGAATGCCCCTGTCCTGGCTGCCCCAGTCCCTAACAAACGTTTTCTCGTTCATACAGATGCTTCTATGTATGGACTGGGGGCTGTGCTGAGCCAGGTTGGGGAAGATGGAGGAGAGCACCCTGTCGCATATCTCAGCAGAAAGCTACTACCCCGGGAAGTGAGTTATGTGGCAGTGGAGAAGGTTTGTTTAGCCCTGGTCTGGGCATTAAAGAAATTGAGCCCTTATTTGTACGGGCAGGAGTTCTCGCTTATCACGGACCACAATCTCCTTGTCTGGCTTAACCGGGTCTCAGGAGACAATGGTAGACTGCTGAGGTGAAGTTTAGCTTTACAACCTTACAACTTCACCATCAGCTACCGACCCGGTAAGCAGAACGGGAATGTGGATGGATTGTCCTGGCAAACCTATTTCCTCCTAGTCCGGTCATCCCCACGTTGACCAGCCACAGGGTCAAGCTGGGTCTGCCAGAGTGTTCCACAAGGGGGGAGCCGTGTGACAGATCCATCTGTATAGACTGGGATTGCTGGTTCGTCTATTTTGCCTTTTCGTGGAATTCCCCGTTCGTATGCCCCTGTTCAGTGAATTGACTTTTCCGCCGAACAAAACTACCGAACGGACGGCCACCCAGAAGAGAAGTGTGCTGCTGGTTAACCTCTTGATCCCAATTAGAACGTTGTGGTTAACCGCAGACACTTCTCAATTAAAACCGAATACAGGGTGGTCGTCGTTCGTATGTCGACCACGAGGCGGCGGCCATTTTAAACCATGCGAAAGACCAGCAGTGTTCGGCATGGATTTCATGGAACTGAAAACGGACACTTTTTCTGCCGAACACCGCTGAAGCCGCAGACCTCCCTTCTCAATCGACAGAAGTATACGAACACTGGCCGTTCGGGAGTTTTATACGCACGAATGGACTTACCCCAGATAGCCTTCCCATGGAGTCAATCGCATACCGAAAGACTGTAATAGACTTTAACTCCATGGCGATTGAACTATGCGTATGGGATCTGAGCGCTATTCGTCAATAATATCTCAGATCCAGGCTATCTGGGGATGCGTATGGGATCTGAGCGCTATTCGTCAATAATATCTCAGATCCAGGCTATCTGGGGATACGTGATACGAATGGGTAAGATTCGACAAATGTAAAGTTATATATTTTTATATGTTTTTCTGTGTTGAATTTAAAATGGCGATTTGCCTCTGTCCTGGAGATAATTGAATTACTTCTCAATTATCTCCAGGGCAGAGGGGAGGAAATACTAATGCATGCTGGGAATATTCTGTGTCTGTGGGTCCTAACCTGCCATATGTCTGTCTATTGTTACAGTCTCCCATTTGGTCCCGTAGGGGAGTGTCCACCAAGTGGGAGACCTGCATAAATACGGGCAGGTAGCCCACAGTAAAGCCAGTTCATGTTTTACCCTCAATGCGGAGCTTGGTCTCGTTATTGGGGGGATTTATTATCGACGACTCGAGACTGCCGGATGGGATTATTAGCCGCTTGGGAGATATATGCGTTCGGCTACTATTGGCGATTCGTGAGTTTAGAGCTTGTGAAGTGAAGTGCCCGTACGGATCCCGTTCGTGAGTTTACAGCGTTCCCCTGCTTGTGGTTCGTATGATTGCACTGCATATGCATACAGCCTATGTTATTGCGAGAGGGGAGGATTTACTAAACGGCGGTTTGTGCATCTGATACTGATGGTACCGTAACAGCCATATAACATGCAAAAAAAAAAAAGCATGTAAACACTCATGTGACAACATTTTGAATCTATTTAGCAGTTTTTTTTCATTAGCTTTTGTAGATGAGTAAAAGATTTTTCAAGTCAAAAAACGTTTTTGTTTTTTTTTAATTTTTCACCATATTTTTGTTTTTTTTAAATTAAATTACATGACATGATAGAAATTATGGTATGTAAAGAAAGCCCTTTTTGTCCTGAAAAAAACAATATATAATTTGTATGGGAACAGTAAATGAGAGAGAGGAAAATTGTAGATTATACTATTTTATAATCCTAATTTTATTAATGACAGGAGGCGAATATTTGCTTAAGTCTCTCTTTCCTAGAACTCCACAGAAGCCATAGGCGTGCGCACGGGGTGTGCCAGGTGTGCCTGGGCACACCCTAATCCCCGTGCGCCACGCATGGATCGAGACCGGCAGGGAAGATCAAAATATCTCCCCTGCCGGCTCAAGCACAACAGATTGGCCCCGAGAGAGACTCTGAAGAGCTCTGTTCCGTTTGGATACGGAGCAAACAGCCTCCAGGCTGCACGCAGGGCAGCCCTCTCGCGATCGCTGATATTTTCAGAGCGTTGCCGTGGTAACCCGCGGCAACGCTCTGAAACTCCAGCTCTCGCGAGAGAAAGGCATGGTCTGTACCCTGAGGAGGTACAGACCACATCACTAGCCCACTGGATCACCAGGGATGATCAGCAGCGTGCTCCCTCTCCCCCCCCTGCAAAGGTAATAAGGTAACAAGGGGAAAGGGGAGTAAGTTGTTTTTTTTAAAGTTTTTTTAAATAATGAACCAATCAAAATATATACATAAATTATACCCCACCACTTACTCACTACACCCTATATACACACTGCAGCTACACACACTATACACCTTATATACACCCCCTACACCCCTATACATAACACTACACCCCCTGCACCTACACACTATACCCCTATACATAACACTACACCCCCTGCACCTACACACTATACCCCTATACATAACACTACACCCCCTGCTACTACACACTATACCCCCTATATATAACACTACACCCCTATACATAACACTACACCCTCTGCACCTACACACTATACTCCCTATACATAACACTACACCCTCTGCACCTACACACTATACTCCCTATACATAACACTACACCCTCTGCACCTACACACACTATATACACCCCCTACACACTATAAGCCTATACATAACACTACACCCCTTCACCTACACACTATACTCCCTATACATAACACTACACCTCTGCACCTACACACACTATATACACACTATACCCCCATACATAACACTACACCCCCTGCACCTACACACACTACACACTATACTCCCTATACATAACACTACATCTCTGCACCTACACACAATATACACACTATACCCCCATACATAACCCTACACCCCCTGCACCTACACACACTACACACTATACCCCTATACATAACACTACACCCCCTGCACCTACACACTATACTCCCTATACATAACACTACACCTCTGCACCTACACACACTATATACACACTATACCCCCATACATAACACTACATCCCCTGCACCTACACATTATACCCCTATACATAACACTACACCCCCTGCTACTATATACATAAATTATACCCCACCACTTACTCACTACACCCTATATACACACTGCAGCTACACACACTATACACCTTATATACACCCCCTACACCCCTATACATAACACTACACCCCCTGCACCTACACACTATACCCCTATACATAACACTACACCCCCTGCACCTACACACTATACCCCTATACATAACACTACACCCCCTGCTACTACACACTATACCCCCTATATATAACACTATACCCCTATACATAACACTACACCCTCTGCACCTACACACTATACTCCCTATACATAACACTACACCCTCTGCACCTACACACTATACTCCCTATACATAACACTACACCCTCTGCACCTACACACACTATATACACCCCCTACACACTATAAGCCTATACATAACACTACACCCCTTCACCTACACACTATACTCCCTATACATAACACTACACCTCTGCACCTACACACACTATATACACACTATACCCCCATACATAACACTACACCCCCTGCACCTACACACACTACACACTATACTCCCTATACATAACACTACATCTCTGCACCTACACACAATATACACACTATACCCCCATACATAACCCTACACCCCCTGCACCTACACACACTACACACTATACCCCTATACATAACACTACACCCCCTGCACCTACACACTATACTCCCTATACATAACACTACACCTCTGCACCTACACACACTATATACACACTATACCCCCATACATAACACTACACCCCCTGCACCTACACACACTACACACTATACTCCCTATACATAACACTACATCTCTGCACCTACACACAATATACACACTATACCCCCATACATAACCCTACACCCCCTGCACCTACACACACTACACACTATACCCCTATACATAACACTACACCCCCTGCACCTACACACTATACTCCCTATACATAACACTACACCTCTGCACCTACACACACTATATACACACTATACCCCCATACATAACACTACATCCCCTGCACCTACACATTATACCCCTATACATAACACTACACCCCCTGCTACTACACACTATACCCCCTATACATAACACTACACCCCCTGCACCTACACACTATATACATACTACACACTCTACCCCCTATATACACACTACACCCTCTGCACTCACACACTCTATACCCCCTATACACTGCACTCAATCACTACACAAACTCTATACTCCCTATAAACACACGTATTACTCTGCATACGCACACACACAAAAGCACTACACACTCTATACCCCTATAAACACCTCACCACTGCATTCATACTATGCCGATATACACCTCCTGTGCACCCACTGTACCCCTATGCACACACAACTCCCCTAAACACACACTACACCCCCTATTATTACCACACCAATACACACATGTGCACAACACCTATACGCATACACACAATGCCACCCCCTGCAACTCCTAGATGCACGAAATACAGTCCTTACATGCAAACGCAACACACCACTAGGCACACACACTCTAAAGACCCTATAAACAGACACACACACACACACACACACACACACACACATACATATAATATACAGCCCAAAAACACACCTATACACTACAGGCCCCAGCTACATATTATATACCACAAACAGACCCCTTTACACTCTACAGCATAACCGATCTCCTCTACACACATGCAATCACATAAAAAACATCCAAACACATATAACACCACAGGGAGTATTCCCATACGTGCAAAACACATGTTAACAATCCTTTTCCACTAATGGGGACACCAGAGACAAGTCACTAGGACTTTTTCTCCATCAGACAGCACTGAATGCTCTGGTGGGGTATCACACTAACATAACAATTGGGAGGGCGGAGGGTGCTTGTCAATAGTGGCGATATAACGTGCCACATTTCTGGCCCACCCTTCCTAGTGGGCTGCTCTGCCTGGGCTGACTTTTTGTCCCAGTCCAGCCCTGTTCACCGGCCCACATGCAGGAGAGGACCCGGGGAGCTCTAGCCAGCAGTTCCGCTGGGTTCCTCTCGCGAGGTCGGAGTGTTGCCACGGCCACGCTCAGATCTTGTGAGAGTGAACTCTAGCCCTGCAGGCTAGAGTTCACTCACTAGGACCACCAGAGTTCAGGCATGGCAGCACAGACACATACACGCACTAACAGCACCCTCACACACACACACACAGCAGTATGTGTATGTATGTGTATATATATATATATATATATATATATATATATATATATATATACATACATACATACACACATATATACGCGGCGTGTGTGTTTGTGCTTTAGGGTGCACACCCTAATGCAATAGGCTGCGCACGCCTATGACAGCAGCACATTAACACAGAGAAAAACAACCAATCAGAAAAAAGTTAGATACAAGGTCCCCTCCCAACCAACTATTTCCTCTTTCAAGCTGCGACAAATAAAGAACAGAAACAAACATTCATCTAGTAGCAGTACAAAAACCAAACAATATTAACTGATGACCTCCATCCAGAACCCGAAACGGAACGTGGATCCGTAGATGAACCATTACACTTTAACCAGACGAAGGTCTTGAACGTGGATCTGTAGACGAACCATAAACTGAAACGAGAGAAACAGAGTCGAACACTCCGATTAGTGCATGAAATGTACTGTGAAAACATAAAGACCCCTAATTACATACAGTACAATAACTATAAAATCTCACCCTGGCTTCCCTCAGGAAGGCAAATAACTGACCCACCCAATTATAGCCCTGGAGAACAGACTATTAACTAGAGGTGGTCAAATAGAACCAAACAGATTACAAGGGTAGGGTGAAACTGGGAGGGAAATATTCACCTCCTGTCATTAATAAAATTAAGATTACAGTTACACTAAAGCTAGTATAATCTACAATTTTATAACATGACAGGAGGCTTCATATTTGCTGTTTTAACGCTCAGACAGCAAAGCAAAAGAAACACGATCCGCCGGTCTAACCTAAAATTGGCGGGAGGTACCAACTCGGAATCCAAAGCTGCATGACTGATGTCCTGGAGCGATGCGCCCGCCATGCAGGCGTCTGAGGCCTCCGCGCCGCTAACCCGAAAAAGGCTCCGAAGGTCGAATTCACCCCCTGCCAATGTCAACCATAAATCCATCGCGCCAAAGAAGGAGACAAGACTGGATTGATAGTTCTAACAGAAGAAATCAATAACTGACTAGAAAGGCGAAGAGGTAAGGAATTGTCCCATAACGAAACAGCGCCGCCGCTACGCAGAGTATAGGAGAGTCACAGCAATACGGGTAGAATATAAAGGGGTTGTGGTGGAGATAAAAATCTCACAGGTGAGGAGTAAATAATATAGATAGAGATTAAACTCTACTGGACTGGATGGGGTTCCCACCTTATAGCCCTTTTAAGTGCAATCTGAAAGTAAGATGTTAGATAAAATCTAACTAGATGCCCAGGAGTAATATAGGAATATAAGATAGTTCTATAGAACAAAATATACAGAATTTTACAGTATTTTGTTCTATAGCACTATATTCCTATATTGCTCCTGGGCATCTAGTTAGATTTTATCTAACATCTTACTTTCATGTGTAGAATATAGCTGTCAAATCCTACTAGTACGTATAGACACCCTGAAAGTGACACTTGCCGGAGAGAAAGAAGAGGCGTCAACATCTAAGGCCGGGACGTCCGACCCACGTCTGAAAGAAATAAGGCATAGTAAGAAGGCAAAATAGCCAAAAGTCGACAAAGGGAAGGTCCTGAGTATCAGGCCAATCCTTGGGGAATGAAAAAAAAAATCATGTGTACGTCCCAGAGAAAGGAACCCCTAGGCCTCGGAGGTCGTGACAGTCACATACCTCTGAAACATCTGCAAACCAGCAGGTCCTGACCAATGGGAAGACCTCTAATCGGTTCGTGGACTGCTGGAACTGCCGATCTAACTACATAAGCCAAACGATACGAGTGTCCCAGGTCAAACCGGTGTGACCGAAAATCCAGAACACTGGTTACAGGGCCCGTAAAGGGATCGGTATCTAGTTTCAGATACCAACTACACCAGGACCACCATTCTGACAAATAGCATCTCCTAATCCCAGGGGCCCCAGCAGAGGTCCTAGCCGACTACGATAACGCCTCACTACCCCAGGCTCCCCTGAAAGAGTCCAGGCCACAAAGCGGATGTATTGCATCAGCTCCCCATGGCGACCACACTTGGAGGAGAGCGTCCATCACTGAACAAGCCTGAACCGTGAGCCAGCCGAAGCAGGTCGGGACCCGAAAGTTCATCCGCGAGGCGCAAAAGGTCCGCTTTGAACGGACCCCTCCGGCCTACGATCTTGAGGAAGGTGGGACGAGAGATCCTACAATCTCCGGCGTCCCTCCCATGTCTGGAGAACCAATCCATCGTCAGGTTCAACTCCCGACGGATCCTCTGCCTGGAGGATAATGTTGCATCGGAAGCAGAAACCGTAGAACTTCTTCGTAACCTTCGAGAAAGTCCGTGAGTGGGCTCCTCCCAGGCGGTTGAAGCCTTGCACCGCTGAGGCATTGTCCATTCGGAGGAGGATGCAGCAATCAGAAAAGTGACTCGCAGACTCTGAATCGCAAACGATCCCTCAAGTAATTCCCGGCAGTTTATGGGGGACTCCGACTCCATCTCAGACCATGGACCCCCTCGTGGAACTGGTCGCGCAGATGGCTCCCCGCAGATCACCTTGCCGTACAGGCCGAAATGAGAAGGAGTGAGGTGAACCATGGCCCTGTACTGGAGTGGGTCCGGGTAGGTCGGACTACGCGTGGTGGGTCGCCGATGCAGAGAGGAGACCCACCACGCGTAGTCCCATAGGACAACAGGTGAAATGGCAAAGTCTGTCCTAACCAAGGAAACTGCAAAATCTTCTGCACTCGTCCACCGGGACAGAGAGGTAGGCGTCCTTCAGATCCAGTACTGTCATGGGTGGGGTAGGTATGGATGTCACCATCCCAGTGCCCAACAAGCGGTGTCTGGCCGGCGAGGCCGATAGCATAGAGCTAAATCGCTTTTTTGGAGCCTTCCCCCTCCGGGGGCTTGGCTCAGGGCTTTCGCTTCTGCGCACTTGCCTGCTCTCTACTAGGAGAGTCTGACTCCACCGAGTCATCTGCCCTTTGAGGGGTCCCTCAAGCGCAGTCCGGCTATGCTGGAGGGAGAGCCGTGGCCAGTTCTTGTTCCACGGAGGCGGACACCACTGCATTAATCATACACCTATAGACTCTGCTCCTGGGTAGAGGGCTCCACAGTCAGGGGGACTTTAGGTGATGTGACACCTAGGGGTGTAGAGGATAAATGTCACCTTTAGCAGAGTAATTTGGGGCAGCACCCCATATAGTGGCAGAGGCAAGTTGGGTGGCGCATTCAGGGCGCTAGCGTAAGTCTGTAGCACTAAGCCGTGCATTCAGGAGGCAATGGCACAGACAGCGCAAGCCAAATCAATGTGGCACAGACAGAGCAGGCCAATCAATGTGGCACAGACAGAGCAGGCCAATCAGTGGGTACAGACAGAGCAGGCCAATCAGTGGGCACAGACAAAGCAGGCCAATCAGTGGGCACAGACAAAGCAGGCCAATCAGTGGGCACAGACAAGACAGTCCAATCAGTGCATGCAGGTAATTGCCATGTGTAGCCGACCATTAGAGAATACCATAATGTAGGGCAGAACATTTAAATCTCTGGATTTATTTATCACCTAATGACTAGTCTCCTGCCTATACCAGTGGTGTTCTCCTATGTGTAGGTATGCAGGAGACAACTGGTAGGCAAAAGAAGGCCCAAATAGTAGGGGAAGCGTTCATTCCCTAGATGAGTATGCACTACATACAATACAGGCAAAAGAGACATTCAGATACTTCTGATTTCCAAGTGCATACTGGGGATGTTACATTTACTCAATTTAATCATTTGTTTACATTAAGGACTGAGTCAGCAAAACCCCATCAGAACTGTATACAAGGCGTGTATCAAAGAACCCTAGTGCATAGAAAAAAGGAATGGACTAAATACAGGCAAACCTAAGTCCCCCCCCTGCACAGAACATGGATGTGGTCTCATTAGATCGTACACCTCCCACGTGAGTAAGTGCCGAGACCGAAGGGGGAGCGAAATGAGGCCGGGAGCCGTCGCTCCCACGTGGCCGGCTCGCCCTCTCCCCTCCACCCACGCTGCCCGCAAGCTGCGAATCCAACACTTGCGGTCGGGAGCGTGGGAGGGAGCGGAGAAGTGACAGAGACAGCTCCCACTCGGTGAACCGAGTTGACGAGCGGGAGCATACATGTGGGGCCGCTGGAGGCGATCAACGCGGCACCGACGGTTGTCAACGGGAGGCGGTTCACAGAAACGCTCCCCGGCAACTGCTGAAAGGTACACACAAACAACAAGGCAAAAGGGGGAGAAAGAGCCAGGCTGGGAATAGGGAGGGGGGCAAGCAGTATACCCCCAAACAAAGGGAAAGGAAAGGAGGGGGGGGACAAACAGGCAGGGAGAAAGGATGAAAGCAACAGACCAGCCAATGCACACAAAGGGAAAACAAATCTAAACACACACAACCAAAATAATGCGAATAAAATACAGCAATCAATAGTATTTAAATAAAATACAGCAATCAATAGTATTAAAATAAAATACAGCATTCAATAGTATTTAAATAAAATACAGCAATCAATAGCATTTAAATAAAATAATCCACAGCCACCCATATAAAACAGGAGTCAGTGGTACTCTGACCTGTGCAGCAAAGAAAGAGGAAATAGTTGGTTGGGAGGGGACCTTTATTGTATCTAACTTTTTTCTGATTGGTTGTTTTTCTCTTTGTTAATGTGCTGCTGTGGAGTTCTAGTAAAGAGAGATTTAAACAAATATGAAGCCTCCTGTCATGTTATAAAATTACAGCCAAACACAAACACCACAAAAGTGTTAAAATAGCTCTGGTCGTTAACGTACAACATGGCCAAAACAGTCTGGTCCTGAAGGGGTTATATTTATATATGTATATATAATTCTTTTTTGTAATATTGAATCTTATTGTAACAATGTAATGTTTTGTGGACCCAGGACATACTTTAAAACGTGAGAAATCTCAATGTATCCATCCTGGTAAAATATTTTATAAATAAATAAATATACCCTTCCTGTGCAATGCTGAGCAGATAGCCATGAACGCTTTGCAAAATGCTGTGTGGATGTGAACCGTATCATGGAAGTTTAAAAAAATTTCTATGATGGGTCACGATCTTGAGGTTTTGCCAGGACTCAGCCTATGTGCTTGTTTAATAATGAAAGGAGTGTCAGAGTTGGTTACTCTGTCTTGTTCCCAGTAAGGTAAGTTGAAAAGAGTGGGGGGCAGGGCCTGATCGCCAAGCTGAGAGGACGCAGCCAGCATGAGCTTCAGACAAAGCTCTCCAAATTAAGCATTTATACCGACATTCACAACGTGAAACTGATACCGACTGTAGCAGAGACACTCTGCATTACCTTGAGGCACATTTGGAGACGCTTTTGCCGCTCAACAGGTGGTCTAACCCTGACACTCCACTGCAGCCTGCGCGTGGATGCTGAGGAGGAGAGGCGGACGATCTCCCCACTGATATTCCTGCAAGAACGAGTGGAGGCGGTAGGGGTTCCCGTTCCCACACCCCTTGCCTGTGGGGATTATTCCGGCACCTGCTCACTGGCTATTACCACTCTACTGCGGGAGGACCTGTAATGCTGCAAGCAGCCAGACTGCACAAAACCTGCCTTACAACCTCAACTCAAAATGGCGGGCGAAATATACACCGCTACAATGCATGGAGTCAATCACGGTGTGGCTGTATAGGATCTTTGCTGCTTTCTGGCTGAAATTAGAGATCAGAGAGACCCAGCCTGAAGGAAAGAGACTGAGCGATAATGTGTTGCACAACTCACCTCCTGTCACCCAGCGTGCCAAGTTGGACCTGCCTCGGCGCATTATATCCCCAATCTCAAGCCTGCAACAAGGAAGTATGCACCTTCAGGTGCCGGCCGGGCTACCAAGGTGGCGGCTACCCGCTACCACACTCTCAGGTTGAGAGCCACGAGGGGACGTACCCAAATGCTCATCCCACACCACTTGGGAAAGTATACTCAACATTATGCTACATCTAACTCTTTTCAGGTCATCGCTTGTGGTGCTTAGAGTTTTTGGGAGCAGTGGGAGTCGCATTTGGGCTCTTATCAAGGCCTAGGGCCGGAGGAGAGGACTGTTCAGGCTCAATGGGACTCTAGCTGGCTGTGGGAGCCGCTGGGCAAGCACAAGTACAGGCTCAAATCACATCAACAGTAGTGTTGTTGGTGACACTGCACCCTTATGCTGGAGTGAATCTCCTTAGGAAACAAGATAAAAAGGGAAACTTCCTAGTGTATTATGTTTTAAAATAATTATGAACATAAAGTGCTGATGGTTATGCTCACTTTTTATAGAGCCAATAAAACCTGGCTCTGGATAGTAGGCCTGGATGCCTCTGGAGGGGGGCACCTTCCCTTCTTTAGCAGCAAGAAATGGGTAAAGCCAACCCCCTAACAAAAGACCAGTGCCATCAACCCACTACAAAGCAACGCTCACTAGATTTAAGAAACACGACACTCCAGAGAGAGTAGTTAGAAGGAAAGAATATCAGGTTTAACCCCTTAAGGACCAAACTTCTGGAATAAAAGGGAATCATGACATGTCAGCTCATTGACATAAAAACACAAGCTCACTCACTAGCAGGCACACACATGCAAGCAAGCTCACTCACTAGCAAACGCGCACACACACACACACAGCTTAATGTAGTGGTACTGGTGTCTATAGCATGTCCCTACAGGCTTTTCAACGTAAACACTGACTTTTCAGAGAAAAGGCAGCGTTTACATTGCTTCAAAGTGACACCGCTAGTGACAGTCACTCAGACGGTCACTAGAGGTGCTTCCTGTGTCAGTGCACCTACATTCAGGGCCTCCACACTCTGGAGGCGCTGAACGTTCCCCATAGAGATACATTGATTCAATGCATCTCTATGAGGAGATGCTGATTGGTGTAGCATTTTGCAGCCAATCCTATGGCAAAGCATTGGATTGGCTGAGATCATCAAGCTTGATGATCTTAGCCATAGAGGCAGGGCCAGTCTAGGGGAGACCAGCACGCTGCGTGGGGGAAAAAGGTGAACAAAAACACTATTTTTAAACACACATATACACCATGACACAGACAGACCCACACATATACCATGACAGATACACACCATGACAGACCAGGACACAGACAGACCCACACACACACCATGACACAGACAGACACACACACATATACCATGACACACACCATGACACAGACAGACCCACATGCACACCATGACACAGACAGACACACACATATACCATGACACACACCATGACACAGACAGACAGACCCCCACACACACCATGACACACACATATACCATGACACACACCATGACACAGACAGACCCACACCATGACACAGACACACACACCATGACACACACACATATATCATGACACACACACCATGACACAGATACACACCATGACAGACCATGACACAGACAGACCCACACACACACCATGACACAGACAGACACATACACTATGACACACATACATATACCATGACACACACACCATGACACAGACAAACACACACCCCATCACAGACAGACAGACACACACACCATGGCAGACCATAACACAGACAGACCCACACACACACCATGACACAGACAGACACACACCCATATACCATGACACACACCATGACACAGACAGACCCACATGCACACCATGACACAGACAGACAGACCCCCACACACACCATGACACACACATATACCATGACACAGACACACACACCATGACACACACACATATACCATGACACACACACCATGACACAGATACACACCATGACAGACCATGACACAGACAGACCCACACACACACCATGACACAGACAGACACACACACCATGACACACATACATATACCATGAAACACACACCATGACACAGACAGACAGACACACACACCATGACAGACCATGACATAGACAGACCCACCCACACACCATGACACTGACAGACACACACCCATATACCATGACACACACCATGACACAGACAGACCCACACCATGACACAGACACACACACATATACCATGACACACACACCATGACACACACACATATACCATGACACAGACAGACACACACACACATATACCATGACACACACACATATACCATGACACACACACCACGACACAGACAGACACACACCCCATGACGGACAGACACACACCATGACAGACAGACAGACACACACACCATGACGGACAGACAAACACACACACCATGACGGACAGACAGACACACACCATGACAGACACACACACCATGACGGACAGACAGACACCACGACACAGACAGACACACACACCATACAGACAGACACACACATCATGATGGACAGACAGACACACACACCATGACAGACAGACACTATGACACAGACATACAGACACACACCATGACACATCATAACAGACACACCATGACACAGACAGACACACACATCATTACAGACAGACACCATGACACAGACAGACCATAACAGACAGACAGACAAACCATAACACACATTACTACTACCTGCCAGGGCGTCGTGCAATGCAGACGGCTGTCTGTGCTGGAGTCTGGCGGCCGCTGGGGGAGGTTTGCTGGCTGCCGCTGGGGGAGGTCTGCTGGCGGCCGCTGGTGGAGCTGCGCTGTCTCTGCTCTCCCACCCTTGCGCGCTGCTGCATGAGACCGCGGCCGGAATATGACGTCATATTCCAGCTGCGGTCTCATTAAGCTGCGCGCTGGGGAGCAGAGACATAACAGCTCCCCCAGTGGCCGTCAGCAGACCCAGGTGTCTGCCCGGCCCCAGGTGCCGACGGCCCACTGGGAAATTTCCCGGTATCCCGGTGGGCAGGCCAGCCCTGCACACACACCATGACACAGACAGACACACACCCCATGACAGACAGACACACACACACACCATGACATACAGACAAATTTAACCCCCCCAGGTGACTACGGGTCCCCAAACCCCTAGTCACCTCCCTCCCCTATAAAATGAAGCCCTACCTACCCACCTCACCCTAAAAATAATGAGGGGGAGGACCTTTAATTAAGTACCTGTAAAAATAAAAATAAACTTACCATTTGATGTTTTCTTTCTTCTAAAATCTTCTTTTTCAGACCCAAAAAAGGCCAAATAAAAATCCATAATTACCGACGCAATTCAAAAAAATAAAAAAAATCCATCTTCACCCGGCAAGGGCTCCGCGCAGACTGAGCTCTGTAGGGCGGAGGAAGGCTTATAAAGCTTTTGGCAAGAGAACTCAAATTTGCCCCAACAAAACCATTTAGTAAATTTGATACATATATAGACCTCCAAAGATTCAAGAGGATTCAAGATTCAAGAAGAACTTTCCCACGCTGTGTAAAATGACACAGAGCACTCTGATTGGTGGATTTCAAACCAACCAATCAGAGTGCTGTGACAGGTAAATGTAGAGACTTACCTGTCAGTCTCTTCATTTACCTGTCAGAGCACTCTGATTGGATGGCTTAAACCACCAATCAGAGTGCTCTGAGCCTAACTTTGGCCATTGTTTGTGACTAAGTGGCTACTAAAAAAGACTAGATAATACCCCATTTGCAATACCTTGGTTTGTCTTCTTTTGCAAATGGTATGCCATAATTCGGGTAATTCTCATTCCTGGGCTACCATACGGTCTCAAAGGCAACTTAACCAATCTGGCGAATTTCAATGTGAAAAAAAATGAAAACTTTTACATGCTATATTTGACCCTGTAACTTCCCAAAGCACCATAAAACCTGTACATAGGGGGCACTGTTTTACACATAGTTACATAGTTACATAGCTGAAAAGAGACTTGCGTCCATCAAGTTCAGCCTTCCTCACATATGTTTTTGCTGTTGATCCAAAAGAAGGCAAAAAACCCAGTCTGAAGCGCTTCCAATTTTGCAACATGAGACATCGCTGAATACAAATGTGTACTGTATTGCAGTAAAAGCAAACAGTATTATGACATTCACAGTTAAAATGTCATGCAGAACTAAAAAAATAACAATTTGTTAATTTCTCACAATTTTAAAAAAAATTTATTCATATTAAATTATGTTTCATAGCTAAATATTTGATGTTAAATGAAAGTCCTATTTCTCCTGAATAAAATGATATATGATAAGTGTGGGTGCACTTAATATGATAGAGGTGAATTACGGACAGACATATAGACAAATTCCAAGTTTTGTTTACTTTTTATTTTGATCAAAACGTGTACATTTGGCTCAGTAAGATAAGATAAGACTCCACAGACAAAAGAAACTGACTGGTGGATTCCCTTCCTTGTCTGGGGCTTTCTGCTGTGCAGCATTATGAACTTCAAAAAGTTAGGCACCTGTTTCATTAAAATGTGTGCCACTTATTTTTATTTATTATTATTATTATTTTTTTTATTGTTTTCAAATTGAACACAAAGACTAGCATATAATACAATAGATAAAAATATTCCATAAAGGGGGTGGGGCTTGACCAGCATGGTGAACGGTCACACATAGCTTGAGCTCCAGGAGAACACTCTACAATATAGGCCTTTTTGTTGGCTCTTTTACTGCAAATTTGACCTTACATGACCCTGCTAACTCACAGCACACCTGGAACTCTCACTCAGCATGTTTTGAAGCCAACACTACTACAGCTGCTGGATGGCCTAGCTGCAGCCTGACTGTATGGAGGTGGGGGAGGCGGACAATCCCTCAGCACAAGTTTCATTTGGACCCACGGATCCAAAGCTCTGATTTTTATCTGGGCATTACATTCACCAAGAAGATCATACCAGGCTCTAATTATCTTTTTGTAAGGGTCAGAATCTAACAATTTATCTGACTGGATCTTTAACTTCTAATCGTTATTTTTGTATAGATGTGAGTTGAAGTAGTATTTTCTTCCGGTTATGGAGAAATAATCTAATTCTTAAATTTTTTCATTAAAAACCTAAGGGAAGTTTCCTATCTGAAATGTTATATTCTAGGACTTCTAAAGGTGAAGAAAGAAGACATTTATCCCACATTTATCCCACATTTATCCGAATTTTGAAATTTCTTTTTAAATAAGGACCATGTGGATATTATATGCTTCATAATTTTAGAATTGTTGTTTATCATAATATCATTTAAATCCTTCTGGTTACACCACAGAAATATCTCCAGGCTTTTTGCTCAGTTTTATAGCAATCTTGGCATTTTAATGCCGTTATAAATGTGCGCCACTTTAGCCTGTAGTGTCCCTTTAATTTTGGTGTTCAAGGGCTCATAAGACACAATTTTAGGTATTGGTTTATTCCACTCTCAGCAATACTTTTAAAGGAGCACTATAGGGTCAGGAACACAAACATGTATTCCTGACCCTATAGGGTTAAAACCACGATCTAGCCCCCTGCCCCCCTCATGCCTCCCTAAATATAGTAATATCTTACTTGTATTCAAGTCTGCAGCTGCTTACTTTGTCCCTGTTTCCTTTAGACCTGCCCACTGCCTGCTGACATCAGCAGAAGTGGTAGTCTGATCCAATCACAATGCTTCCCAATAGGATTGGCTGAGACTGACAAAGAGGCAGATCAGGGACACAGCCAGAACAATTCAAACACAGTCCTGGCCAATCAGCATCTCCTCACCTTTTTAGGCAGCCATGACCCAGGAAGGATCTCTAACAGCTATCTAAGGAGTGGCCAGTAAAGTTATCACTAGGCTGTAATGTAATCACTGCGTATTCTCTGAAAAGACAGTGTTTACAGCAAAAAGCCTGAAGGTAATGATTCTACTCACCAGAACAAATTCAATAAGCTATAGTGTCCCTTTAATATTGTTCTGCCATAACCTGGGAAACCTAATCCATCAAGAATTAAAGTTAACATTACTCCAATTGTGGGTATGAAGGAACAGTATCTAAACACACATAAACCCTGTAATCAAATGGAACATTCTAGCTGTTAAAGGGAAACTCCAGTGTCAGGAAAACAATCCGTTTTCCTGGCACTGCAGGTCCCCTCTCCCTCCCACCACCCATCCCCCGGTAGCTGAAGGGGTGAAAACCCCTTCAGATCACTTACCTGAGACACCGCCGATCTCCCTATGCGGTGGATTCTGCTCACCGCCGCTCCTCCCAATACTTACGTTAGCCGGTGGGCGAGACTGATTCCGCCCACCGGCTGAGGAGACCTAATGGGCATGCGCGGCCGTGCATGCGCATTAGAGCTCTCTATAGGAAAGCATTGAAAATGCTTTTCAATACTTTCCTATGGGGAATTGAGCGACGCTGGAGGTCCTCACATAGCGTGAGGACGTCCAGCAACGCTCTAGCACAGGTTTCCTAAGATATGGACACGGAAGTGCCCTCTAGTGGCTTTCTAGTTGACAGCCACTAGAGGAATAGTTAACCCTTCAAGGTAATTATTGCAGTTTATAAAAAACTGCAATAATTACACTTGCAAGGTTAAGAGTAGTGGGAGTTGGCACCCAGACCACTCCAGTGGGCATAAGTGGTCTGGGTGCCTACAGTGTCCCTTTAAGCATGGATTTTGTCACCCTTATAGGTGTAATATTCTTTGCACTTGATACTACCATTCTCCACATTCACACACACACCTTGCTTCTTTGCTTAATGTTTTGTTTTGTTTTTTCGTTGTCTATGGCTTGAAAATTCCAGGCATATTACATAAAACTGGTTCTGGCAGTTATTACTGTAAGACTTCTAGATGTATGAAACAGTGGAAAGAACAACAACAAAAAAGTTAAACAGAGTTCAGTAGCTAATTATCATCACCTTGTTACAATTTATAAACATAGATTGGATAAGACCTCAAAAAAGGCACAAAACCAACAATATTACCCACAAAGGAATAGTAATTCAACAAGAGCTCAAAGAGCAAAAAGTAATATTAAAAGTACCAAAAGGAAGAGGGCGGAGCTTGCAACCAACAGGGTCAGACGCCATTTCGGCCAGTTCCTCACATCTAGCCGAAATCTTGCTAAATATCCTAGCCATCCTTCCCCATGCAGCCCTACAAACCAGCTAACCTGAATCACGAAGGCAACCCGCACCGGCCGATGCCTTTCTTTCAGCCGACTAAGCAGACAAAGTCCGGGGCATACCACGCACTGTCAATCCAAAGCATGGAGGCTCTCCTCGAGGGTATCACGGCGGGAAACAACCTGAGCACTTGCATCACCTCACCCCCACGACCGAACCAAATGCCAGCGATGGTATGCCGCTCCCAAAAGCCTAATCAAGTGGTGGAGGGACATCGGCTTCATGCTGCAGAGACCTGCACAGCCCAAACAGCCTCGCGCGGAGACACCACAGTCTACACATCCGGACGCCACAGGGAGGAGTGAAGAGGTAAGGGCCACACATGACCTTCAGCCCTGTCAGACTCCATCCCCAGAGCCTTAAGATGGCACGGCTCCCACGACAAAGGATGACTTAAAAGTGCTGCTGGCAGACATACACAAGCTCTGGGCCGCAGACCTAAAACTAATCAATGCTGACATACTGGCAGTCACAGGCCGAGTGAAAACGTCTGAAAAGGACATTCTTGACATTCGCACAGATATGGCCACAATAAAAGCATCTTTCACGCAGCTACAGGTTTACCAGTCTGCTTTGTTGCTCAGAATGACAGCCTTTGAGGATAACCAACGCCGCAATCATGTCAAGATCAGGGGTGTCCGCACTAATATTGCGAAGAGCTGCCATACTACACCCGCAGTTGGCTGGCGACTATATTACCTCACCCAGTCGCCAGAAAGCTGTCCATCAAGTGTTTCTATTGCATAACAGGCTCACCCAAGGCACAACCTGATCAGATAAGGGACATCATACTCCGCTGCACATCTTCTCAAGATAATGCCCATATTATGCAGGCCCTAAAAGGCAAAATTCCACTACCCTTTGAAGGCGCATCCCTTACCTTTTTTCAAGACCTTACACGGGCCACCATGCTTTGGCGCAAATCCCTGGCTCCGGTTACATCTCAACTTAGAACCGCTGGCGTGGCCTACAGGTGGAGTCCCCCAGGAACTTTGCTAGCTACGCATAACGGGACTGTTCACACACATGAATCCGAGGCAGACATACCCACCTTCCTAACATTGCTTGGCATAGGAGATCAGCCCGTGAGAACATCTACAGCAATGCCCACCAGTTCCTGGGACCCTTCCAACACAGGCACATTCACATCCCGAGCTATCTCTTCCAGAGCGCCAGAGAATGAGCATTCAACTTACTGACACAAAATGACAAGGCAGAAAGACACCTACCCAAGGGACTCATAGTCTTCACAGTTCTGCCAAAGAGTTTTAATGTTTCTAGTTTATTTCTCGTTGTTATTGTGCTTTTATCTTGCCCTAATGCCAATTACCATTAGCAATCAGCTGGACACTGTAGCGGTACTTACCTTATCCGGGGGCCGGCCGAGGTCCTCTATTCCCGCCGCGCGTGGCTCGCTCAGGGCTCGGATGTCGGCGGGCACTGACCGCGAGATGCGGTCACGTGTTCCGCCTAGCTCAAGAGCGCACCGCGAGTCTCTGGCACGCTCTTAACCCCTTAATGTCTGACATGTCATGATTCTATTTTATTCCAGAAGTTTGGTCCTTAAGGGGTTAAAGGGACAGTGGGAGCCGAAAACTGAAACGGTCTCCCATTGGCCCCTGTCATCCCACTTTCCCCATACACTCACATTTAGGGGGCGTGGATATGACAGGGGCCAATCAAATTAAATCCTAGGGTATTTATACTTACCTCTTCCTTAACTCCCTGCCCTATCGTGGCTTCTGTTTCAGTTCCCTTTAGCGCTTGTTGTGTTCAGTTGTGATTTTTCGTACTT
Source organism: Pelobates cultripes (assembly GCA_933207985.1). Lineage (NCBI taxonomy): Eukaryota > Metazoa > Chordata > Amphibia > Anura > Pelobatidae > Pelobates > Pelobates cultripes. Next base: position 91,530,018 of record OW240918.1, read on the forward strand.
GACCTTGGCTTTGTATCTGACTCCGTTTATCTCTTTATCCCTGTTTTGTCTTGTTTGCCGGCTTACTGATTACTGTGTACCAGACCTTGGCTAATTCTTGTTTTCGCTGTCTCTTTGTACCCTTGACCTCGGCTAGTTCCTGACTCTGTCTTTCTCTGCTCTACGTCGAGTCCGGCCATTCTAAGGTCCGGTAAGACGTATCTGCTCTATATTGTCAATTGTTGGACTAAATCTTGCGTGTTGGGGTATACTACCGTGACATTACGATAGGGCCATGGACCCCGCAGATTTAGGTCAGCAAATGGCTTCTCATAGGCTAGATATGTAGAGCAGGATCACCGTATGGATCAGATAGCTCAGGCCATTCAGACACTCTTATCTAGAACTACTCCGGTAACCGTACCAGCTCCTCCTGCACCCCTTGTTCCAGATGTATCTACCATGCCTAATGCTTCTGCACATTTAACCCCTCCACCTAGGTATGGAGGGGATGCTAAGACATGCAGGGGATTCATTAATCAAGTGGAATTCCACTTTGAGATGTATCCACGTTCCTTTCCCACTGGTAGGTCTAAGGTTGGGTTCCTTATGCACCAATTTACTGATAAAGCACTTGAGTGGGCAAATCCTATTTGGGAGGCTAATGGACCTATGGTGCATGATTTCGATAGCTTCCTTATGGCTTTTCGTAGAAGCTTTGACACAACTAAAAGGAAGAATGCCACCAGGGCATTAATGAGAATTAAACAGGGATCTAGGTCTGTTGCTGATTATGCTATTCAGTTTCGTACCCTTGCTTCACAGGTAGATTGTGTTACAAACTGCCATTTGTAACTGTTATTTTATTTGACAAATTGCCCTGCTTCCCTGTGCTATGGAGAAGCCTAATTGCCAGCCTTCTGCCCCATGACTATGGACCTAGTGTGTATGGTGATTTGACTGTATTTGTGGGATCTGAGCGCTGTTTGGATATATTGAGCGCTCAGATCCAAGCCATCTGGGGATAGGTTGAATGTGGGGGTTCTGTTCAGTATGATAGGAGTTATGCATTTTTGTGTCTTTTTGTGTCTTTTGCTAACATGTGGTTAATGGAGTCTGCCTCTATCCCTGGATAATTGGATTACTTTCCCCATTGTCCAGGATAGAGGGCTCTGTAAATCCGGTTTGGGCCAGAAAACCATGCTGCCAGCCAGGCCCCAAAAGATACTTTTGCTAACTTTTGAACCCCTTGTCTGATTTGTGCCAGTTTTTAATATGTTGCTCCCCTGAATGGATTGATTCTAAATATGTATTTTTATGAAGATTGGATGTGTAGTTTGGAAGTTATAGTACCTGTATAAAAACTGTATTTTTATTGTTCTGTTTTAATTATGTTATGTGTTTATCTGAGGGATGGGAATTTCCCCGAATGTATATTGTTCCGATTGGTTATACTGCTAATTATGTGGGTGTCTCCCTTGCATGGGCAGAATCTCATAAAAGCAGAGTGTGTACCATTAAACATCAGATCTTCTTGACCCTCTAACTTGCAGCCTTGACTCATGTTTGTAGGGGACAGCTATAATCACTACAGGGATTGCTATGCTCTTCATACTCCCTTAGCTACTGAGCTCTTGTTCCTGACCCTGCTTCGCTCTGCAGAAGGAAGAGGTTCACCTACTGCAACCTGGAGCCTGGTCGTGGGTCCAGGGCATAGAGCAGACTGCGAGATACCAGCCCAGCAGCGGTGGTTCGTGGAGTCTGCAGTACTTCTGGTGGCTACGCAGTAGTTATGGTGTCTACGGTGCTGATGGTCCTTTGGTGAGCGCTAGGAGCATCCTTTTCTACGGTCCAACTTCCAGCCAGCCTGGAGGCAACCGTAACATTTGGTGGCAGCGGTGGGATGGCGTCCTAGCGCAAGGAGCAGCACCCCAACAGCACTGGTATCGTATGAGAGAGTATTGAGGGCAACGCTAGCCACTGCGCAGCATCCCTACCTAGAGCAGCATGGAGCCAGCAAGTCCGTGCACAGCAGCCGAAATGGAGGAGAGGTTCCTCGACAGATTGCATGGCTTCCTATCCTGGAAAGATGGGGCAGTCTCAGAAGAGGAGATGTGTGGGTACAGAAGTGAGGCCAGAGCCGAGCTGTTGGAAGAAGCCCAACAGGAAGTTCAGCGTTGGCGAGGTGATCGTAGAATCAGCAGAGGGCAGCAAATCCAGGCTCGAATGGCAGAGCGGATGCCCCTCCTGGGCAAACAACCCCTTCCAGTGTGGGTGACTAAACTAGAGGATCTAGTATACAGTGAACTGTGGCTCGACAACGCATACCAGGCGCTACAGTGGTACGCGACTCAGCTTGTTCCAGAGATAGCTGAGTATGAATTCCCTGAGTGTGGGGATTACAATGGCCCTGATCTATTCTGGGAGAATATGGACGATGATGACTTTGGAAGGGCTACAGACTCACGCTTCTGGGACCTGTATGATGACCGGGAAGACAAGCTGGGACTCCCTAGAGCTATTGGCCTGGAAGCAGACCTGCGGTATCTAGTCACCCAGGAATGTGACCTGGAGTGGAAGTACCAGCACATCATCCAGGGGTCCCGGGAAGAGACAACCCGTCCCCTTCCTCAACAGCATCCAGAGGTCCCCCTAGAGAGCACAGCAGCAGAGCCAGATCAAGAGTCCTTCAGCTGGAAGGATATCGTAGAGGTATACTGGGAGGAACCTCTGATGGCAGGTAGAGATGGGACCGAGGTCTCTCTACAGGCCCTACAGGGATGCTGGGCAGTCGGCCCAGATCCCAACCCCTGGGTGAGTTACAGGGAGCGGAGAGCATCGACCTCCCTCCCCAGCGGCAGCCTGAGTTACAGGGAGAGGAGAGCAGCGACCTCTCTCCCCAGCGGCAGTGCACCGTGCAGAGGGAAGAGGCAACCCGTCTCCTTCCCCAACCCCAACCAGAGGTACCCGAGGCAGCAGACCTCATAGACTGGTCCTGGGAGGACCCCCAACAGGCAGGTGAAGATGGGACCGTAGTCTCTCTACCGGTCCTACAGGGATGCTGGGCAGGCGGCCCAGATCCCCAGCGGCAGACCCAGCTACAGGGAGAGGAGAGCATCGACCTCTCTCCCCAGCCGGAGTGTGCCTTCCAGGGAGAGGAGACAACCGGTCTCTCTCCCCAGACCCAGCATGTTCCACAGGAAGCGGAAAGCATCGACCTCCCTCCCCAGCGGCCGCAGGAGTATCAGGAGGAGGAGGTAAGCCAATTCTCCCCTCCCCAGCCAACTCCTAACTTGGGCCCAGGGTTAACGGGTGAGATGGCAACCCCCACCAACCCCCACGTTCCCTTTGCCACCGGGCAGGACTATGCCCCAATTCCCCCAGCAGAAGAGCTGGCATCAGGACAGAGCGCCGCTGGCCTCTGCCCTACCAACTCCCTTGTCACAGGACTGTCCTGCAACCTGGAACCTACAGGCCAGTACTATTTATTGTGGGGGGGCTACTCTGCCAATGTTTATTTGTGGGTGGGCTGCGAGACTAACTTAGGCACTGACCGACAGAAGGTCAGGTGCCTGGTTAGTCTCCCTCCAAAAGGGGAGATATGTTACAAACTGCCATTTGTAACTGTTATTTTATTTGACAAATTGCCCTGCTTCCCTGTGTTATGGAGAAGCCTAATTGCCAGCCTTCTGCCCCATGACTATGGACCTAGTGTGTATGGCAATTTGACTGTATTTGTGGGATCTGAGCGCTGTTTGGATATATTGAGCGCTCAGATCCAAGCCATCTGGGGATAGGTTGAATGTGGGGGTTCTGTTCAGTATGATAGGAGTTATGCATTTTTGTGTCTTTTTGTGTCTTTTGCTAACATGTGGTTAATGGAGTCTGCCTCTATCCCTGGATAATTGGATTACTTTCCCCATTGTCCAGGATAGAGGGCTCTGTAAATCCGGTTTGGGCCAGAAAACCATGCTGCCAGCCAGGCCCCAAAAGATACTTTTGCTAACTTTTGAACCCCTTGTCTGATTTGTGCCAGTTTTTAATATGTTGCTCCCCTGAATGGATTGATTCTAAATATGTATTTTTATGAAGATTGGATGTGTAGTTTGGAAGTTATAGTACCTGTATAAAAACTGTATTTTTACTGTTCTGTTTTAATTATGTTATGTGTTTATCTGAGGGATGGGAATTTCCCCGAATGTATATTGTTCCGATTGGTTATACTGCTAATTATGTGGGTGTCTCCCTTGCATGGGCAGAATCTCATAAAAGCAGAGTGTGTACCATTAAACATCAGATCTTCTTGACCCTCTAACTTGCAGCCTTGACTCATGTTTGTAGGGGACAGCTATAATCACTACAGGGATTGCTATGCTCTTCATACTCCCTTAGCTACTGAGCTCTTGTTCCTGACCCTGCTTCGCTCTGCAGAAGGAAGAGGTTCACCTACTGCAACCTGGAGCCTGGTCGTGGGTCCAGGGCACAGAGCAGACTGCGAGATACCAGCCCAGCAGCGGTGGTTCGTGGAGTCTGCAGTACTTCTGGTGGCTACGCAGTAGTTATGGTGTCTACGGTGCTGATGGTCCTTTGGTGAGCGCTAGGAGCATCCTTTTCTACGGTCCAACTTCCAGCCAGCCTGGAGGCAACCGTAACAGATTGGACCAATAATGGGCTAACTACTGCATTTATGGAAGGTCTATCTGACACTATATTAGATGAGGTAGTGGCTAGGGATCTTCCTATCCCATTAGATGACCTTATCGACTATCTCATTGATATAGACAATAGGATTCGTGACAGACTCTATACTAAGAATAGGAATAGACGTTTTGTTACACTAAATACTCCTAGAGTTTCTAATCCTGAGAGTTTCAAGGTATCAGAGGAGGAACCCATGCAATTAGGGGTTGACAAACTCTCTGATGCTGAAATATTGTATAGGAGAAATGAGGGACTTTGCCTGTACTATGGTAGGAAGGGTCATATGCTTAAAGAATGTCCTGTGCTTCCGGAAAACTATTGCACCTAAGGCCATATAGGGGACTGGCCTTGGGAGTGATATCTAAGGCCCCAAAATTGCCTCTTAACCGATTACTTCTCCCTGTTTCTCTGCATCTGGAAAATAATTGCATAGCTGGGAACATACTAGCCCTGGTTGATTCCGGGGCAGCTGAGAATTTCATAGATTCTGGTTTTGTTAGGAAACACAACATACCCATTAGAGAGAAGAAGACACCCTTGGCCGTTGAGGCCATAGATGGTAGACCATTATGCTCCCCAGTTATTACACATGAAACTGAACCATTGCATATGTATACAAGGATGTTACACTCAGAAATCATTTGGTTTCAGGTCATCACTTCTCCTTCCTCTCACATTGTGTTAGGATACCCATGGTTACGTTCTCACAATCCCATTTTTGACTGGGAGTCAGGACAAATAGTATGTTGGAGCGAGACCTGCCAAGAGTCTTGTATCGTTAAAATCACCCCTTTAAATTCTATAAATGTTCCTAATACTCCTTCATTGTCTACTGTTATACCTCCTCAGTACTTGTCTCTTAAGTCTGTCTTCGATAAAAGGGAGGCTGAAAAATTACCGCCTCATAGACCCTACGATTGTGCTATTGATTTATTGCCTGGCACTATACCTCCCAAAGGCAGGGTGTATCCTTTGTCTCCTCAAGAAAACCGTGTCATGGAGGAATATATTAAAGAATCTCTACAAAAGGGGTTTATAAGGAGATCCTCTTCTCCGGCAGGGGCTGGGTTCTTCTTTGTGTCGAAGAAGGAGGGTGATTTAAGACCTTGTATCGATTATAGGGATCTAAATAAAATCACCATAAAAAATGCTTACCCTATACCTTTAATCACGGAATTATTTGACAGGCTCAAACATGCTACTGTATTTACTAAACTAGACCTTAGAGGTGCATACAATCTAATACGTATAAAAAAGGACCATGAATGGAAAACTGCATTCAATTCTAGGAGTGGTCATTACGAGTACACCATAGGCGTGCGCAGCCTATTGCATTAGGGTGTGCACCCTAAAGCACAAACACACGCCGCGCGTGTGTGTGTGTGTGTGTATATATATATATATATATATATATACACACACACACACACACTCACACTCACAGACACACACACTCACAGACACACACACTCACACACACACACACACACACACACACACTCACACACACTCACAGACAGACACACACACTCACAGACAGACACACACACTCACAGACACTCATACACTCACAGACACTCATACACTCACAGACACACACACACACTGACACACACACTCACAGACACACACACACTCACACTGACACATACTCACACACTCACAGAAACACACACTGACACATACTCACAGACACACACTCACACTGACACATACCCACACACTCACAGAAACACACACTGACACATACTCACACACTCACAGAAACACACACTGACACATACTCACACACTCACAGACACACACTCACACTGACATACTCACACACTCACAGACACACACTCACACTGACATACTCACACACTCACAGACACACACTCACACTGACACATACTCACACACTCACAGACACGCTGACACACACACACACAAATTATTATATTTTAATTTAAAAAAAAAATGTCCACCCAGCCTCCTACCTGGAGTGCTGGTGGACTTTTCCCTGGGGTCCAGTGGGGGCGGGCGCCTTTCTCCAGTTCAGCGCGCGGCGAGGGAGCTCTCTGCTCTCTGCTCCCTCTCGCCGCGCGGGCTGTCTGCTGCAGCTGGGAGCCGGAATATGACGTCATATTCCGGCTCCCGGCATCAACGCGCGGCGAGAGGAAGCAGACAGCAGAGAGCTCCCTCGCCGCGGCTGAACTGCAGGGTGGGTGGAATCATCACCTCTTGCCCTCCCATGACAGGGGCAAGAGGTGAAACAGGGGGCACTGAGTGCCTGCAGGAACGCTGTTCCTGCAGGACTCAAACCATAGGCGTGCCACGGGGATTAGGGTGTGCCCAGGCACACCCGGCACACCCCGTGCGCACGCCTATGGAGTACACTGTGATGCCATTTGGTCTTTGTAATGCCCCAGCAGTGTTTCAAGAATTTATTAATGACACATTACGAGAGTTCAGTCACACATTTGTAATAGTGTGCTTGGACGACATATTAATATATTCAACAGATTTGCATACTCATCACATGTATGTTAAAACAGTTTTGAAAACCCTTCATGTTAATGGTCTTTATTGTAAACTAGAAAAAAATTTATTTGATCAATCCAAAGTCCAGTTTTTAGGGTATTTAATTTCTGCCAAGGGCTTTCGTATGGATCCCCAGAAGCTTTCTGCTGTCATAAAATGGCCTCTACCTCAAGGTCTGAAAGCCATTCAGTGTTTTCTTGGTTTTTCTAACTATTATAGATGCTTTATTAAAGGTTTTTCTTCTATTGTAGCGCCTATAACCCGTATGACTAAAAAGGATGGCAATACTCGTATCTGGTCCCCAGAGGTGCTTGAGGCTTTTGAATTTCTTAAGACTGAGTTTGCCTCAGCTCCTATTTTACAGCATCCTGTCCCTTCTTTGCCTTATATTCTTGAAGTTGGTGCTTCAGATATTGGGGTAGGTGCTGTCTTATCTCAAAGAGAATCATCTTAAAAGCCATTACATCCTTGTGGCTTCTTTTCCAAGCAGATGTCCACAGCTGAAAAGAATTATGATATAGGCAATCGAGAACTCCTTGCTATTATTTTAGCACTTAAGGAGACATCTTTTAGAGGGTACTAAGGATCCCATCCTCATTTTTACGGATCACAAAAACTTTTCCTACCTTAGTGAAGCCAAAAGATTGTCTTCTAGGCAGGCCAGGTGGTCACTGTTTTTATCTCATTTCAATTATATCATCACCTACAGACCAGGTGATCGTAACACTAAAGCTGACTGTCACGATTCGGGGAACCCAACACGCTGGCACACACACACACACACACACACAAAAGGTGCCGTACCGGACCTTAGAGTGGCTGGGCTAAGCACACACAGAATATTCAGGAAACAAGCCGAGTAAGGGGAACCAGAAGACAGAATAACGTGAAACGAGCTGAGGTCAAAGGGTAGGAGAAAGTCACAAGTCGGATAAACAAGCCAGAGAGTACGTAACCAGAAACACAAGGTAAGTAGCAATACTAGCAAGCAAAGACCACAACAGGGCAGGGAGGAACAGGAAAGGTAAGTATTTAAACCATCAGGCTAATTCTAATTGGATAATTTCCAATCAGAATTAACAATCACACGTGGGAGATATCTAGACCTCCCACTGTGATTGAGGCACTGTGCCTTTAACGCCGGGTCAGGTGACTGACCCCGGCGTGTACAAACTTGGGCGGTCTCCCAGCGTGCAGCGTCATGTATGCTGCCGCTGGGGGACGTGGAGGGAACGGCGGGCGGCATCCGAGGCTGGAAGGATGCCGCTCGCCGGACCCAGGAGGAGGAGGGGATCGCGGACGGCTGGAGGGTGAGTACCGCGAGCGGAGTGCAGCCTCCCCTCGCAGCCGCCCGCGGGATCCCGACACTGACGCTCTGTCCAGACAATTCGAAACTACCGACAAACAAGAGTTTGATGATACCCCTGTCATTACCCCGGACAGAATAATAGCTACTACGGTTCTATCTATTTCTTCTTCACTCTTGCAAGTTATACAGGCTAAACAAGACATGGCACCCAGAGAGAGACCTGCTGATAAACTGTTTGTTGATGTTCCTGAAAGACGGGACATTATGTCATTATATCATGACACCAAAACTGCTGGACGTCCTGGTATTTCCAAAACCTTAACAGCTATTTCTAGATATTTTTGGTGGGCTTCCTTACGCAAGGATGTCACTGATTACTTTCAGACATGTACTACTTGTGCCAGTATGAAGTCTTATCATAGAGTTCCTTGTGGGTTGTTGCACCCGTTGCCCATATCCGAGAGGCCTTGGTCCAATCTATCCATGGATTTTATTGTTGAATTGCCTCCTTCGAATGGTAAAACAGTCATTCTGATGATAGTTGAAATGGAAAAATCAATCAATAAATTGATTATTTCTTTGTGTATCTGCCCCTGGCCAAATTAAGGAAACAATGCGTGCACGCTCCCTGAAGTAATTCACACCAGACACAGGTTCCAGGTTGTTGAATAACTTGAGGAATGTGTATTCAGAGGGGACAGCAGGTCCCTTTTAAAGCAAAATTACATCATAAGCATTGTCAGAGATAACATGAAATAATACATCAATAATTGGTTAAGTGTTAAGTGGTCTTCATAGTGCTCTGCCTACTAAGGGTGATGTCACTGGAACCATGAGGGTCTCCCACGGATTCCAGCGCCATCTTGTTGCACGAGGTAGTTAGTCGGTGTTAGAAGCTTCTAGCAGCCATTTTGTCTAAATATGCGTGAATAGATTATATACTGATTTTAGTGAGATGAGTAAATAGACATTTTACTAACTAGAAGATATATCAATATCTCATTTCCACAACAGTCCCTCCTTAAAATGGCTATTTACCATAACAACTGCCACTGTCCCTAGCATATCCCTAGCTGCCTGCAGCTCATCTGTCTTAACAAGCATCGAACTCTTCACTCTGTGGGTAACCCGCGACGGCTAGTCCACCACATCTCCACACGTGAGACTTGCCCGTAGAGACAGACGCTTTCCCTACGCTATCCCTACAGGAATGCAGTTGTCTGTTTAAATTGATGGGATTGAAGGGGTGTATGTGGTGTGTCACATTCTAAATCAGTGACGTCCTGGTGTAGGAAAGTAGGGGTTACGTTCTCTATAGTCTTCCCTACTGTCTTCTGTAAGTATTTCTGTACACAAGGAAGTACACAACATGTTAGAAACAGGAAGATGATAATCATTATGAGAACTGCTGTCCCAACCTGGAATAGGGTTCTCTGACAGCCATTCATCCATCCAAACCACCTGTCCCAGGTATCAGTGACTCCTGAGTTCTTCTTCAATTCATCAGAGAGACTATCTAGTTTCTCTATGGCCATAGTTATCTTACCATTGGGCCCAGTGTTGTCTGGAATAAATGTATAACATGTCATGGTTTCAGGGAGGATTTTACATACGCCCCCTTTTCTGCTAAAATCATATCCAGAGCCATTTTGTTCTGAAATGTCATTTGGGTGGTGGCTTGCAGCTGTTCTGCTAGGCCCTGTAGGGCATCCCTGGTATAATTAACAAACCGCTGCTGATTATAATAGATATAATTAATCAAATTGACATTCTTATTAGCGGTAATCATTGGAATCAAAGATTCAAACCCAGCTGTCACTTCATCCCTTGCCTTGAATTCACTAGGCACCCCCCTTGGCACACCAATGGCATCAATGTAAACATGTGGATCAAAGCTCCCTCGGATGGGGGCTTCCCTCTTGACTCTGGAGTGTGTGTGTGTGGGGTCTAACACATTGTGGTAGCCATCCAGGATTATATGGATAGGCATTATGGCCTTGACCAAGGTACATTCTCCCCACCATTGCCACACTAGCTGGGACCTCAATTGTTTATCACCACATAGCCAATATATGTCCCCAACTGTCTTTGCATGATTCATTAATAACGCTATGGGTGGGTTACGATGGGTGGAGCAATAACCAAATGGGAATTTGCCCATGAATGTACCTGTGTTCTTGGATATTGAATAGCAAGTGTAGTTACCAGGGTATACCGTGACTCCATCAGGTGGTCTAACGTGTCCCTGGGTGATTGGGTAGACCTTTTTCCATGATTCACACGTTGAGGAGTTAGTGGTAGATTGTGCATAAAGACTCAAGACACATAGTTCAACATCGGGAGGTAGATTTAAAGGCACCGTACCCAGGTGGGGTCTAGCCCCTCCACATACATAACAATTGGTTTTATTGTGTGAGTTAGCATTATATCTCATCCATTCCAGCCATAAATTAGTGTCTGAGAACCCAGTTTCTACTGCCATCGTGTCTTCGAAAGTAGGATTGGCTATGGCTACCATATCATGTAAAGTCTTGATATGTGGTTTCAGTGGGTTAATAGTCATGTGAGTGGTTCCTACCCAGTCTGGTGAGGTAAGCATGTCTTGCAGATAAAATGTCCCCAATTTGTTGTATGAGCCATCTCCCCTCCAGTACATTCCCATTACATATTCCCCTGCATCCTTTGGACTAGGGTGCTCTATGTTCAGTGTGAGTTTAATGGGTGTTGGCCCGATAGGTTTACTTAAGGTCATTCTGGAGAGTAGGGGTTTTCCGTCTATGTCAATTTTGTCTAGGGCACTCTGGGGCCTATAGCCCCATGGTCTAACCGTATTCCACCCAGCCGCCTTCCATGAACTACAATGATGTCCTCAGGACCCTCCAGTCACACAAATGTATGGGTCTTTTTTACTGGGTATGTCCTTGTATATAGCAGCATATTGTGTTTATGGGAAGGTACAAGTAACAATATCACAGTAATCAAAGGTGAAAGTAGCTACATCTGTGTTGGAAGAATTGTACCAGAAAGTGTAGACATGGTTATCTTTGGTTATGGCCACCTGCTGGGCCCATGCAAAGTCTAGCAGCATAGGAAAACACAAGAAACACAATAAATTCATAGCTCAGCAGGGACAACTTCTTCTGGAGCAGGCACTTTCTTGCAGTGTGAGGCGTGTATCCAGGAACTCTTCCCGGCCAGCTTAACTGAGGTAGCTGTGATTAGAAGCACTTGGTAAGGACCATCAAATCTTGGTTCAAGGGTGTGCTTCCTGAGAAATTTCTTGACCATAACCCAATCACCAGGAAGCAACTGTATTCGACTCAGGATCTGGAATAGAAGAGAACACTTGGGCATGGATTTTGGTCAAGGCATGAGAAAGAGCAGTTACATAATCTACCATAGCATCTGACTGAATCTGAAGCTGTTGGGGGAAATAACAACCTAACCTTGGTGCTGTACCGAACAAGATCTCATAAGGTGACAAGCTTTATTTTCCCCTAGGGATGTATCTCACACTAAATAATGCTAATGGAAGACTCTCAGGCCAGGGCATGTTAGTTTCTTGTGACATCTTAAGCATTCTGGCCTTCAACGTGCCATTCATGCGTTCTACCTTACCACTACTTTGTGGGTGATATGGTGTGTGGACTGCAAGGGTCACCCCCAGTGCTGAACAGACTTCCCGTGTCAATGATGCAGTGAAGGAGGTTCCTTGGTCACTTTCAATCACTTCTGTAACTCCGTACCGGCAGACAATTTCCATCAGAAGATGTTTGGCCGTGGTCCTTGCAGTGAGATTAGCCACTGGGAAGGCTTCTGGCCATCCTGAGAACATGTCCACAATGACCAGTGCGTATTCATAACGTCCACTCTTTGGCATTTGGATGTGGTCAATCTGTATCCTCTGAAAAGGGTATTGGGGCTTGGCCAGGTGATTGGGTGCGGTTTTAACAATCTTCCCAGGGTTGCATTTAGCGCATATTGTACAAGATCTACAATAATTCTGTGTCAGAGTAGTAATGCCTGGTGCTTCAAAATATTTATCAGTCAGGGAGTTCATCAAATGTTTTGACAGATGGGCTGGCCCATGAGCCCATTGGATAACAGCTGGGTACATATTTTTAGGTAAGCAAAACTTAAGATTGATGGTGTAAACATCATCGCGGAGAACAGCTCCTTTGTTCTTCCAGCTTTGTTTCTCCTGAGGAGTGGCAGCTGCTTGTTGCTCTTTTAGAAGTCTGAGGTCTGTGGGTAATGTTTGCATAGTATAGATAGGTACTTCTGTCCACTTCCCACCCTTGTCGTGCTGCTTCTTTGGCGGCTTGATCAGCCAAATGGTTGCCTCGTGCTTCCTCTGAATCTAGCCTTCCAGGGGCTTTTACTTTTAACACTGCCACTTCTGCAGGAAGCACCAAAGCATCCATCAGTTCTTCAATGGCTGCCCCATGTTTCACCGGACTACCAGTGGCTGTGAGAAATCCTCTAGTCTTCCAAATTAGGCCAAAGTCATGTGCCACTCCCAGGGCATATCTTGAGTCTGTATAAATATTGACACGTAGGCCTTCGGACAGCACTGTGAGGGCTGTTAGCTCGGCTTCTTGAGTTGACTTAATTGGCTGGAGTGCGGCTGCCTGTAATATCTGGCTTTCTGTAGTAATACTGCCCTTGTTCATCAGCAAATCTGGAGCCATCCACAAACAGTGTCTGGTCTGGGATGAGTAGAGCAGGTTCGTGCACAGTTGGCAAGTGGGTAGTTTCCATCTTCATCTGTTCAAAGCAATCATGAGGAGTTTCTGAGTCATGTTCCATGGCAGGTAGGTCTTCACAAATTCCCGTGTGATATCTAGGATATCTGGCTGTACTGCAGTTGATAACTTTTCTGGTTATTCCCAGTTGTTCCTGGGCTATTGTGCTCCAGGACTTGGCCATTGGGCCTAAGTCTTTCCATGAGATGTCATGAGACTTGGTGAGGGATATGTGTGGGACAGCGGTCTCCCAATGACGGTAGAGGTGAGATGTATCCTCTGGGAGGTGCACCAGCAGGACCATGTTGCCTGTGGAGTCCCATAGCAAGTCTGTCAATGTGATGTGAATTTCCACAAGTTGGAATAGTTCTTCTTCATAATCCACATCAGGGCCTGGCTGTCTTTAAACCACAGTTTAAACAAGTTCTCTGGTTGCACATCATGTGGAGATGTAAGAGTAGGTAGTTGAAATTCCACCCGGGCATCTGGATTGACGTCCAGGCTGTACCAGTACTGTGCTACTTCCCCCTTGGGAAGTGGCAGAAGAGTGGCCGGGTTCAGCGAATAGCAGTGTTGAAGGGAAACGTTGTCAGGTAACAGTAAAGAGGTTTGCAACCGTAGATGGCGTTGAGAAGAGAGATGTTTAGGCTGAACCTGTTGAAGGATTGCAGAAATATCATGAGGCGCCAAGATGGTGAGATTGTGACCGAGAACAAAGTCATTAGTTTTATCCAGTAAGGCACTGGCAGCAAACACAGCCCTGAGGCAAGAGAGGCTACCTCTGGCAACGGGGTCAAGCATGCAGGAGAAGTATCCAATGGGCCTCTGTCTGGAGCCATGTTTTTGAGTAAGGACACCGGAAGCGTGGCCCGATTTTTCAGAAACAAACAACTTGAAAGGCAGCTGGTAGTTTGGTAGGCCCAAGGCTGGTGCTGATGCGATAGCCCTTTTCAGAGCAGTGAAACAGGCAATTGCATTTGGTGAAAGGAGAAAGGGCTCACTCTTCAGGGTATCGTAGAGTGTCTGCATGAGCTTGGAGGCTTCTGGAATCCAGGACCTGCAATACGTGATGAGGCCTAAGAAGGCATGGAGAGACTGATGTGCTGCAGGTAACAGTAGATTCAGGATGGCTAAAATCCGTTGTTTGGTGAGATGACGGGTGCCATGGGAAAGAAAATGTCCCAAGAAGACCACAGAGGGCCGGCACCACTCGAATTTGGAGACTTTGCAACCTTCGTCAGCAAGGAAGCAGAGGAGATCCTCAGAATCTCGTTCAGCAGTGTGGAGATCAGCAGCACAGAGGAGGAGATCATCAACGTATTGGAGTAGAACAACATCTGTATGAGCCTTTTGCCAAGGTTCCAGAACCATGGACATGGCGCGGGCAAACTGAGTGGGGGAATTCTGAGCCCCCTGAGGCATGACAGTCCAAGTATATTGCTGACCTTCTTGGGTGAATGCAAAAAGGTGTTGGCAGGACGGGTCAAGTGGTACACTGAAAAATGCATTAGCCAGATCCACAACAGTAAAAATTGTAGCAGTTGGTGGAACCTGGGACAAGAGAGTATGTGGATTTGGAACAATTGCAGTATCTTTGACAGTTACTTTGTTAACAGCACATAAATCCTGAACCATCCGATACTGATCAGGCTGTCCCTTTCCAGTTTTTTTCTTGACAGGGAAGAGGGGTGTGTTGCATGGTGACACACACTTGACAAGGGCGCCTCTTGCAAGGAGACTTTTCACTTGTTTGGAAATAGCGAGGGCTTGTGGTCTTCGGGGTGGTGCCACTCCTGGCAGTAGCGTGACCACAACGGGGGGAACTTTAAGGCGTCCAATATCATCCGGGCCAGTGGACCAGAGCTTTGTAGGGATCCTGTCCAGAGCACTGGGGGCATGTGGGACCCTTGATTCCCCTGTGGAAGATGTGAGGTGTAACAGTATGGGAAGGGAGCAAAGTACCGATGTATCTTTCCATGACAGGGGTGTATCTAACTGGACTTGGCCGTCTGCAGTGAAGGAAGCTTGCAGCCAGGAAAGGACATCAGCACCCAAAATGTTGAGGAAACAACAAACCGTGAGAGGATATCTGACCCCACATGGAGGAGTTTAGTGAGTGGGCTATTACGGGGTGTACCATCAACTCCAACACAGGAGACATCGGTATCTGACAGGAAGGATGGGTCAGGCAGGTCTTGTTCTCTAAGACCACTACAGGCTGCACCTGTATCAACTAAGAAGGTAGTAGGATGACCCTCTACGGGTAGAACTACAGTGGCTAATGGTCCTCCCCCATCCCCTGTAGACACTGCCATGGCAGGGGTAGCTGACACAGGCTTGCCGGTTACCTATTGCAATAAATCTAAATGAGCCTGGTCAGGGCCGGTATACCGGCGCGAGGAGGTGGTAGGGAGGCTAGCCTGCATGGCAGGGCGGGCAGGACGGTTCTGTCTAGGGATGGGCCGGCCCTCTTGGAAATCATCAGTGTAAAACCCATCAGCAGGAGCAGGAGGGTAAGCACGAGCATCTGCAGGTGGTGGCGGGGCCTGAGAATATTCTGGATGTGGGAATTGTGGCACTGGAGGGGGAGGAGGTGGTTGGAAGTAACCCGGAGGGAGATAGCCATAAGCAGCTGCTGAGGGGTTAGAAAACTGGGGAAGTAGTGGCCGGAACAATCTTGGGTGGGGACATTCCCTCCGGAAGTGACCGGCTTGGTGACAATTATAACAGGTCCTGTTTGCCATGAGTGTCCTGTCCCGTGAGGGAGCAGGGGTTTGTTGCAACTGTTGCATGTAGCCTTGGGTGGCATGAGCAGGTCCTGTGACAGGTGCTGTCGTGGTAAACATCAATGGGCTAGCCCTCCTTTGTGTAGGTTGTAGCACTGACTCTAGACCTTTAGCAACTAACAAAAGTGTGTCAAGGGGAATGATTCTATACGTGAGAGAATTAAACCTTTACGAATGTGTTCTTTCAGACCAGCCACAAAGGCTGCAGACAACATCTGGGTGTGTGCTTTATTATAGGTACTGAACCCTAAATCAGAAAAGGTCTGGGTTAGACGTGAATGGTATTTCTCAACTGACTCCAGCTTATCCTGAACTATGTCATTTATACAAGTTGCCTGGTCAGCTAGCTTGTCTTGTGCCCAAGCACGGAGTTGTTCACAAAAGGTAATACCAGATCGGAAGTCAGTATCAGAGGTGAGAGGAGCATCGTTGAAACTCCTCGCCATTATTGGCCAGTAGGCATCACCTGCTTTTATTTCACATAAGCTAAAAAGGTCCCTCCATGCAGCGGAGTAGGTTTTTCGAATCTGAGCCATTCTACGGAAGAAGGGCATCGGATGCTTTTCTGGGTCTGGGAGGGAGGTAACCAAGGTGGCAGCTTGTGAGGGATTAAATGTGACATACATGGGTGGTGCACCGTCAGCACCAGGGGATGCCTGGGAATACACTCCGGGAATGGTATGTCTCTGAGGGAACCTATCACTCCGAGGGTGGGGTTGGCCATGCTCCTCCATGTCAACCTCCCTGGGTGCAACGGGGCCCCGGTGGGAGGCGGCAACGGGGGAGGCGGGGGCTGGGACGGCCGGAGTGACGGGGGTCGGGAGTCCCGTGATGGGTGACGTGGTCGGGTGGAAACCTGAGGCCTGCGGGGAAACACCCATCGCATAGGGTTGGTCCGAAGTCACCGACTCATTGGAACCGACCACCATGAGTGGGCAACTGGCACTCGTGGGGGGAGTGTAGGGAACCAAGGCCATGGAAGGGGCAGGAGTGGGAGCAGGTTGGGTCGGGCATGACAGGTGAGTATTCAAGACATGGGCTAAAGCGGAAATAGGGTCAGAGGCATCAGGGGGAAGGGGAGAAGGGGAAGGCAGGGTCAGAAGGACCGGAGTAGAAGGTTGGGGCGTAGCTGCAGTAGGAGGGACAGGAGGGGTGGGGTGAACCGAGGATGTGAGGGTGGAGATGAGGGCAGAGATGAGTGACGATAGATCAGCAGGAGGGGACTCGGAGGTGGTAGGGGGAGGGACAGGAGTAGGAGGGGTAGAAGCAGCGGGGTGGGTTAAAGCCGTAAGGGTGGAAAGAAGAGGTGAGAGGTTGGCAGGAAGGGGAGAGGAAGACAACGGAGCGGAAAGAGGAGGTGTGGTAGGGGTGGGAGTAGTAGGATGTGTTAGGGATGAGAGGGTGGAGAGAAGGGATGAAAGGTCAGTTTGGAGAGGGGAAGAGGTAGGGTTAGGGAGTGTAGGGGGAGGGACAGGTGTAGTGGTACCGGGAACAGTAGGATGGGTTAAGGCAGAGAGGGCGGAGAGAAGAGCGGAAAGGTCAGTAGGAGAGGTAGAAGGGGAAGGAGAGTCGATGGTCGCAGAAGGAGGGAGAGAGGGATTGGGGGGTGGAGTCAGTAGAATGGGTTAGGGCTGAGAGGGCGGAGAGTAAAGATGAGAGATCTGTAGGAAGAGAAGGAGAGGGAGAGTCGGTAGTTGCAGGAGAAGGGATAGGAGTGGTAGGGGTGGAGTTAGTATGACGGGTTAAACCTGAGAGGCCGGAGAGAAGAGATGAAAGGTCAGTGCGAGGAGAGGGAGGAGGAAGAAGATCAGTAGGTGCAGGGGGAGGAATAGGCGTTGTAGGGGTGGGAACGGTGGGATGGGCTAGGGCTGTAAGAGCGGAGAGGAGGGATGAAGGAGGAGAAGAATCTGCAGGAGCAGGGGGAGGGATAGAGTCAGGAGGAGCCGAAACAGTAGGATGAGCTAAAGCTGAGAGGGCGGAAAGTAGGGATGAAAGGCCGGTGGGAGGGGAAGAGGAGGAAGGAGACAAGGTCGGGGCAGTCAAGATAGTGAAGGGAAGGGGTGGGATGAGGACATCAGGAGTTAGAGTAGGAGCTGATGGGGCGGGATCCAAAATAGGGGGAGATGAGGTAGTAACAGGTGTAGACGGTGGAAGGGGTGGAGGGCAAGGAGGCGGAGGGACATCGGTAGGAGTGACTGGGGAGTGGGGCGATGACAGGGTCTGGTCGGGGAGAGGCTGGGGCATGGGGGCATGTGGGATGGAATGGAGTGGCACTGGGTAGTAATTGGCTCCATCGGCCCCGAGCATGGGACACGGGGGTGGGAACAGGAATCACACCCCCGAGGGGTGGCGTCTGAGCAGTAACAGGGGAAGCTGGGCATGAATTAATTACCACGCTCTGGGCACCATCATAGGGCGGTGGTCGGGAAGCAGTGGGGGATACATCATCATTACAAACATTTCGGTGATACACATAAACAGTTTGTCCCTCAAAGTCTAACTCTTCCTCTGTCCACCCCTCCCGTTTGAGACCTCTAGCGACTCGATACCATGCTTCTACAGCTTTTGTTAGCCCGTTGTCCAGCAACAAACCCTCCTTATCCACGAGCAGTTTCCTCCAGAACTCAGGTTGCAGCCTACTACTAGGCGACATTTGGAAACCACATACCTTGGCTATCTTTTTAATTTTCAACATTGCATCCTCCCCTGCCCTTTCTTTTACAATATCACAAGCCAAGAATCCTTTAGCAGGTCTAGCATGTTCCTGCCCCATCCTAACTAAACAAAGTGAGCCACGTGCAAGAGACAGGTATATAGAGAAAAAGAAAGAGGAATGTCTACAGTGCTCGACTGCCACGAGGACTCGAGCCCCGTGCGTCTTCCCCAAACACAGACTAGTCACGAGGGTCCGCCCACCCGAGATGGTGGCCACAGACCGGAGCGAGCGAGCGAGCGTGGGTGACTAACACAGCTCTGGGCAACAGACACAGGAGAGATAAAGAACAAAGGAGAAGATGAACGTGGCAACACTAACCAAAAGGCATTTGCAGAAATCACACACATAAAGAGTGTAAACCCCAGAATCCAAGACCAGCCACACGACACATACACACACACCGAGGGTATCCACACTATAGCAGCAGTTGAACAGAAACCACAAAATGACAGAGAGCAATATGGCCATGTACATGTTAAAGCAACACACACCAAACTGTAAATTGTGACAGCCCCAGCCTTCCTCACTAGGCTGTAACTCTGTAATATGACCTTTTTACCGGGTCTACCATGAAAACACAAAACCCCGCCTTCTACTAGGCGGTACCCAGCCTTTCACCGGCTGTAACCCAGCCCCTTAACGGCTGTACTCAATATCCATACCCAGTCACCCAGGTTGTACCCAGCCCCTTACCGGCTGTAATCTATAACCCAACCCTGTTACCCGGGTTGTACCCAGCCCCTTACCGGCTGTAATCTATATCCCAACCCTGTTACCCGGGTTGTACACAGCCCCTTACCGGCTGTAATCTGTATCCCAACCCTGTTACCCGAGTTGTACCCAGCCCCTTACCGGCTGTAATCTATATCCCAACTCTGTTACCCGGGTTGTACCCAGTCCCTTACCGGCTGTAATGCGTCCCCTGCCCGCTAGGCAGTCAAGCTAAAATTGTAAAAGAACCGGTTGTCACACCCATTCACACAAACACACAGGAGGCAGATAGACAATCGACAGGTTCATTAAAAAGGGACACCGGATGAGTTATTTACCTGTCTCTAGTAGCCTTCTGGAAACCGGAAGTGGACACGGAGACAGACCGACACAAAACAGGAGAATAACACAGACAACGTGTTGTCCCACTTTCCAGAGGTCCGCTCCGGTCCGTTGGTTTCCAGCCCTCCGAACCGGCAAATCCGGTGGCCCCACTTTGGGCGCCAATTGAAATGGAAAAATCAATCAATAAATTGATTATTTCTTTGTGTATCTGCCCCTGGCCAAATTAAGGAAACAATGCGTGCACGCTCCCTGAAGTAATTCACACCAGACACAGGTCCCAGGTTGTTGAATAACTTGAGGAATGTTTATTCAGAGGGGACGGCAGGTCCCTTTTAAAGCAAAATTACATCATAAGCATTGTCAGAGATAACATGAAATAATACATCAATAATTGGTTAAGTGTTAAGTGTTCTTCATAGTGCTCTGCCTACTAAGGGTGATGTCACTGGAACCATGAGGGTCTCCCACGGATTCCAGCGCCATCTTGTTGCACGAGGTAGTTAATCGGTGTTATAGGAAGGGAGGGGTTAGAAGCTTCTAGCAGCAATTTTGTCTAAATATGCGTGAATAGCTTATATACTGATTTTAGTGAGATGAGTAAATAGACATTTTACTAACTAGAAGATATATCAATATCTCATTTCCACAACAATAGTGGATCAATTTTCTAAGATGGCTCATTTTGTGTCTCTTGGCAAATTGCCCTCATCCAGGGAACATGCTTCTATCTTCGCCAGGGGGGTGTTTCGGATGCATGGTATTCCTGTATCGATTGTATCCGATAGGGGTACCCAATTTATTTCCAGATTCTGGAAAGCCTTTTGTTCAGAGATGGGTATTTCTCTCTCATTTTCCTCCACTTACCACCCCCAGTCTAATGGAGCTGCTGAACGTGCCAACCAATCCCTAGAGCAGTATCTTCGTTGTTTCGTATCCCACCATCAGAACAATTGGTCTGACCTTCTTCCTTGGGCTGAGTTTGCTCGTAATAACGCTGCTCATGAATCTTCCAGTAAAAGCCTTTTCTACGTTGTTTATGGCCGGCATCCTGTTGTTCTTCCAGCTGCATTCTCCTTACAGGGCATGCCAGTTCTGGATGAACATTTGGCTGGTTTACGTACTACTTGGGAGCGGGTTCAGCATTCTTTGGTGGACTCCGCTGCTCGCCAAAAGGTTCAAGCTGACAAGCATCGCAGGGCGTCTCCATCCTATGTTGTGGGGGATAGGGTTTGGCTTTCCACTCACAATATCCGCCTTCGTGTGCCTTCTATGAAGTTGGCTCCTCGTTTTATCGGTCCTTTTCATATCTTACATAAAGTTAATCCTGTTTCATATGCCTTGGATCTTCCTAGAAACCTACGAATTCCTAACGTCTTTCACACCTCATTGTTGAAACCCCGGCATGTTCCTCCTCCTCCTCCTGTTTCTGTGGAGGGTCATGAGGATTTCGAAGTAGCTGCTGTGCTTGACTCTCGTTTTATCAGGGGTCGCCTCCAATACCTGGTGCATTGGAAGGGTTATGGGCCTGAGGAACGCAGTTGGATTTCCGCTGACGCTGTTCACGCTCCTCGCCTTGTGCGTTCCTTCCATTCTCGTTTTCCTGCCAGGCCTGGTCCTCCCCGCCTGGTGGGCGTGTCTTCGGGGGGGGTACTGTAGCGGTACTTACCTTATCCAAGGGCCGGCCGAGGTCCTCTATCTCGGCCGGCCCCCGGCCGGCTCGGCTGTCGGCAGGCACTGGCAGCAAGATGCGGTCACGTGTCCCGCCTAGCTCTAAGAGCGCGCCACGTGTCTCGGGCGCGCTCTTAAAGGGACAGTGGGAGCTGAAAACTGAAACAGTCTCCCATTGGCCCCTGTCATCCCACTTTCCCCATACACTCACATTTAGGGGGCGTGGATATGACAGGGGCCAATCAAATTAAATGCTAGGGTAATTATACTTACCTCTCCCTTAACTCCCTGCCATATCGTGGTTTCTGTTTCAGTTCCCTTTAGTGCTTGTTGTGTTCAGTTGTGATTTTTCCTACTTGACCTTGGCTTTGTATCTGACTCAGTTTATCTCTTTATCCCTGTTTTGTCTTGTTTGCCGGCTTACTGATTACTGTGTACCAGACCTTGGCTAATTCTTGTTTTCGCTGTCTCTTTGTACCCTTGACCTAGGCTAGTTCCTGACTCTGTCTATTCTCTGCTCTACGTCGAGTCCGGCCATTCTAAGGTCCGGTAAGATGTATCTGCTCTATATTGTCAATTGTTGCACTAAATCTTGCGTGTTGGGGTATACTACCGTGACAGACACATTGTTCGCGGTACGATCTAACAAAATGGCGACTCCCCTCCCCGTCACCCCCTCTGTCACCCTCTAGATCAGGGGCAATCTATTTCAGAGGCAAATCTCACACTGCCCTATTACTTAGCCTCCCTTAAACATCGGATGACGCACAAAGAGCCACTCAAGATACACTAAGCTCCCTCCCTTATATTCCACCTCTCTTACGTGGGGTTAGCTACTCAAGTAGTAATAAGCTCTAAATGTAGAACCACCACTAAAGCCTTAAGCTGGTCTATATTGCACATTAATTATGACTAGCATGACCAAAGACCGATAGAGCATGCATTTATCCTCACTCATGTATTACACACTGTGGGTTTTTTAACCCAGCGAAGATAGCAGGTTTGCCTAGCTTGTAATTAGCATGTACCCAGGCAACAACTGATTTACGCAGCAACATGTCTTGCCTAAAAACGGAATACCAGCTTAGTTCCACTTGTTATGTTTGAGTCAAAAATTGTTAAAAATTATAAAATGAGACAGATGTCGCAGAACTTTATGTATAATCTTGAAGAATGTTACCTTTTATTCATGCATCTCCATTATACTCTGTGCCACAAATGCCAATGTCTCCATAAAAGAAATAATTATTTTTAAAAAAGTACCAAAAGGGGAAAAAAACAACAAAAAAGAATAAATGAAAAATATTTTTACCTTAAGTTCCAAAAACAACAAACAAAACTATGTAAAACTCAAGTGACTAAAATGTAATATTTAAAATCGGATAGCTAATGGACACTAGTGTATATACACTCAATATAAATGTAGGATCAAATGGCTATATTAGTTATAGTGTTTAGGTGTAATCACACTTGCAACAAAGAAGCTCAATAGTGTATAGCTTCTAGTAAGTAGTAACTTCTTAGCTTGTAAAACCCCTAGATAGATAATTAAAAGGTTGTGAGAGAACTTGGAGGTCAGCTGGTGTCCATATCTAGACTCTCACTTCACAGGAAAGGGAAATTGAATAAAGCTATTAAGTGACCCAACTACCCTGAACCTCACAGTAATTAAATAATTCAATTAACTCAGAGAGATGACCATGTATAGGTGAAGGATAGTTATGCAGTTATAACCCTAAAACAATACCTGAGAGAAAAGCTAAGATAGATCTTATATTGATCATAATTATGTAAATGAACCACTAATCATAAGTATTAGGAGATAATTAAGTACATTGACTCTATTATGGCATTGAATTAGTAGTTCAATTAAATAATAAATATAGCATAAAAAATCCCTTGGTGGATGACAGAATTGTCAAAATTAGACCTGATAGTGTTGATCAATTAGTATTCATAAGCTTAGCCTAGTGTAGAAGTCACATAGATGATACCAAAGTGATAGAACGCCTATCAGTGGTGTATCCTGGTTTTGTGCTGCCCTAGGCAGGACAAAACTCAGGCGCCCCCCTCCCCCCCGCGCCACCCCCACCCAACCCTTCCCCCCGCCCCACCTTCTAAATACACACACACACAGTCAGACACAAACACACGCACACACAGTCAGACACACAGTCAGACACAAACACACACAGTCAGACACATACACACACAGTCAGACACATACACAAACACACACACAGTCAGACACATACACAGACACAAACAGTCAGACACAAACACACACACAGTCAGACACACACAGTCAGACACAAACACACACACACACACACAGTCACATACACACAGTCAGACACACACACAAACAAAAACACAGTCAGACACAAACACACACACACACACACTCACAAACACAGTCAGATACACACAGAGTCAGACACAAACACACACAAACACAAACACACAAACAAAACACAGAACCAGACACACACAGACAACACACAAAACACAGACAGCCCGACAACACAACACACCAGACACACAAACACACAAATCAGACACACACAGACAACACACACCACACACAGTCAGACAAACACACACACAAACACACAGCCTGACACACAAATAGTCAGACGACAAACACAGCCCACATACACAGCCGACACCATACCAAAACAAAAACACAGTCAGATCGATGAAACACACACACACACAGCAGTGAGGTCACCACACAGACACACACTCACAAACACACACACAGTCAGACAAACACACACACACAGTCAGATTAACACACACACACAGTCAGACAAACACACACACACACACAGTCAGACACACATACACAAACACAACTTTACCTGAACCCCCAACCCCACCTTGGGAGGCTGGGGTCTCCTCCCCGAGGTATTGCAGGGCGGGCGGATCTGGCGCTGGTGGCTTACGGCCGGCGAGGGAGCTCTTCCCCTGAGCTCTGCTCAGCTCCCTCGCACGCCGCCGAGTGAGGCTGAGAGCCGGAATATGACGTCATATTCCGGCTCTCAGCCTCACTCTGCTGGCGGCGCGCGAGGGAGCTGAGCACTCAGCTCAGGGGAAGAGCTCCCTCACCCGGCCGCCCGCCTGCCAGAGCCGCCCGCCCGCTCGGGATGTCAGTTAGCTGCAAGGCTAACTAGGCATTTGCCCTGGGCATTTGGGGGGCGGCGTTTTTTGCCGCCCCCTGAAAAATGCCGCCCAAGGCAAATGCCTTGTTTGCCTCGCGGCTAATACGTCCCTGACGCCTATATGTTAGAATTCTATGAGAAATGGAAACAGACTAAAAAAATATGCTTCTTCGTGTACGTGAATGTCTATATATTAGAATTCAATGAGAAATGGAAACAGACGTAATAAATATGCTCCTTTATATACATGAAGCTCCAATGAAGTGTTCTAGTATGAAAAAAAGATTACAATAAATCCTAGTCTGAAAAATCCACACCTCCACCGCTGCTTCAAGGCAGCCCCTGTGATTCAGTTAAAATCACCAGCATAATAAACCTTCCTACTTCGAGGCAGTCCCTTCTGAATAGACTGAATTAAGAGACTGGAGATCCAAGGTAAGGCTAAGTATCCATGTAGATAATAGAAGTGAATTAGGGATAACAACACAGTACTTGGGAATTGTTGTAGACAACAAACTATGCAACAATGTGCAATGTCAATCAGCAGTGGCTAAGGCCAGTTAGGTATTGTCATGCATGAAAAAGGGCATTCATTCTCGGGATGAGAATATAATTTTACCTCTTTATAAATCACTGGTAAGACCACATATTGAATATGCTGTGCAATTTTGGGCACCTGTTCTAGAAGGATATTATGGCACTAGCAAAAGTGCAGAAGCGGGCTGCAAATTTAATAAATGGAATGGAACATTTTAGCTATGAAGAAAGGTTAAAAAATGTAAACCTCTTTAGTTTAGAAAAACGTTGCCTCAGAGGGAATATGATAACATTATACAAATATATCCAGGGCCAATACAAACCATTGTGTGGAAATCTATTCACAAACAGGACTATAAATATGACACAAGGTCATGCGTTTAAACTGGAAGAAAGAAGATTTAGTTTACAGTTTTTACTGTAAGAACAATAAGGATGTGGAATTCTCTGCCTGAAAAACAGTTTTTATCAGAGTCCGTACAGAGGTTTAAACAGCAACTAG
Organism: Pelobates cultripes; assembly: GCA_933207985.1. Taxonomy (NCBI): domain Eukaryota; kingdom Metazoa; phylum Chordata; class Amphibia; order Anura; family Pelobatidae; genus Pelobates; species Pelobates cultripes. The sequence continues at coordinate 91,555,704 of OW240918.1, forward strand.
ATGCAAACTTGCAAAAAAAGAATATTCAATAATCTTCCAACCATAGGGCAATATCTTTTTGATCCAAGGATAAATCTAACTGCCTTTCTGGGGTCAATAGGGAATTTTTCCTAGTTTGTTGCAAAATTGGAAGTGCGTCAAACTGAGTTTTGTTGCCTTCTTTTGGATCAACAGCAAAAAAACAAATGCGAGGAAGGCTGAATTTGATGGAAACGTGTCTCTTTTCAGCCTATGTAACTATGTAACTCTCATGGGCTGATGGCCTATTCATCATACGTGTAGGGGTCCACAGTCATTCTGTACCCTTTGGATCCCTGAGTGGAGTGGGGAGGGTGCACACTTAGTTTTACAGGGAAATGACAATACCCGAGAGGAATACGCAGCGGACCTTCCAAGCTGAGGCTTAGGTTGGATCTTTTTTACCATGCTGGCATAGCAGCTTGCATTTCCTTGTTGTTGATGCACCTACACTACAGCAGATTATATTTTTTCTTTATAGTTTTGGCCATCGACTTTGAAACAGCCACAGCAGCCAGCCTGCAATTCACAGCAGTCAGCTTGCCAACCTGCCAACCACAGCAGGAAGCCAGCAACAGTAGTTAAGGTGGGCCTACTTGGGCTGGGTTTCAGAGAGCTATGTTATATTACTATAATGTGAATGGAGAGCAGAGTGTTAGAGAGAGACCCCCCTCCAGGGAACGTTAGACTCCATTGTAGTCTCTAATGTTAGAAAGGGTCCCTTCCAGGCCCCATTAGAGACTGGCTAATGGAGCTCCACAAGCAGGTCGTTCTGTGGCGGCGGAATCATCTAAGATAAATTGGCCTAAAAATAAATTAAAAATTACACTCCTATGCATATAGTGCAGTGCGTGTATAATGAATGTAGTGTGTTTGTAGCGAATGCAGTGTGAATAATAATTGTAGTGTATTTGTAGTGAGTGCAGAGTGTGTATAATGAATGCAGTGTGTTTTTAGTGAGTGCAGAGTGTGTATAATAAATGTAGTGTATTTGTAGTGAGTGCAGTGTGTATAATAAGTGTAGTGTATTTGCAGTGAGTGCAGTGTGTATAATAAATGTAGCGTGTTTGTAGTGAGTGTAGTGTGTATAGTGAATGTAGTGTTTTTGTAGTGAGTGCAGAGTGTGTATAATGAATGCAGAGTGTGTATAATGAATTTAGTGTGTTTGTAGTAAGTGCAGAGTGTGTACAATGAATGCAGTGTATGTAGTGTGTTTGTAGTGAATGTAGAGTGTGTATAGTGAATGTAGTGTGTAGTTAGTGCAGAATGTGCATAATGAATGCAGAGTGTGTATAGTGAATGCAAAGGGTGTATAGTGAATGCAAAGGGTGTATAGTGAATGCAGAGGGTGTATAGTGAATGTAGTGTGTTTGTAGTGAGTGAAGAGTGTGTATAATGAATGCAGTGTGTGTGCGCGCTGGATGACGTGTGTGTGCGTGCTGGATGACGTGTGTGTGCGTGCTGGATGATGGGTGTGTGTGTGCGTGCTGGATGATGGGTGTGTGTGTGCGTGCTGGATGATGGGTGTGTGTGTGCGTGCTGGATGATGGGTGTGTGCGTGCTGGATGATGTGGGTGTGTATGCGTGCTGGATGATGGGTGTGTGTGTGCTGGATGATGTGTGTGTGTTGGATGATGGGTGTGTGTGAGTGCTGGATGATGGGTGTGTGTGTGTGCTGGATGATGGGTGTGTGTGTGCGTGTGCTGGATGATGTGTGTGTGCGTGTGCTGGATGATGGGTGTGTGTGCTGGATGATGGGTGTGTGTGTGCTGGATGATGGGTGTCTGAGTGCTGGATGATGGGTGTGTGAGTGCTGGATGATGGGTGTGTGTGTGCTGGATGATGGGTGTGTGTGTGCTGGATGATGGGTGTGTGAGTGCTGGATGATAGGTGTGTGTGTGTGTGTGCTGGATGATAGGTGTGTGTGTGCTGGATGATGTGTGTGTGTGTGTGTGTGTGTGTGCTGGATGATAGGTGTGTGTGTGCTGGATGATGGGTGTGTGTGCTGGATGATGGGTGTGTGAGTGCTGGATGATGGGTGTGTGTGTTGGATGATGTGTGTGTGAGTGCTGGATGATGGGTGTGTGTGTGTGCTGGATGGTGTGTGTGTGCTGGATGATGGGTGTGTGAGTGCTGGATGATGTGTGTGTGAGTGCTGGATGATGTGTGTGTGTGTGAGTGCTGGATGATGGGTGTGTGTGTGCTGGATGATGGGTGTGTGAGTGCTGGATGATGGGTGTGTGTGTGCTGGATGATGGGTGTGTGCTGGATGATGGGTGTGTGAGTGCTGGATGATGTGTGTGTGAGTGCTGGATGATGGGTGTGTGAGTGCTGGATGATGTGTGTGTGAGTGCTGGATGATGTGTGTGTGAGTGTGAGTGCTGGATGATGTGTGTTGGGGAGGGGGGAAGCATTTTTTTCTTACTTTGTGTTCAATATTTATTTTATTCCCCCCTCCCTGCTTCTTACCTTTTCAGGGAGGGGGGAGATCGCCTGGTGGTCCGGTGGAGGGAGCCAGCCGCTGCACAGAGGGGCCAGCACACGCTGTGTTCCCTCTCCAGCTCGAACTCTCGCGAGACTCGCCTGTGCGGAGCGTTGCCATGGTAACAGCCGGGGGTCTCGCGAGAGTTATAGCTGGAGAGGGAATACAGCGTGTGCTGGCACCTCTGTGCAGGTAGCAGGGCCGGTCCTGCAGGACAGGTAACGGGAACGGCGTTCCTGGTTTGGAAAAAGTGCAGGAACGCCGTTCCAATGCGTTCCTGCAGGACTCGAGCCCTGCTAATAAGTCTAATAGAGAAAGTCTCAGTGTACAGGCCCCTATAGAGACTACAATGTAGTCTAATGGGCTCTGGAGGAGGACTCTCTAATAGAGGCCACCTCAGAGTTTAGTATAAAGTCCATTCCAGGCCCCATTAAAGACTACATGGGTTTTGGAGGGGTTTTTTTTCCTAACATGGTGCATTGAATAGTGTAAACATTAAAACAGATTAGAAATTGCAACACTTAAGTCAGATAATGGTAACTTGATACTTATATTAAGCTCTTGTATCAGGTTTCTCTTCATGACATAAAATAGGCAGAACATAAATGTCATTAAAATTATACCCCCCCTTTTGGCAAATTAAAGTTTGAGACAGTGGCGTCACTAAAGTTGGTGACAACTGGTACAGTAACTCATGGTGTCACCTCAACCCCCTTAGTAATGTTTTTTATGTGCAGTGATGTGCAGAGTTCATGTACGTATTAATGGCCTCCTCTGTATTTTGAGTGTGATATTATGACATGTATGTGTTTGACTTTAGGGTTGATAAGTGTGATGTGCGTGGGGTGTATGCATGGTTGGCTGTGTGGTTGACTGAGTGTGATTGTGTGTGTAGGTTGTGTGTTTGTAATAAAAAAAATGTTAAGTGAGTAATAAGGTTTTCTTATCTGTTGCTTCTTTTGCATGCTAATTATATTTTTATTAATATATGCCATTTTCAGGAGCAACACAGATTTTAATTTTCAGTACAATTAATATCAAAGAGTCATACAAACACATATACACACATTTGCGCACTCACATACATAGAAATAAAGACACATACACAGTAATGCAAAAACACACACACACATAATCTTAGATGCATATACACATACAGACAGACTTATACACACTCATGCAGACACACACAATCATACAGACACATGCACACACTTATACAGAGACACCGTCTTATAAACATACATACAAGTTATGGCAGGTCCCAGAGGAAAGTACAGTACAAGAAAAAGTATGTGAACCCTTTGGAATGATATGGATTTCTGCACAAATTGGTCATAAAATGTGATCTGATCATCATCTAAATCACAACAATAGACAATCACAGCCTGCTTAAACTAATAACACACAAAGAATGAAATGTAGCCATGTTTTTATTGAACACACCATTCATAGTGCATGTGGAAAAAGTATGTGAACCCCTAGACTAATGACATCTCCAAGAGCTAATTGGAGTGAGATGTCAGCCAACTGGAGTCCAATCAATGAGATGAGATTGGAGGTGTTGGTTACAGCTGCCCTGCCCTATAAAAAACACACACCAGTTCTGGGTTTGCTTTTCACAAGAAGCATTGCCTGATGTGAATGATGCCTCGCACAAAAGAGCTCTCAGAAGACCTACGATTAAGAATTGTTGACTTGGGGGCGTGGTCTGACTGCTGACCGTGATGGCCGCATAGTTTGAGAGCTCCGCACCCAATGCCCAGTAACAAGCACTGTAATCACCGACAGCCCGACTGGAACTAAAGGATTAGCGTTCCAACACAGCCTACAACCGACAAAGGAGCCGGGGTACGGATGTCCAACCGCCGACCCTCCAAAAAGCATCTGAAAGAAGCGCCGTCGGTGGCGGACATGCTCACCTCGCAGAGGCCTACACCACGTGGCGTCCCGGCGGCCACCAGCCCCACAGGCCCGGAACAGCCTAACCCCCCCAAATCAAAGGATCCCCCCATGGAGGCATCCTCAACTGCCATTCTGCACTCCCTGGCAGAAGTGAAGGGTTACCTTGCGGGGGAAATCAAACGCACAGCGGCGGAAGTTAAGGCCGAAATCGCGGCCAGAGGGGCCAGAACCGCCATTATAGAGCAACGCATGGAGACTGTGGTCACAGCTCACAACTCTGCCTCAGCCCTCACCAACACTCTGCTCCACAAAATCACTGACCTAGAGCTGGAGCTAGAGGATGTCTCGAATCGATCGAGACGCAATAACATGCGAATAAGAGGCCTACCGGAATCCGTGGAAGAAGCAGATCTGGGGGAGACTATAGCAACATACTTCAAACAACAGCTCCCTGACATCCCTGAACATCTCTCGCTGATTGATAAGGCGCACAGAGCCCTTTGAGCGCGACGCCCTAAACATAGTCCCCCAAGAGACGTAATTATGAAATGGCACTATTATAAAACTAAAGAGGCCATCCTACGACTCGGCAGAACAACAACGTTTGAAATTGCTGGCTCGGCTATACAGCTATATCAGGACATTGCTCCAGCCACGCTCCTACGGAGAAGAGAGTGGAAGCCGGTAACTGACCTGCTGCACGCGAGATTTGCTTGGGGATACCCATTCAAAATCCTTGTCTTTAACGGCCCTAAACCAGCAATACTCCAACCGTCCTCAGATATTGTGGCATTCCTTAAAGGCTTGGACATTGATGTGCCAGAAGATTTCCCACTCCCAGCCACTGCTCCGGCGTCACTACCCATGATCCCCGCCGACAGCAACGCCATGTAAACCAGAGCGAGAGAACCAGATGTCCCTGAGCACAGAATGCCACGGGAGCCTAAACCCAGGCCACACGCAAGATACGAAGAGACTTGGTTCTGTACCTCGATACAGCTTACGCTATCACTTGATTATGAATACGAGACTGTTACAGGTTTTTTTTACTATATAATTGTAGTGGTGCTTGTGGGAAGGTCTAGCCTGTATGGGGCCTACACGGGGAGAATTCTTGGCGGGGACTGGGGTAACTGCTTTCCCTCCCCCTCCGCCCGGTAATGAAGCCCGCGCCCAGGATTCCCAGTTCCTCACAGCTGGGACTGGGGTAAGACCACCCTTAACAGTAGCAATCTATCAGCATACCAACGGGGCCGGAACGGAGCGGCAGAGTGGGGGGGGGGAGAAGGGGGGGAGAGGGGTGGGGAAAAAGAAGAAAAAAACACAATCATATTAAACGAAATTAAGTAAACAATTAGAATACACTGTAATCACGGGCTACGGAGAATCAAGGCCCGGAAGCCAACTGCTTCAGGGGGGTGGGTGATGGGGGGACGGTGGGGCAGAGGACCTTGCCGAACTCCAGAGGGGGACGACCTCCAGGAGCAGGATTTAATGAAATAACTACTAGCCTGTAGAGCAAAGATGACTGGCCATTTAACGCTCTCCGCCCCTGGCGCGGGAAAGGGAGATTTGATACGACCTACACTCCCGCCTGAGTTGTTGCACCCAGGTCCCGGGGGAGCCACAAGGGGCTCTCCCCAAAATGAGCACAGTGGGTACTCCTCTCCCCAACAGCTCCACACAGGGCCATATACACTCCCTCTTGCCCTGAGCGGGCCGGCTCCACTTAATGACCGCCGTCACCACTAGGGCTGTCTCACTACACTATTTGGGCATTGCCAGGGTGCTACTAGGCTGAACCTCCCCCCCATTTAAGGCGATTCCCTTGACGTGGTGGACGCCTACCCCCATAGCTCCTGGCAAATAGTAAGACCCGGAAAATCAGTAGCAATACTGACTGTTGTATTACTGTATCGCAGTCTTGTGCAATCAGTTTCTAGATTGTTTTGTATATAGTTTATAGTTGATTATTTTAAACAGATTCCACAAATTGACTCAGCATTGACTCCGCTTCACCCTATACTGAAAAGTGTTTGTACATTTACTATCCCACCTCATCTCTTAATCTTCACACACCCGACCTTATCTCTTTCTTCTCCCCTCTAGAGCCGCAGCTGGGGGTGGGGACATCTACTGCAACGCAGAACTCCAGCGGTCCTCGGTGTGCTCCAGGGATATCAGGTAACCCCCTAGACACATAACTCCACCTTACGACATGGACCTCAAACTTACCTCACTTAATGTGAACGGACTCAATGTCCCTAATAAACGTAGACTCCTACTAAGGGAGCTTAGGCGACAAAAGGCAGATATTGCGTACATCCAAGAAACGCATATACCCCGCATTGCCAAAGTGCACCTTACAAACCACATCTACACTAAGGCCCATGAATCGCGCGCTCTCTGCAAGCGGAATGGGGTGGGAATACTCATACATAAAAGATGCCCCCTGCAAATTACCAATGTACAGACAGACACAGAAGTACGATACGTGATCCTGACAGGCGTTCTACATGCCCACACATACCACCTAATAAATGTCTACGCCCCAAATACCCCCTCCCGACAATTCTGGTCAGACCTTGAGCAAATCATAACAGCCCTACCGAGGGGTATACTGATCCTGGGGGGGGACTTAAATGCAGCGCCGTGTCCGGCAGTGGACAGAGGAGGCGGGAACTGCCTTCCTCGGTCGCAGAACAGAGGAGGTCAAGATAAACTGCTCAATGACTTCATCCAACGCACGGGACTACTTGACCCATGGAGGATCCAACATCCGAGCCTGAGGGACTATTCCTTCTACTCGGCAGTACACGCGACTTACTCACGTATTGACCTCTTCCTGGTAAACCAGGTGGCCATGCATTGGACCAAGACGTCTGAGATAAATCTCATCTCGTGGTCCGATCATGCGGACATAGCACTAACCCTACGACACCCTGGCCCAAATGCCCCATGGAAATGGAGACTCAATGCCTCCATCCTCAGGGATCCCCACATACAAGCCATAATAAAGCAGGAAGTGACACAATACTTTCAGGACAACGACTCCCCGGATATTTCCCCAACTACGCTGTGGGCTGCCCACAAGCCAGTCATACGTGGGGTTCTAATCAAACTAGCGACCCAACGGAAAAGGAAAAAATATGAAAAGTTGCAGGACCTGCAAAAACAACTACGTAAACTTGAAATGCAGAATAAACAGGCAGTAGTTCCGAACAAGACCTGGGCGCTACAAGAGACTAGACGACAGTTAAGAGAACTTATGCTAGAGGACGTAAGCCAGGACTTGATACGCTCGAAATGACTATATTACGAAAAGTCCAATAAAATGGACACGTTACTAGCCAGGGCCTTGCGACCCAAACGCAATACCACCTCCATCACTGCTATTAAGGACCCCCAGGGCAGAATTCTCACCAACCCCAACAACATTAACAGGGAGTTTACGAAATTTTTTGAAAGGGTTTACAACCACTCCCCGACACTGACCGGGGACAACGACGGATATGCCAACAGTGTAGCTGCCTTTCTAGCCACCGCCCAAACCCCAAGACTCCCAGAGGCACAAACTGCGTTCCTAGGGGAACCCATAGCTCTAGACGAAATTGATAGAGCCATTGCTGTAATGAAGGGGGGGAGGGCCCCAGGACCAGACGGGTTTGATGGGGCGTACTATAAACTCCTACGGGAGGAATTGCTGCCCCATCTAGTTAAAATGTACAATACTTGGACTAGTGAGGACAGCCCCAACCCTGACCTCTCGACGGCGGACTTAACCCTCATACCCAAACCGGACAAAGACTGCACGAATGTGACGAACTACCGCCCCATATCCCTCATTAATTTTGACATGAAACTCTACGCAAAAATACTAGCCACCCGACTGAACCTTATCCTCCCCAAGCTCATCCATCCGGACCAGGTGGGCTTCGTCCCGACCAGACAATTATATGAAAACACCACACGAGCAACTGACCTGATGTGGTGGGCAGGAAGGACGGAAATGCCTTCTCTGGTCCTATCCCTGAACGCGGAGAAGGCGTTTGACAGAATCCAGTGGAACTATATGTTTGAGCTCCTCAAGGTGATGCATTTCCCAGCTACCTTTGTTAGAGCAATCCGAGCCCTATACACATGCCCCAGAGTACAAACGCTGGTACCGGGAGCATCACCACTCCCTTTTGTACAGCAGAACGGCACCAAACAAGGCTGCCCGCTATCCCCGCTGCTGTTCATATTGGCGCTTGAACCACTATTACACTTGATAAGACACAACCCAAGAGTGAAAGGGATGGCAGTGGCATCGGAGAGCTTTAAGGTCTCTGCGTATGCAGATGACATCCTGCTCACCCTCACGGAGCCGCTGGATTCGGTTCCCCCCCTCCTTGATCTGCTAGACACTTACCAACTAGTTTCGGGATATAAAATAAACCTGGATAAATCGGTAGGAATGCCTCTGAACATGACAGAAGCGGACGTGCAAACACTACACCAACCCATTAAATACTTAGGTGTCAGACTCACGACGCAATATACAGACTTGTACGCAGAGAATCACCATCGTCTGCTTCAGACCCTGCTCCGAGACTTAGACAGATGGCACGAGAAACCAATCTCGTGGATAGGGAGACTGCATGCAGTCAAAATGAACTTGCTCCCAAGCCTTCTGTTCCTCTTTCAGGCACTCCCAGTGAGAGTCTCTAAAAATGACCTGAAACCATTGCAGACAGCTATTGATAACTTCATCTGGGCCAGGAAGAGACACAGAATAGCTAGACATACGCTATATACGCCAAAAAGCAGGGGAGGGTTGGGTCTCCCACACCTCTACCTATACTACCTAGCCGCCCAATTAGCGCAAATAGTGGAATGGCACTTGCCCCCGGACTCCCACAGATGGGTGGATCTGGAAACACTTATCATGCGCACAGACCTCCCACAGTACTGGATTTGGGTCCCCAAGGCAGATAGACCTGACCTCACCACGACATGCCCCACCATCCTGAATTCCATACGAATATGGGACACCACAGCGCGCACATATGATCTAACACACCGGCCCTACAAAAAACAAAGCCTTCACACGGGTATGAGCCCTAGAGATTTTAGGGGTCTGGAAGACACAGGGATTCAACGTTACGGTCACATATATCACACGGGCACCTTCCGAACCTATGATGACCTTAGGACGTTAGCTACACTCACCACAAGGGACCACTTCAGGTACCTCCAGCTTAGAGATTTCGCCAAGAGCACTGTTGTCCGAGCGGCAGCGGGGGCTAGACCCACCTTCTTTGAGACACTATGCATATCTGAGGGACCACGTACTGGCCTCATTACCCTCCTTTACACGCAACTGAGTGCCCCGACGGGGGACGCTCAAATTCCCACATATGTCACACAATGGGAGAAGGAACTTAATCAAACCCTAGAAAGTGGGGAATGGCAGGACATATGGGAGGCAGCGACAAAAGCTTCCATATGTGTCCTGCATCAGGAACAGTGCTATAAGACGCTTATGCGTTGGTACACTACCCCAGTCAAACTATGTAGAATGGGGAAGACGCCCTCTGACACATGTTGGCGAGGCTGCGGAGAAAAAGGCACATATCTACATATGTGGTGGACATGCCCTAAGGTAGTAAAATATTGGGACAGTGTAGCTGCCCTACTGACAGAGGTAATGGGGAAACCGATCACTCCTAACTCCTGGACGTTTCTCATAGCGAAACCTCTTGACAACCTAACCCATAGAGAACAAAAATTGGTAAATAAAATTAATTTAGCGGCCAGGAGGGCGCTCGCGCATACCTGGCTCCAGATTGACATGCCACACATGGACAGAGTGATACACTACATTAAGGAGGCGTGCCTCATGGACAAACTGACGGCACAAGTGAGGGATACCTATCCACTCTTCCTTAAGACTTGGGAGCAATGGGAGGACTATTCCAACCGCTGATCGAGTGGAGCAACTGGACAGATGTCCCTCCCACCCCCTGCTGTGGTAAGTGATATCCTTTCTTTCTACCCCCCCTCTCCCCCTCTGGCCCCCGGCTACCCCCCCATCTCCTCCTTTTCCGCCCCCCGAGGTTGGGACTCGGTGTTTGGTTCAGGCACCTTAAGGTCGACATGCTAGATGGCGAGAGGGGAATAGTAGGAACACAGGTGTTGTCAGTAACCCAAACACAAAGGGCGCTAATAGGCAAGTCGAAGGGCCCCGCGTGCCCTGGAGGAATATGGTACCCCCACTTAGATAGCTAAGCCTACCTCTAGCACGTGAAAAAGTACCTGACACTGGGGAGTTCACCTGAGGCAAAACATCAGCTAGCATACTAGTACCCCCGCTAAGACTAGTCTGCACAGTACCCTTACTCGGTGTTACAACATGCCCTTCTTGGCATTAGATGATGCAGGCAAGCTGCGATCTTTACAGCAAACAACCCCTGACAAGGAGCAATTAACGTCACCCATTAGATGACAAATTGTTGGCAGAAACAGACCGCCCAGGCTACAGTCACTAGGGATTAAGCATATCATACAACTGATGGATAAGCTCGCAGCTACCTGATATTTTGACAACCTTGTCAAGACGACAAATAAATAAATAACTGCAAAATCCCACTAGAAATGTTAGGGTGACCTAAAAGACGAACAAACCGAACCCCAACGCCCTGAAGGGGACGCCTCTCACTAGGGGACTTATTACTGCTCACTTAAGATAACTTCACCAGGCTGTTGGTACAGACAATGAGGAGCTTTAGTACACTGTTCTTAGCGAGTAGCCATATAACTGTATCCAAGCATGAGGTCAACAGGTGCCTGTTAAAGTATATGCTTAATGTGGTCACACCACTGACAGCTCATCACGCCTACCTCTTCTGCTCACACCTCAAAAAGGTGCAGCTCCTTCAATGCCATGTATGCGATTCAATATAATATAATTGTGCTCATGTATGCTGTTGTGGCATTATATGATGTTTTGTTACCCTTGCACAACCAAAAATAAAGAATTAAAAAAAAAAAATTGTTGACTTGCATAAAGCTGGAAAGGGTTATAAAAGTATCTCCAAAACAGCCTTGCTGTTCATCAGTCCATGGTAAGACAAATTGTCTATAAATGGAGAAAGTTCAGCACTGCTGCTACTCTCCCTAGGAGTGGCCATCCTGTAAAGATGACTGCAAGAGCACAGCACAGACTGCTCAATGAGGTGAAGAAGAATCCTAGAGTATCAGCTAAAGACTTACAAAAGTCACTGGCAAATGCTAACATCCCTGTTAGCGAATCTACAATACGTAAAACACTAAACAAGAATGGATTTCATGGTAGGATACCACAGAGGAAGCCACTGCTGTCCAAACAAAACATTGCTGCACGTTTACAGTTTGCACAAGAGCACCTGGATGTTCTACAGCAGTACTGGAAAAATATTCTGTGGACAGATGAAACCAAAGTTGAGTTGTTTGGAAGAAACACACAACACTATGTGTGGCGAAAAAAAGGCACAGCACACCAACATCAAAACCTCATCCCAACTGTGAAGTATGGTGGTGGGGGCATCATGGTTTGGGGTTGCTTTGCTGCGTCAGGGCCTGGACGGATTGCTATCATCGAAAGAAAAATGAATTCCCAAGTATATCAAGACATTTTGCAGGAGAACTTAAGGCCATCTGTCTACCAGCTGAAGCTCAACAGAAGATGGGTGTTGCAACAGGAGAATGACCCAAAGCAAAGAAGTAAATCAACAACAGAATGGCTTAAACAGAAGAAAATATGCCTTCTGAAGTGGCCCAGTCAGAGTCAGGGGCGTATTAGCCGCGAGGCAAACAAGGCATTTGCCTTGGGCGGCATTTTTCAGGGGGCGGCAAAAAAGCCGCCCCCAAATGCCCAGGGCAAATGCCTAGTTAGCCTCGCGGCTAACAGACATGCCAAGCGGGCAGCGCTGGGTGGGTGGCCGGCGAGGGAGTTCTTCCCCTGAGCGCTCTGCTCAGCTCCCTCGCGCGCCGCCGAGTGAGGTCGGGAGCCGGAAGATGACATCATATTCCGGCTCCCGGCCTCACTCTGCTGGCGGCGCGCGAGGGAGCTGAGCAGAGCGCTCAGGGGAAGAGCTCCCTCGCCGGCCGCCCACCCGCCCTGCATCCACTGGACCCCAGGACCCCAGGGAGAGGAAGAACCCCCCCCAGCATTCCCAAAGGTAAGGAGGCTGGGGGGGTTAATTAAAAAAAAACCCACAAGTGAGTGTGTTAGTGTGTGTGTGTGTGTTAGTGTGTGTGTGTGTATGTTAGTGTGTGTATGTCTGTTAGTGTGTGTGTGTATGTCTGTTAGTGTGTGTGTGTGTATGTTAGTGTGTGTGTATGTCTGTTAGTGTGTGTGTATGTTAGTGTTAGTGTGTGTGTATGTCTGTTAGTGTGTGTGTATGTCTGTTAGTGTGTGTGTATGTTAGTGTGTGTATGTTTGTGTGTGTCTGTTAGTGTGTGTCTGTTAGTGTGTGTGTGTCTGTCTGTTAGTGTGTGTGTGTCTGTTAGTGTGTGTGTGTTTGCCTGTTAGTGTGTGTGTGCGTTTGCCTGTTAGTGTGTGTCGGTTAGTGAGTGTGTGTGTGTGTCTGTTAGTGAGTGTGTGCGTGTGTCTGTTAGTGAGTGTGTGTTTGCCTGTGAGTGTGTGCGTGTGTCTGTTAGTGAGTGTGTGTTTGCCTGTGAGTGTGTGTGTCTGTTAGTGAGTGAGTGTGTGTCTGTTAGTGAGTGTGTGTTTCTGTTAGCTAGTGAATGCCTATCTGTCAGTGAATGTGTGTGTGTATTTAGAAGGCGGAGCAGGGGGGAAGGGTTGGGTGGCGGTTGCGCAGGTGGGGGTAGCGCGGCGGGTGCCTGAGTTTTGTCCTGCCTAGGGCAGCACAAAACCAGGATACACCACTGGTCAGAGTCCTGACCTCAACCCGATTGAGATGCTGTGGCATGACCTCAAGAAAGCGATTCACACCAATTTGTGTGTCAAGGTGTGTGTATGTGTCAATTTGTTTGAGTGTGTATGTGTATGTGCCAGTGTGTGTATCTGTGTGATGGTGTGTATGTGCCAATGCGTGTACCTGTGTGTCAAGGTGTGTGCATGTACCAAGGTGTGTGCAGAACGTGTGTATCTTTGTGTCTTTGTCTGTATGTGTCAGTGTATTTATATGTGTGTATCTGTGTAAGTATATATGTATGTGGCAGTATATGTGCATACATCCCAGAAATCAAACCCCAACACAACATGCAAACACAAACATTACATACAAAAACGCCCCTGAATTCAAACTCCAAAATATATACAAATACTCAAACACACCCTTCACTCAAATGCCAATACTACACACAAATGTATATCTGTTTAAAAGCCAACACTACAAACACATGCCTGGATAACCGCTTAAATTATATACAAACACCAACTCTACACATAAAAGCACACCTGCTCCTAAGTACTACAGTCTGTTTACTCTCTGTAGAAATTCGAGTTTGTATATATACCAGACATCGAGTTTGTATATATACCAGACATTATAGTCATCAGAACAACTACAGCTTAATGTAGTTGTTCTGGTGAGTATAATATTTCCCTTCAGGCTTTTTTCATGCAAACACTGCCTTTTCAGTTTACATTGCCTCTAGGGACACCTCCAAATGGCCACTCCTTAGATGGCCACAGAAGGTGCTTCCTGGGTCAGTGCTGCCGAAAAAGCAGCCCTGACGTTCAGCATCCACACGCTCTGCATGGAGACGCTGAATTTTTCTCATAGAGATGAATTAATTCAATGCATCTCTATGAGGAGGTCTTGATTGGCCAAAACAGCATTTGGCCCCGCCCCGTGCCTATTTTAGCCAATCCAATGCTTTCCCTATGGGAAAGCGTTACATAGTTACATAGTTACATAGCTGAAAAGAGACTTGCGTCCATCAAGTTCAGCCTACCCCACATTTGTTTTTTGCTGTTGATCCAAAAGAAGGCAAAAAACCCAGTTTGAAGCACAATTTTGCAACAAGCTAGGAAAAAAATTCCTTCTTGACCCCAGAATGGCAGTCAGATTTATCCTTGGATCAAGCAGTTATTACCCTACATTGAAGATTATATCCTTGAATATTCTGTTCTTGCAAGTATGCATCTAGTAGCCGTTTGAACATCTGTATGGACTCTGATAAAACCACTTCCTCAGGCAGAGAATTCCACATCCTGATTGTTCTTACAGTAAAAAAACCTTTCCTTTGCCTTAGGCGAAATCTTCTTTCTTCCAGTCTAAGCGCATGGCCTCGTGTCCTATGTAAAGTCCGGTTTGTGAATAGATTTCCACACAATGGTTTGTATTGGCCCCGAATATATTTGTATAATATTATCATATCCCCTCTCAGGCGACGTTTTTCTAAACTAAATAGGTTTAAATTTGTTAACCTTTCTTCATAGCCGATATGTTCCATTCCTTTTATTAGTTTTGTAGCCCGCCTCTGCACTTTTTCTAGTGCCATAATATCCTTCTTTAGAACAGATGCCCAAAATTGCACAGCATATTCAATATGGGGTCTTACCAGTGATTTATAAAGAGGCAAAATTATATTCTTGTCCCGAGAATGAATGCCCTTTTTCATGCATGACAATACCTTACTGGCCTTGACCACTGCTGATTGACATTGCACATTTTTGCATAGTTTGTTGTCTATAACAATTCCCAAGTCCTTTTCATGTGTTGTTATCCCTAATTCGCTTCCATTAAGGCTATATGTTGCTTGTGTATTCTTTACGCCGAAGTGCATAACTTTGCATTTTTCAACATTAAATTTCATCTGCCATTTGAGTGCCCAGTCCCCCAGTCTATCTAAATCCCTCTGCAGCAAAGTAATATCTTGCTCACATTGTATTGTTTTACAAAGTTTGGTGTCATCTGCAAACACTGAAACATGGCTTTCAATGCGGTCTTCAAGATCATTTATAAACATGTTAAATAGAAGGGGTCCCAGAACAGACCCCTGAGGGACACCACTTGCCACCTCTGTCCAGCTTGAAAATTTACCATTAATGACAACTCTTTGTACTCTGTTTTAAGCCAATGTTCTACCCAAGAACAAGCATTTTCATCTAGACCGATTTCCTTGAGTTTGAACACTAATCTATTGTGTGGAACTGTATCAAATGCCTTGGCAAAATCCAAATAGATCACATCCACGGCAACACCCTGATCTATACTTCTACTTACTTCTTCGTAGAGCGCAATCAAGTTAGTTTGACATGACCTGTGCTTCATAAAACCGTGCTGATTTTTGCTGATAACCATGTTCTTCTCAAGGAATTCTTGAATATTATCCCTTAATAACCTTTCAAATATTTTACCATCCACAGAAGTTAAGCTCACAGGTCTATAATTTCCAGGCAAGGATTTTGAACCCTTTTTGAATATGGGAACCACATCTGCCTTCCTCCAATCCTCAGGAACACTTCCTGAAAGAAAAGAATCTTGAAAGATTAAAAACAGAGGTTCACTTATTTCTGCACTTAGTTCCTTAAGTACACGTGGATGGACACCGTCAGGCCCTGGTGCTTTGTTTATATTAACTTTCCTTAGTTGCTGCAGCACCTTGTCTTGAGTAAAGGATTGGATTGGCAAAAAATCAGCCATTTTGGTGATGTTATAAAGGGGGCAGAGCCCGCACCGGCGGACCCGCGGTGCTGGAAATAAGGTGAGTTTTAAACTTTTATAGGGGGGCTAAAAGGAGCAAGCCACCTAAATGGTGGGTTAAACACTATAGGGTCAGGAATACATGTTTGTGTTCATGGTGTGTTTAAGGTCTCCAACAGAATCTGCAGAAAGTATATTAGATACATACTCTGAGAAAGTACTAAACTCGGCTATTATGATTCTAGATGGCTTCTATAGTGTAACCATACAGTCTTTCAAAAAGGGTTCCAATTTGAGTACTCTCTATGATACAATATTCGAAACAGAAAGTTTGCACAGTGTAAATATGCTTAAATGTATGTTTCTATGCAGCGGTTCTTATACAATGCAAACAGGTTTGCATATTGGGTAACTGTAAGACAATACAATGGATATTCAAAATCAATAGAGGATAAACAAGATTGGGGTTTGCACACAAAGGAATAGCAGAATTCTACTCCAACCTTTTAATCATCACTAGTTACTTTGTTTACCCCAAGCCTTCAAGACTGAGCATTGTTCTCATTTCACTACAGCATTTATACAATATTTTTATTTGATATAAGTTGTTACAATACATGTATGTACGTAGTGGGCATTGGATAGCATTCCCTTCATCCCCCATAAAACCATAACTTACCCCTTCAAATAACGACAGACAACTTCTTGGAGAAAACAGGCCACAGCATTTATTAACACAACCAAATACTGTATGACTCCTTTAACACATAACAAAATAATAAATATCATAAATTAACATAAACAATTTGCATATAGTCATACAGTAACCAAAGAAACCGTCCTTGCCAATCTAACTTCCCCAAGGCTCTCACCTCCCCCCCCTCGGCATAATAAAAACATCTTCCTTTTCAGGGCTCCCCACCAACTCGGTGGGGCCCAACCATAATGCTCCCCACTGGTCGACTTACAACCCAGTGGGGACACGTCCAACCTGGTACCTCCTCCATGTTCACCATAAGAAACAGTGGGAGGATGAGACCCGTCCATTGTGCAAAACCGACCTCGCCACTGGGCATTGGAGAAGACTGATTGCCAGCCTCCTGCCATGTGACCATGGCCCCTGGGATGTATTGCCATTTAAAGACATGATTTTTGCATAATGGATTTGTGTTGTGCTGCTGCTGGCCCTTTAAGAACCATCTCGGGACATACTGTGGAGTTACTGGGTGGCCACCATTTCATGTATCAGAGGCACATGGTAAGAACAATGGATGAAGCACATGGTGAGAACAATGGATGGCGTCCATTTTAACTCACAGACACTGTTTGGACTTTTCAACACGGTGCCATCTCGCCGGTATTTGGTGCACAGAGACATCGTGCAGTGGTTTTGGACTATACAACAGGGGACACATTATACCGTAATTGTTTTTCATATAACCTACATATGTTCTGTGGAATCTGCATTAAACTGTATCTTCCAAAGTACTGAACGGATCTGGGTGAATTTTGGATATGTGGTTCACCCAGATCCCCCGGTTCCGAGGATATACTTTTTTTTTATGGGGCTATTGCATGTTTTGGGGTCCCTGTGATGTGTTTTATGATACTGTATTTCTCTGCCTGTGATAATTAGATTAACCATTGTGTTCAGTAATAATATCACAGGCAGAGGGGAGGATTTTGTGTGGGAGTGTCTGTGTGTATTGTACGGATTGATTGGTTGTACTGTAAAACCCTGTGGGCAGTACTAAGTTTGTGGATTGGGAATAAAAGAGGCTGTATGTGCCAGTACAGTCAGTTCTGCTTGACCCTCAAAAACGAAGTGTCGTCTCGTTATTGGGGGAATTGGATTGTAAGCTGATTGTATGCTTTTCCTGTTCAGCTGCTTACAGCATTCATATGTGTGACAGACCCATCTGTCTGGATTATAACTGCTTTGTTCGCCTGTTTTGCCGGTTACATGAATTTCCCCATTCGTATGCTTTATTTAAGGGAATGTCGGTTTTGTCGAACGAAACTACCGAACGGACGGCCACCCAGAAGAGAAGTGTGCTGCTGGTTAACCTATTGATCCCAATTAGAACGTTGCGGTTAACCACAGACACTTCTCAATTAAAACCGAATGCCAGGTGGTCGTCGTTCGTATGTCGACCACGAGGCGGCGGCCATTTTGCCCATGGGAAAGACCAGCGGTGTTCGACGATTATTTCATGGATCTGAAAACGGACACTTCTTCAGCCGAACACCGCTGAAGCCGTCGACCTCCCCTTCTCAATCGACAAAAGTATGCGAATGCCAGCTGTTCGGGAGATTCAACCACACGAATGGACTTAACCCAGATAGCTGTCCCATGGAGTCAATCGCATACAGAAGAACCGAAAGAGACTTTGACTCCATGGCGATTGAACTATGCGAATGGGATCTGAGCGCTATTCTCCAATAATGTGCACTCAGATCCAGGCTATCTGGGGATATGTGATACGAATGTAGTATATTCGGCAGTTATGGAGTTATGGATTTTCATGTGTTTTTGTGACTTGTGTTTAAAATGGCGATTGCCTCTGCCCGGGGAGATAATTGAGTTACTTCCCAATTATCCCCCGAGCAGAGGGGAGGGAACTGTACTGCATGCTGGGAATGTTGTGGGGATGTATGTCCAAAATGTCCCCATGTCCCTCTGTACTTTCAGTCTCCCATTTGGTCCCCTAGGGGAGTGTCCACCAAGTGGGAGACCTGCATAAATACCGGGCAGGTAGCCCACAGTAAATCAGTTCGTGTTTTACCCTCAAAGCGGAGCTTGGTCTCGTTATTGGGGGGATTTTATTACCGGCGCTTAGAGACTGCTTATTGGAATTATTTGCCGCTTGGGAGATATTAGCGTTCGGCTAATATTGGCAGTTCGTGGATTTGGAGCTCGTGGAAGGGAAATAGCCGTACAGGTACCGTTCGGGAGTTTGGAGTGTTCCCTAGCTGGCGGTTCGCATGGTTTTACTATACCCGCTACCAGCCTACATTATTGCGAACGGGGAGCATTCACTAAACGGCGGTTTGTGCCTTTATTACTGGAGGTACCGTAACAACTGGTGGCAAGCGACGGGATGATCCTCAACGCCCAAAGAGACCACTACAAGCAGGACTAAATGCAATACAATACCAAAACCTGAGGAGAGCTACCCTAAAGGATTTATTGGAGCAAAGAGGGGGACAAGCCAGTAACCTCAGGAAGAGGGATATTATTGCGTTATTGCTGGAAATGGATGGAGTACCAGCGGCAGAGGGAACCAATGGACCCAGTGCAGCTGACAGAACCCCCGAGGAGGCAAGCTTTGACCGGGCGGTAAGAATCAGGCTGGCACATTATGGTCCCAACCCGACTACAGAGACCATTGACCGGGTCATGGCAGCTGTGGAGGCCAACCTGCTTCGCCAAAGCGGTGCTGCAGCAGCCCCAATCACAGCAAACCCGGGAGATAAGAAAAAGGTACCATTTACTGCGTTTAAAGCCTTCAGTGAAACAGAAGGAGAGATTGATGGGTACCTTGCTGATTTTGAGCGGCAATGTGCCCTGCACAAGGTACCCCTGGAAGACTGGGTTACTATATTGTCCGGCAAGTTATCAGGCCGGGCCAGCGAGGCTTTTTGGGCCATTCCTGATGAGGAGATTGGGGATTATGTGGCCGTCAGGGAAGCTTTACTCTCCCGGTATGCCGTTACACCTGAGGCATACCGGAGGAGGTTCCGAGACACCGTCAAGACCTCTGGGGACTCATACGTGGAATGGGCATGTAAGGTGCATCGCACAGCCGCCCACTGGATGGCGGGGTGCCAGGCTGTGTCCGGAGAAGAGGTGCTGCAGATGTTTCTGTTGAACATTGTTTTGATAAATTGCCAGCAGGGGTCAGGGAGTGGGTAAGGGACCGTAAACCCTCCACTCTGCACGAAGCAGCTCGTCTGGCGGATGAGTATACTGAAGCCCGCAAACTGGACAGTCTCATCAGCAAGACTCCCGCCAGAGTGGAGTACAGGCCAACAGCCCCACCAGCAGCCAACCTATACCAGCCTCCCATGCATCGCCCAGCAGCACCTCCTCCATCTGCCCCGTACCAACAGCCACCTCGGTTCAATTCACGGGAGTATGCCCAACCCATTCGGTGCTACCTGTGCAAGCAACTAGAGCACAAGCGACCCGAATGCCCGATGAACAGCGCCAACCAGAACCAGTCCTGGAGGAGACCAGCCAGCGGCAATTCACGACCTCCCACCCCAGCCGCTCACTGTGTAGAGGAAGAGGAGTGCTGGGGCATCCTGCATGAGGCAGACCCCGTTCAGGCTGCCCACCGGGATAACAGGCAGCACCACCGACAGTGTGTAAAAGTCAACGGGAAGGAGGTCAGTGGTCTACGGGATACCGGGGCAACCATGACTTTGCTCCAGAAGCACCTGGTATCCGAAGCCCAACATACAGGGGACACGGTCGCAGTACGAGTAGCCGGGGGTGCCGTGTTTCGTCTACCCGTTGCCCGGGTACATTTGGATTGGGGAGTGGGCGCCAGACATGTGAATGTGGGGGTCATGAAGGACTTACCAGCGGATGTTCTCCTTGGCAATGACTTGGCGCCCCTTGTTTCCGCCTACGCTCCCATGGGTCCTGCTGAAGTGGATGCTGTCACGACCCGTGCCCAGACCCGTGCAGCTGAGACCGGCCCACCTGCTGCTGAGACCCAGGTAAGACTCTCTCCCCCGACTTGTACCTTAGACCAGGCCCCTTTAGGTTGGGATACCCCAGAGATGTACGGGAAGGAAACCAGGGAAGACCCGACGCTAGCCAAGTACAGGGCCAGGGCCGATTCTGGGGGAGAAGGAGTAGATGGGGAGCACTACGAGTGGGTGGGGGATAGACTATACAGGATCCCGAAACCGTCCCAGAAGCCGAGTACCCCTCCGCAGAATCGACAGCTAGTGGTGCCTGCAAGATACCGGCAGGAGATTCTGCGGATTGGGCATGATGTGCCATTAGCAGGCCATCTAGGTTCCCGCCGCACAGCTCATAGGATCACACAAAATTTCTTCTGGCCCAATTTTAACCGAGATGTGCGGGTTTACTGTAGCACGTGTGACACTTGTCAACGGGTAGGTAAGCGGGGGGATCACCCAAAAGCTAGGCTTCAGTCGATGCCTATCATTGGAGAACCCTTTTCCCTTTAGCCGTTGACATTGTGGGTCCACTGGCCAGGGCTAGCCCATCAGGTAAGAAGTATATTCTCACCGTGGTGGACTATGCCACACGTTATCCAGAGGCAGTAGCGCTGTCTAATATAGAGGCAGAGACGGTTGCTGATGCCCTGGTTAAAATCTTCACTGGGTCGGGTTCCCTCAGGAGATTCTCTCCGATCAGGGAACCCAGTTCACCGCTGTGCTTACCCAGCAGCTGTGGAAGGTGTGCGGTATTAAACCTCTGCTTAGCTCACCTTATCACCCACAGACTAACGGTCTCTACGAGCGATTTAATGGCACCCTCAAACAGATGTTGAGGACCTTTACTGACACTTGCAGAGACTGGGAGCGATTCCTGCCTCATCTGCTATTTGCATACAGAGAGGTGCCCCAGGAATCTACTGGGTTCTCCCCCTTTGAGTTACTCTATGGGAGAAGGGTCCGTGGACCCCTAGATCTCATTAGAGGACACTGGGAGGGGGAGACAGAGCAAGAAGGGGTCCGCATGGAGAAACTATCCCTGATGGTCAGGGAGAATCTCCAGGCGGCCCAGGGGAGACAGAAACGGTGGTACGATCGGGGTGCCCGACAGCGGGTCTTCCAGGTTGGGCAGAAGGTTCTGGTACTCAAGCCTGTAAAGACAAACAAGATGCAAGCATCTTGGCAGGGCCCCTATAAAGTGTTAGCTCAGGTGTGTGATACTACCTACCTTATAGCCAGCTGTTCAGATGAAAGGATTCAGCGATCCTTCCATGTGAATATGCTGAAGGAGTATCAGGAACGACCAGAGGATGTTGCGGCAGTATGTGCCCCAGCTACTGACGACTCCGAGAACTTACCTTTACCTGACCTGTTAGAAAGGGATCCCCAGACAGACCTTACTAGTCTTGTACAGCTGGGGGACCGGCTAAACCCAGCGGAGAAGGTACAGGCGAGACAGTTACTGTGGGAGAAGCAGGCGACGTTCTCCCAAGAACCCGGGTACACTACCCTAGCTGTACACAAGGTCGAGACACCCGGACAGAACCCCCTACGGCAACCCCCATACCGTATCCCTGAAGCAGTCCGAGAAGGAATGCGGACGGAGATACAGGAGATGACCAGGCTGGGGGTTATCGAACACTCAGACAGTCCTTGGGCCTCGCCTGTAGTTCTGGTGCCTAAGAAAGATGGGACCACCCGGTTCTGTGTGGACTACAGGCGGCTCAATGAGCGGACCACCACTGACGCCTACCCTATGCCCCGGGTAGACGAGTTATTAGACCGCATTGCCAGGGGGCGCTACTTGACCACCATTGACCTGTGTAAAGGTTATTGGCAGATCCCCCTGGCCGAGGATGCTATCCCTAAGTCGGCATTTGTCACCCCATTTGGCCTGTACCAGTTTAAGGTTATGCCATTTGGGATGAAGAATGCTCCGGCTACGTTCCAGCGTATGGTGGATAGGCTCCTCGATGGCTTCCAGGATTTTGCATGTGCATACCTGGATGACATTGCGGTCTACAGTGAGTCCTGGGAAGACCATTTAGTACACGTGGGGGTGGTGCTGGACAAGATTCGGACCGCAGGCCTGACCTTGAAGCCAGACAAGTGCCATCTAGGCATGGCAGAAGTACAGTACTTGGGTCACAGAGTAGGCTGTGGGAGCCAGAGACCGGAGCCAGCCAAGGTAGAGGCTGTAGCTAACTGGCCCACACCTATCACCAAGACCCAAGTGCTGGCCTTCTTGGGGACGGCAGGGTATTACCGACGTTTTGTCCCTGACTACAGTACGGTTGCTAAGCCCTTGACGGACCTGACTAAGAAGAATTTGCCTAAGCAGGTCCTGTGTTCTCCAGCTTGTGAAGCCGCGTTTCAAGCACTTAAGCAGGCTCTTGTTAATGCTCCTGTCCTGGCTGCCCCAGTCCCTAACAAACGTTTTCTTGTACATACAGATGCTTCCATGTATGGACTGGGGGCTGTGCTAAGCCAGGTCGGGGGAGATGGAGGAGAGCACCCTGTCGCATACTTAAGCAGAAAGTTACTACCCCGGGAAGTAAGTTATGCGGCAGTGGAGAAAGAGTGTTTAGCCCTGGTCTGGGCATTGAAGAAACTGAGCCCTTATTTATACGGACAAGAATTCTCCCTTATTACAGACCATAACCCCCTTGTCTGGCTTAACCGGGTCTCAGGAGACAATGGCAGACTGCTGAGGTGGAGTTTGGCACTACAACCTTACAACTTCACCATCAGCTACCGACCCGGTAAGCAGAATGGGAACGCGGATGGGTTGTCCCGGCAAACAGACGTCCCTACTTCTCCCCAGTCCGGTCATCCCCAAGTTGACCCGCCAAAGGGTCAAGCCGGGTCTGCCGGAGTGTTCCACAAGGGGGGAGCCGTGTGACAGACCCATCTGTCTGGATTATAAATGCTGTGTTCGCCTGTTTTGCCGGTTACATGAATTCCCCCATTCGTATGCTTTATTCAAGGGAATGTCGGTTTTGTCGAACGGAACTACCGAACGGACGGCCACCCAGAAGAGAAGTGTGCTGCTGGTTAACCTATTGATCCCAATTAGAACGTTGCGGTTAACCACAGACACTTCTCAATTAAAACCCAATGCCGGGTGGTCGTCGTTCGTATGTCGACCACGAGGCGGCGGCCATTTTATCCATGCGAAAGACCAGCGGTGTTCGACGATTATTTCATGGATCTGAAAACGGACACTTTTTCAGCCGAACACCGCTGAAGCCGTCGACCTCCCCTTCTCAATCGACAAAAGTATACGAATGCCAGCCGCTCGGGAGATTCAACCACACGAATGGACTTAACCCAGATAGCCGTCCCATGGAGTCAATCGCATACCGACGAACTGAAAGAGACTTTGACTCCATGGCGATTGAACTGTGCGAATGGGATCTGAGCGCTATTCTTCAATAATGTGCCCTCAGATCCAGGCTATCTGGGGATAGGCAATACGAATGTAATATGTTCGGCAGTTATGAAGTTATGGATTTTCATGTGTTTTGTGACTTGTGTTTAAAATGGCGATTGCCTCTGCTCGGGGAGATAATTGAGTTACTTCCCAATTATCCCTCGAGCAGAGGGGAGGGAACTGTGATGCATGCTGGGAATATTGTGGGGATGTATGTCCAAAATGTCCCCATGTCCTTCTGTGATTTCAGTCTCCCATTTGGTCCCCTAGGGGAGTGTCCACCAAGTGGGAGACCTGCATAAATACCGGGCAGGTAGCCCACAGTAAACCAGTTCATGTTTTACCCTCAAAGCGGAGCTTGGTCTCGTTATTGGGGGGATTTGGATACCAGCGGCGAGAGACTGCTTATTTGGATTATTTGCCGCTTGGGAGATATTGTCGTTCGGTTACTAATTGCCGTTCGTGGATTTGCAGCTCGTGAAGGGAATTAGCCGTACAGGTACCGTTCGGGAGTTTGGAGTGTTCCCTGACTGGCGGTTCGCATGGTTTTATTATACCCGCTACCCGACCACATTATTGCGAACAGGGAATACTCGCTAAACGGCGGTTTGTACATTTCAGTACTGGAGGTACCGTAACAGAACAAAAATGCCTTTTTTTGTACTGGATTGCAAAAATGGTTTTAATAACGGCTAGGCAATATCTGGCATTTTTCTGAATGAATAATTTTGAGTTATTAACATGTCATGTGTATATATTTTTTATTTATATTAAGTGAGAACATTCCGTTTGCAAGTATTAATGAAAAAATGTGAGTAATTTAATTTAAAAAAAAAAGTGATTAAAAAAAAAATTATGGAAAAATTGAGTTGTCAACTGACGACCCTATTGCCCGTTCTACCTTGACCAGAACAAAGCTTTAACCACACATTGATTCGGTAGCATAAGTGACCATCCTTCGAGGTGGAAAAAAAACAGTGCTGATTTCAACTGCATCTGTGGAAGTGGTAGACATACAAGACTCAGACATCGCAAGACTCAGCCAAGTAGGGTGAAACTACTACATTAGGGGTATTTTACAAAATGGGAGAGCAGCAACAGCAGGAGTAAATTATTTTATTTTTTATACAGTTTATATAGTTGTTTAATCCATGTCAGATGTTAGAATACTTTTAGAAATTTAGCAAAATTACTTGAATATAATTAGTTTAGGGCAAAGATAAGCTTTGTCTAAATCTTCTCTGCCTCCTGACCACTGCTGCTACGTCAGTCTGGAGTGTGCCACCATGATCAACTTTCCTGTTTTACAGGAAGAAATCCAACTTGTTCATGAGTTGGTGAATAAGGGGATGTCCGGTCTAAAACAGGCATTACTGTGGCTCACATTTTCTTTGGCATCCTGAAATGGTTTAAGGACTGCCACTAGCTGCCCTATTATTGTCCAATTCTCATTCCCCTAGTTGGGAGAAAATGCCAATGTACTGGTCAAAAGACTACGGATTGCTCGCTGCTGTTCCAAAAAAAGCATGTCTAAAGGGAAGTTCCATTGTGCAATGACATCTTGTTGAAGATGGTGTGCAAAAAGTCCTCTTGTCTCTTGCTTCAAGAGCTGGCTAGCTTTGTGTTGCCTT
>OW240918.1:91581612-91658200 GCA_933207985.1 Pelobates cultripes
TCACTCAAATGCCAATACTACACACAAATGTATATCTGTTTAAAAGCCAACACTACAAACACATGCCTGGATAACCGCTTAAATTATATACAAACACCAACTCTACACATAAAAGCACACCTGCTCCTAAGTACTACAGTCTGTTTACTCTCTGTAGAAATTCGAGTTTGTATATATACCAGACATCGAGTTTGTATATATACCAGACATTATAGTCATCAGAACAACTACAGCTTAATGTAGTTGTTCTGGTGAGTATAATATTTCCCTTCAGGCTTTTTTCATGCAAACACTGCCTTTTCAGTTTACATTGCCTCTAGGGACACCTCCAAATGGCCACTCCTTAGATGGCCACAGAAGGTGCTTCCTGGGTCAGTGCTGCCGAAAAAGCAGCCCTGACGTTCAGCATCCACACGCTCTGCATGGAGACGCTGAATTTTTCTCATAGAGATGAATTAATTCAATGCATCTCTATGAGGAGGTCTTGATTGGCCAAAACAGCATTTGGCCCCGCCCCGTGCCTATTTTAGCCAATCCAATGCTTTCCCTATGGGAAAGCGTTACATAGTTACATAGTTACATAGCTGAAAAGAGACTTGCGTCCATCAAGTTCAGCCTACCCCACATTTGTTTTTTGCTGTTGATCCAAAAGAAGGCAAAAAACCCAGTTTGAAGCACAATTTTGCAACAAGCTAGGAAAAAAATTCCTTCTTGACCCCAGAATGGCAGTCAGATTTATCCTTGGATCAAGCAGTTATTACCCTACATTGAAAGATTATATCCTTGAATATTCTGTTTTTGCAAGTATGTATCTAGTAGCTGTTTGAACATCTGTATGGACTCTGATAAAACCACTTCTTCAGGCAGAGAATTCTACATCCTGATTGTTCTTACAGTAAAAAAACCTTTCCTTTGCCTTAGACTAAATCTTCTTTCTTCCAGTCTAAACACATGGCCTTGTGTCCTATGTAAAGTCCGGTCTGTGAATAGATTTCCACACAATGGTTTGTATTGGCCCCAAATATATTTGTATAATGTTATCATATCCCCTCTCAGGCGACGTTTTTCTAAACTAAATAGGCTTAAATTTGTTAACCTTTCTTCATAGCTGATATGTTCCATTCCTTTTATTAATTTTGTAGCCTGCCTCTGCACTTTTTCTAGTGCTATAATATCCTTCTTTAGAACAGGTGTCCAAAATTGCACAGCATATTCAATATGTGGTCTTACCAGTGATTTATAAAGAGGCAAAATGATATTCTCGTCCCGAGAATGAATGCCCTTTTTCATGCATGACAATACCTTACTGGCCTTGACCACTGCTGATTGACATTGCACATTGTTGCATAGTTTGTTGTCTATAACAATTACAAAGTCCTTTTCGTGTGTTGTTATCCCTAATTCGCTTCCATTAAGGGTATACGTTGCTTGTGTATTCTTTACGCCGAAGTGCATAACTTTGCATTTTTCAACATTAAATTTCATCTGCCATTTGAGTGCCCAGTCCCCAGTCTATCTAAATCCCTCTGCAGCAAAGTAATATCTTGCTCACATTGTATTGTTTTACAAAGTTTTATGTCATCTGCAAACACTGAAACATGACTTTCAATGCGGTCTTCAAGATCATTTATAAACATGTTAAATAGAAGGGGTCCCAGAACAGACCCCTGAGGGACACCACTTACCACCTCTGTCCAGCTTGAAAATTTACCATTAATGACAACTCTTTGTACTCTGTTTTTAAGCCAATGTTCTACCCAAGAACAAGCATTTTCATCTAGACCGATTTCTTTGAGTTTGAACACTAATCTATTGTGTGGAACTGTATCAAATGCCTTGGCAAAATCCAAATAGATCACATCCACGGCAACACCCTGATCTATACTTCTACTTACTTCTTCGTAGAACGCAATCAAGTTAGTTTGACATGACCTGTGCTTCATAAAACCATGCTGATTTTTGCTGATAACCATGTTCTTCTCAAGGAATTCTTGAATATTATCCCTTAATAACCTTTCAAATATTTTACCATCCACAGAAGTTAAGCTCACAGGTCTATAATTTCCAGGCAAGGATTTTGAACCCTTTTTGAATATGGGAACCACATCTGCCTTCCTCCAATCCTCAGGAACACTTCCTGAAAGAAAAGAATCTTGAAAGATTAAAAACAGAGGTTCACTTATTTCTGCACTTAGTTCCTTAAGTACACGTGGATGGACACCGTCAGGCCCTGGTGCTTTGTTTATATTAACTTTCCTTAGTTGCTGCAGCACCTTGTCTTGAGTAAAGGATTGGATTGGCAAAAAATCAGCCATTTTGGTGATGTTATAAAGGGGGCAGAGCCCGCACCGGCGGACCCGCGGTGCTGGAAATAAGGTGAGTTTTAAACTTTTATAGGGGGGCTAAAAGGAGCAAGCCACCTAAATGGTGGGTTAAACACTATAGGGTCAGGAATACATGTTTGTGTTCATGGTGTGTTTAAGGTCTCCAACAGAATCTGCAGAAAGTATATTAGATACATACTCTGAGAAAGTACTAAACTCGGCTATTATGATTCTAGATGGCTTCTATAGTGTAACCATACAGTCTTTCAAAAAGGGTTCCAATTTGAGTACTCTCTATGATACAATATTCGAAACAGAAAGTTTGCACAGTGTAAATATGCTTAAATGTATGTTTCTATGCAGCGGTTCTTATACAATGCAAACAGGTTTGCATATTGGGTAACTGTAAGACAATACAATGGATATTCAAAATCAATAGAGGATAAACAAGATTGGGGTTTGCACACAAAGGAATAGCAGAATTCTACTCCAACCTTTTAATCATCACTAGTTACTTTGTTTACCCCAAGCCTTCAAGACTGAGCATTGTTCTCATTTCACTACAGCATTTATACAATATTTTTATTTGATATAAGTTGTTACAATACATGTATGTACGTAGTGGGCATTGGATAGCATTCCCTTCATCCCCCATAAAACCATAACTTACCCCTTCAAATAACGACAGACAACTTCTTGGAGAAAACAGGCCACAGCATTTATTAACACAACCAAATACTGTATGACTCCTTTAACACATAACAAAATAATAAATATCATAAATTAACATAAACAATTTGCATATAGTCATACAGTAACCAAAGAAACCGTCCTTGCCAATCTAACTTCCCCAAGGCTCTCACCTCCCCCCCCTCGGCATAATAAAAACATCTTCCTTTTCAGGGCTCCCCACCAACTCGGTGGGGCCCAACCATAATGCTCCCCACTGGTCGACTTACAACCCAGTGGGGACACGTCCAACCTGGTACCTCCTCCATGTTCACCATAAGAAACAGTGGGAGGATGAGACCCGTCCATTGTGCAAAACCGACCTCGCCACTGGGCATTGGAGAAGACTGATTGCCAGCCTCCTGCCATGTTACCATGGCCCCTGGGATGTATTGCCATTTAAAGACATGATTTTTGCATAATGGATTTGTGTTGTGCTGCTGCTGGCCCTTTAAGAACCATCTCGGGACATACTGTGGAGTTACTGGGTGGCCACCATTTCATGTATCAGAGGCACATGGTAAGAACAATGGATGAAGCACATGGTGAGAACAATGGATGGCGTCCATTTTAACTCACAGACACTGTTTGGACTTTTCAACACGGTGCCATCTCGCCGGTATTTGGTGCACAGAGACATCGTGCAGTGGTTTTGGACTATACAACAGGGGACACATTATACCGTAATTGTTTTTCATATAACCTACATATGTTCTGTGGAATCTGCATTAAACTGTATCTTCCAAAGTACTGAACGGATCTGGGTGAATTTTGGATATGTGGTTCACCCAGATCCCCCGGTTCCGAGGATATACTTTTTTTTTATGGGGCTATTGCATGTTTTGGGGTCCCTGTGATGTGTTTTATGATACTGTATTTCTCTGCCTGTGATAATTAGATTAACCATTGTGTTCAGTAATAATATCACAGGCAGAGGGGAGGATTTTGTGTGGGAGTGTCTGTGTGTATTGTACGGATTGATTGGTTGTACTGTAAAACCCTGTGGGCAGTACTAAGTTTGTGGATTGGGAATAAAAGAGGCTGTATGTGCCAGTACAGTCAGTTCTGCTTGACCCTCAAAAACGAAGTGTCGTCTCGTTATTGGGGGAATTGGATTGTAAGCTGATTGTATGCTTTTCCTGTTCAGCTGCTTACAGCATTCATATGTGTGACAGACCCATCTGTCTGGATTATAACTGCTTTGTTCGCCTGTTTTGCCGGTTACATGAATTTCCCCATTCGTATGCTTTATTTAAGGGAATGTCGGTTTTGTCGAACGAAACTACCGAACGGACGGCCACCCAGAAGAGAAGTGTGCTACTGGTTAACCTATTGATCCCAATTAGAACGTTGCGGTTAACCACAGACACTTCTCAATTAAAACCGAATGCCGGGTGGTCGTCGTTCGTATGTCGACCACGAGGCGGCGGCCATTTTGTCCATGCGAACGACCAGCGGTGTTCGGCGATTATTTCATGGATCTGAAAACGGACACTTTTTCAGCCGAACACCGCTGAAGCCGTCGACCTCCCCTTCTCAATCGACAAAAGTATGCGAATGCCAGCTGTTCGGGAGATTCAACCACACGAATGGACTTAACCCAGATAGCCGTCCCATGGAGTCAATCGCATACAGAAGAACCGAAAGAGACTTTGACTCCATGGCGATTGAACTATGAGAATGGGATCTGAGCGCTATTCTCCAATAATGTGCACTCAGATCTAGGCTATCTGGGGATACGTGATACGAATGTAGTATGTTCGGCAGTTATGGAGTTATGGATTTTCATGTGTTTTTGTGACTTGTGTTTAAAATGGCGATTGCCTCTGCCCGGGGAGATAATTGAGTTACTTCCCAATTATCCCCCGAGCAGAGGGGAGGGAACTGTACTGCATGCTGGGAATGTTGTGGGGATGTATGTCCAAAATGTCCCCATGTCCCTCTGTACTTTCAGTCTCCCATTTGGTCCCCTAGGGGAGTGTCCACCAAGTGGGAGACCTGCATAAATACCGGGCAGGTAGCCCACAGTAAATCAGTTCGTGTTTTACCCTCAAAGCGGAGCTTGGTCTCGTTATTGGGGGGATTTTATTGCCGGGGCTTAGAGACTGCTTATTGGAATTCTTTGCCGCTTGGGAGATATTAGCGTTCGGCTAATATTGGCAGTTCGTGGATTTGGAGCTCGAGAAGGGAAATAGCCGTACAGGTACCGTTCGGGAGTTTGGAGTGTTCCCTAGCTGGCGGTTCGCATGGTTTTACTATACCCGCTACCAGCCTACATTATTGCGAACGGGGAGCATTCACTAAACGGCGGTTTGTGCCTTTATTACTGGAGGTACCGTAACAATATGCTTGAGAGCATTCGTATGCTTCTCCGGTTCGGTGGTTGTGGTGTCTGCTGCAGTGCTTGGAGTCCTCAGGAAGCGCTAGGAGCATCCTTCAACGGAGGTACCCAGTCAGGGTGCCAGGTGATCCGTTACATTTTCGGACACACCCCCGCCTCACTGTGACAACCCCCCCGGGCCCAAAACAGCAAAGGGAGGGTGGGTGGGAAATTTGTTGCTGGCCCTACTCGTAAGTGGCACTGAGGTCAGTCTGATCTGTCACCACCCACTTACTTACATCTCACACTCCCACATGTAGCATATAGCCAATCATGCATCATCCATCCCACACTCATACATGTGCCCCTGTCCGCTAAGCTGCGCACTCTCCCTGGGGCCTAATCGCCTATAACCAGGGATGGGCAAAAAATAAATTATCCTTGCCAGAATAGTTTACACAACCTTATTGATTGAGACAGGCTTGGACACTATGGTGAGGTCTAATAGAAAGCAGTTGTTGTTGGGGGATTCTATCATAAGAGAATTCTGAGATGTACAATGGTGGTCTTATGAGATGCCTTCCCGGAGCTACTGCTCACAGAGACAGGAGACTTATTTGTGATATTGTTAAGCGAGCAAAGCAGGAAGGGGAATTGGAGGTACATCTAGGGACAAATTACTTGGCTTGCAATGAGGTTTCAGAGGTAAAGGAAGTTTTAGTGTTTTGCCAATGATATACAGCAGGTTGCTTCCACACTGAAGTTCTGCCTATGCATAACACTCAGAACGACAGGCGGATGCGTATTAGGGACTTTAACTTGTGGTTTGGTGAATTATGTTGGGGGCAAGGATTTGGCTTTATTTATCATGGTAGCTCTGTTTGGAATGGAAATAAACTATACAAAAAAGATGGTTTGCATCTTTCTCAAAAGGGAACAAATATTCTCAGTGAGCAGTTCAGAGATTCTGCTAGGATGTATTTAAACTGGGGGGCAAAAGGGTGATAAAACATCAATCCAATTTCCCCCCAAAACAAGGACAGAAGGTGCCTGTAGCAAGTGTGTTAAAAAATTATAAGCTGAGAGTCATGTCTACAATGCAGTTTAAGGAATAAGATCCATGAACTTGTGGCAATAATGGCAACTGAAAATGTAGATTTAGTCGCTGTTACTGAGACATGGTATAATGAGAACAATGACTGGGACATAGCAATACCAGGATACTCTTTATATAGAAAAGACAGGAAAGGCAAGAAAGGGGGAGGGGTGGCCCTGTATGTGAAGGATAGCATTAAATCTAGCCTAATAAAAGTTAGTGAGGTGAACATAGAGTCCGTTTGGGTTACGTTACAATTTGGTAAGCACACTGTAACTCGTGTAGGTGTGATTTATAGGCCACCGGGACAAATAGAAGAGTTAGATAATCTACTAGTTGAGGAAATAGCTAAAATGACAATGAAGGGGGAAGTTATCATCAAGGGTGACTTTAATCTTCCTGAATTGGAAAACCAAAATAGCTGCTTGTGCCAGGAGCACACATATTATAAACTCCCTAATGGGATTGTCTCTAAAATAAGTCGTGGAAGAGCCAACTCGTAAAGAGGCCATACTAGATTTAGTGTTAACAAATGGAGATTTGGTATCAGATATTACTGTAGGTGAAAGCTTAGGATTCAGTGATCATCAGTCAGTGTGGTTTAATAAAAGAACAGTGGAAGCTTTATGGGTAAATATCTGCTTGGGGGAAAAGAAGGGAAACCAACTATTGGTTGGGATATGTTATAAACCACCTAATGTTAATATTGACGAGGAACAACAGCTGTTTGAGCAAATTGAGAAAGCTGCAAATCTGGGTAACACTTTAATTATTGGAGATTTTAATTACCCGGATATAAATTGGGACAGAGGGACTAGTGCCTCAGCAAAGGGAATTAGGTTTTTAAACTTGTTAAATGACACCTTCATGTCACAACTTGTACAAGCACCAACTAGAATGGATGCTTGTCTGGACCTGGTTTTAACAAACAACGTTGATCTTTTGACCAACATTCAAGTAGGTGAGCACTTGGGAAATAGTGATCACAATATAGTGTCCTTTGAAATAAACTCAAAAAAACAAAAGCACATGGGGAATACTAAAACATATAATTTTAAAAAGGCCAATTTCAATAAGTTAAGGGAAGCTTTACAATATATTGACTGGCATAAACTCTTTAGTGAAAAGAACACTGAGGATAAATGGATCATCTTCCAACAAATATTACAAAGGTACATTTCTCAGTATGTACCATTGGGAAATAAATA
Source organism: Pelobates cultripes (assembly GCA_933207985.1). Lineage (NCBI taxonomy): Eukaryota > Metazoa > Chordata > Amphibia > Anura > Pelobatidae > Pelobates > Pelobates cultripes. The sequence goes on from OW240918.1 coordinate 91,589,290, forward strand.
TAAAAGAAACAAATTAAAACCAACATGGCTTAGTAGAGAAGTAAAACAAGAGATTACAACTAAGAGAAGGGCATTTAAAGCATTTAAATCGGACAAATCAGATGCATCTTATAAAAGATATAAGGATGCAAATAATGCGTGCAAAAAGGCAATTAGACTTGCTAAACTTCAAAATGAAATAATGATAGCTGAAGAGAGCAAAACCAACCCCAAAGCATTTTTTAAGTACATAAATTCTAAAAAAAAACAAAATGAAAGTGTAGGTACACTAAAAACTGAAACGGGGGTGTTAATTAATGAAGACCAGGAAAAGGCAGGAATTTTAAATAACTTTTTCTCCTCCGTATATATGAAGGAAGAACCCATGGCAATAGATGTGCAAATGATTGCTACTAAAAACTTGCAGAATAATTGTAATTGGTTAACTCAAGACAAGGTGCTGCAGCAACTAAAGAAAGTTAATATAAACAAAGCTCCAGGGCCTGACGGTATCCATCCACGTGTACTTAAGGAACTAAGTGCAGAAATAAGTGAACCTCTGTTTTTAATCTTTCAAGATTCTTTTCTTTCAGGAAGTGTTCCGGAGGATTGGAGGAAGGCAGATGTGGTTCCTATATTCAAAAAGGGTTCAAAATCCTTGCCTGGAAATTATAGACCTGTGAGCTTAACTTCTGTGGCTGGTAAAATATTTGAAAGTTTATTAAGGGATAATATTCAAGAATTCCTTGAGAAGAACATGGTTATCAGCAAAAATCAGCACGGTTTTATGAAGCACAGGTCATGTCAAACTAACTTGATTGCGTTCTACGAAGAAGTAAGTAGAAGTATAGATCAGGGTGTTGCCGTGGATGTGATCTATTTGGATTTTGCCAAGGCATTTGATACAGTTCCACACAATAGATTAGTGTTCAAACTCAAGGAAATCGGTCTAGATGAAAATGCTTGTTCTTGGGTAGAACATTGGCTTAAAAACAGAGTACAAAGAGTTGTCATTAATGGTAAATTTTCAAGCTGGACAGAGGTGGCAAGTGGTGTCCCTCAGGGGTCTGTTCTGGGACCCCTTCTATTTAACATGTTTATAAATGATCTTGAAGACGCATTGAAAGTCATGTTTCAGTGTTTGCAGATGACACAAAACTTTGTAAAACAATACAATGTGAGCAAGATATTACTTTGCTGCAGAGGGATTTAGATAGACTGGGAGACTGGGCACTCAAATGGCAGATGAAATTTAATGTTGAAAAATGCAAAGTTATGCACTTCGGCGTAAAGAATACACAAGCAACGTATACCCTTAATGGAAGCGAATTAGGGATAACAACACATGAAAAGGACTTGGGAATTGTTATAGACAACAAACTATGCAACAATGTGCAATGTCAATCAGCAGTGGCCAAGGCCAGTAAGGTATTGTCATGCATGAAAAAGGGCATTCATTCTCGGGACAAGAATATCATTTTGCCTCTTTATAAATCACTGGTAAGACCCATATTGAATATGCTGTGCAATTTTGGGCACCTGTTCTAAAGAAGGATATTATGGCACTAGAAAAAGTGCAGAGGCGGGCTACAAAATTAATAAAAGGAATGGAACATATCAGCTATGAAGAAAGGTTAACAAATTTAAACCTATTTAGTTTAGAAAAACGTCGCCTGAGAGGGGATATGATAACATTATACAAATATATTCGGGGCCAATACAAACCATTGTGTGGAAATCTATTCACAAACCGGACTTTACATAGGACACGAGGCCATGCGTTTAGACTGGAAGAAAGAAGATTTCGTCTAAGGCAAAGGAAAGGTTTTTTTACTGTAAGAACAATCAGGATGTGGAATTCTCTGCCTGAGGAAGTGGTTTTATCAGAGTCCATACAGATGTTCAAACGGCTACTAGATGCATACTTGCAAGAACAGAATATTCAAGGATATAATCTTTCAATGTAGGGTAATAACTGCTTGATCCAAGGATAAATCTGACTGCCATTCTGGGGTCAAGAAGGAATTTTTTTCCTAGCTTGTTGCAAAATTGTGCTTCAAACTGGGTTTTGCCTTCTTTTGGATCAACAGCAAAAAACAAATGTGAGGAAGGCTGAACTTGATGGACGCAAGTCTCTTTTCAGCTATGTAACTATGTAACATGACATCCCACACATTAGAAATTTTTAGACTTTAGAAAACAGAATTTTCTATAATTAGAATATGTGTAAAAGGCGTCAAGCAAAAATTCAAGAAACCACTGTGGTACTCTGCAGATGTGACCAAAATAAAAAAAAAAAAAAAAGTTAGCATTTAGTAATTATATATATATAAAAAAAAAAACAGTGAGAAAACACAGAATGATCTATAAGATTAGGCAGAAAGAGGCTAAGAAGTTATAAGAGCTTCCAAATCTCACACAAAAGAGAAAATAGCACAGTCAGTAAAAAAAAAAAAAAAAAAGAGGACAAAACATTTTTTAGATATATAAATGAGAAAAGAAAAGTAAAACAAGGATTAGTTAGTGTAGCAGATGGCATTGGGCTGTACTAAAAAGTGCATTTATGTCTATGTATTCGGTTGAATTGTAACTTGTAATATGTGAAGTGTATGTAACATTCGTCTGATTGTTCGGTAAAATCACTCCAGTTCTTTTTTTTTTTTTATAATTCTTTATTTTTCATACGATAGGTAAAGCGGGCTCAAGCCGACATTTGGGCTTACGCAGAAGCCAATATTTGAGAGGTCATTCATATCAATACAAACATATAACTTTAATTTACATGACATTCCTCTTTGTGCTTGCTTTGTGCCCTGCCTTACATCGTGGATTTTATGTTTAAACCAGGCAATTTCGCTTTGTAAGGATCTCTAGTTCTAGGCAAATCAGTTTCGTCTTTAGGTATCCTTGTTTCCTCACTAGTGCTATCGTGCCTGAGTGAGTTAAAAATAAGAGATGGAAAAAAGGAAAAGAGTAGGAATAGAAGAGGGCATAGCCCCCGTGAACCAAGGGGTGAAAGAGGATGATAAAGAGCGAGATCAGAATAAGAGAGTAAAGTCGAAGGGGATGGGAGGGTGGGGGGTGGCGAGAACAGGAAGAATCAGATTTGGAGGGGGAGGGGGGGGGTGACTAGGCTTTTAGAGTCTATCACCCTGGGTTCGCTGGTGTTGCTAAGCTCCTTTTCTATCTATTCAGTCCCTCAATCTCCGCCGGAGCCCATTAAGCTAGTGTCCCATGGTTCCCTAACCCGCTGGAAAGTTGTGGTCGTCCCCCTTATCCTTGCCGTCAGGTCGTCCATAATTCTGCATTCTCTTATTCTAGATATTACCCCTTGAAAATCTGGCCCTCCAGGTGATAGCCATGTCGTCGCTATTGCCCTGCGTGCACTCAAGGTTATCGTGTACACCAATTTTCGTTCTTTTTTAGTCCATCCCTCTATTGTTCTGTTTAGTAGGTAGATCCATGGGTCCATGTCCAGAGGTTTATTGAATGTCTGTTTCAGTAGGTTTTCTACTGATTTCCAGAAGCTGTGTAGCTTTGGGCATTCCCACCACATATGTAAATACGTGCCTCGTAATCCGCAACCCCTCCAGCAATCATCCGTGTCTATTGTACGCATTTTGTATAGTGTCACGGGAGTGGTATACCATCGAAGCATGGTTTTCCATGCCTGTTCCTGTAGCGTGACACATATGGAGGTGTTCTTGTTTGCCTCCCAAATCTCCTGCCACTCGATTCCCTCCAACTCTTCCCCCAGATCTGCTTCCCATTGATCAGTGTACTTCAATCTGCCCCATTCTTTTGTTTCAGTGCTGATTTGGGCGTAGAGGAGATTGATCATGCCTTTGGGGGAGATCCCATCCATGCATAATCTTTCGTAAAAAGTTAGCTTCCTTTGAGCTGCTAATTTAATGTGGGGTTTTCTGGCAAAGTCCTGTATCTGTACATATCTAAAAAAATCTGTAGGGGTTAGATGGTTGCCTTGTTGGAGTTCTTCAAATTGTATAACTTCCTCATTTTTATATAGTTGGTGGATACGTTGGAGTCCGGTTCTTTCGATGTTCCTAATGTTTCTGGGAGCCATTCCAGGTGGGAACTCTCTATTCCTAAGTATTGGGGCCATAGGAGAGGGGGACGATGTAAGCCCATATTTGATACTATTTGCATCCCACAGGCGGAGTGAATTGAGGACGGCAGGACAAGTCACCCTTATCATGGGTCTATGTTCCTTTGCGACCCACATTGTGAACTGAGGGACGTCAAGTCCCACTAACATTGATTCGATTTCTACCCATCTCCGTTCCCCTAATGGGGAATGCCACATGGCTATTTGGGTCAGTTGGGCCGCCAGGTAATAGCAGTATAGATTCGGTAGTCCCAGACCTCCTCTGTCTTTTCGTCTGTATAGGACTTGTCTGGCGATCCTATGTCTCTTATTTTGCCAGATATAGTTCCCTATGGCTCTCTGTAATGTCACAAGTTGAGATTTCGTGACTCGAACCGGTAGTGATAAGAACAGGATGCGGGGGAGGATGTTCATTTTTATCGAGTTTATTCGCCCTATCCAGGAGATCGGTTTGTCCATCCAGTTTTCTAGGTCTGCTATCAGTGTCCTTAGCATTGGGTCATAGTTGTCGGAGTATAAACGTCCTGGGTCTGCCGTTAGATGGACGCCTAGGTATTTTAAGGAGTCCATTTCTATCCGAATTTGGTAGGTTTCCTTAATCAGTGCTATATCGGTCTCTGTGAGGCCGATTGGCATAGCGCTGGACTTTTGAATATTTGCTTTGTAGCCGGACAGTTCTCCATATTCTTGTATTACATCCTGTAATGCCGACATCGACCGGATTCGTAATGGTCAGCAAGACGTCATCCGCATATGCGGAAACTGTGAATTCTTCGTCACCTATTCTGACTCCTCTGATATTTCGATGTCTGCGTATCGCCTGTAGCATTGGCTCCAGTGCCATCACGAAGAGGATGGGAGAGAGGGGGCAACCTTGCCTGGTTCCGTTGAAGAGCCTAAATGGCTTTAATGGGGCCCCCGTTATCTGTATCTGAGCTTGAACGTCGTGGTACATCACCTTTGTTACTCGGATATATTCTTCCAGTAAACCAATGTGTTTTAGTAAAGTGAACAGGAACTGCCACCTCACCCTATCGAAGGCCTTCTCCGCGTCGATGGATATCACTAGCGAAGGCGATCCGGTGGCTACTTGTTTCCATATGAGGTCTACGTTCCTTCTAGTATTCTCATATAATTGCCTGCCTTGTATGAACCCGACTTGATCTGCATGAACGAAAGAATTTAGTACCGGGTTCAGTCTGTCTGCTTGTATTCTCGCTTAATATCTTTAAGTCATGGTTAATTAGTGATATAGGCCTGTAATTTTCAGGTTGGAGCGGATCCTTTTCGGGTTTAGGCAGTAGTACTATAGTGGCCAGGGCCATCTCGGGGCCCAGGTGTCCCCCTTGTCTCAGATGGTTGAAAAGTATCGCCAATTGGGGTGTTAGCTCTTTTCGGAAGGTCTTATAATACGTCCCATCGAAACCATCCGGCCCAGGTGCCTTGTTGCCCTTCAGACTTGATATAGCCTTGTCGACCTCATCCTCGCTTATTTCCGTCGCTAGGGTGTACACCGCCTCTTCTGACAATTTAGTCATACCTAAGTTGTCTAGGTATCGTATAATATTGTCCTCTTCCTGACCGTCCCGGGAGTTCCCGTCTGGTGTGTGGTTGTATAATCGTTCGTAGAAATCCTCGAAGACCGTCGCTATATCCGTTGGTTTGGTTTTTATTGTGCCGTCTGTATGTTTAATGGCCGTGATATGAGGCCGGTTATGCCTTGGCCATAGCGTCCTGGCTAGGAGCGTGCCCATTTTATTGGCCTTGTCGTAGTACGTTCTCTTTGACCATGTCATGGCCCTAGCCGTGTCGTCTAGGAGGAGAGTGCGAATGTCTCTTCTAATTGTTTCTAGCCGCCCATATATCGTGACGTCCGGGGTTGATTGGTGTTTCTGCTCGAGGTTCCTGAGTTGTCTCAGTAGGTTTTCAAGCTGGTTGTGTTTCAGCTTCTTCTTCCTTGTGGCCAGTTTAATCAGTGTCCCCCTTATCACCGCCTTATGTGCTGCCCAGACTGTGCTGGTGCTTACATCTGGGGTATTGTTCGTGTTAAAGTATTCTGTTATATCTTTTCGAATTTGTGTAAGTATCGTTGTGTCTCTTAGCAATGATGTGTTCAGTCGCCAGGTCCAAGGATTTGCCACGCATAGGTTGCCCAGGATGATAGCCACGTCCGCATGGTCCGACCATGAAATGTTTCCGACCTCCGATCTCACTATTCTGGGGATGCCCGTTGCATTAACTAAAAATAGATCTATCCTGGAGTATGTTCCGTGAGGGGCCGAGTAGAAGGTATAATCCCGATCTCCTGGGCTCGCCAATCGTCTACTAACCCCATGTCCGCTATATATAAGCGTTCCTTCCCTACTGCTGTTGTTGTCCCCTGCGGTGCTAATTATATATGTTCCGAGCTATTGGTGTCGGGCGCCTCCAACCCCCAGGTCCCGTCGGGGGAGACCCGTGTCCCCTGCTCTAAAGCTCTGATCTTTCGGTACTTCCCTTTAGTAGTACATCAACGGGTCAAGGGGGGCAGGGGAACTAAACCACTACACCGGTAGAGATAATACAGTTAAAAAATACAATAACTACAAAGAGACTAACGTGTCAACGTGTGGCAATTGCCTTTAGTATATGGCCCTCAACCTTTAGAGATGTGTCGCTTATAACGAGTGTGGGGTGTCTGGTCATCTTCACGAGTAATAAAGCCATTGAGCGATAAGTCTTTTGGCCCTCTTCTCTACGGGGACCATGTTTGATAAGTGTGGTAAGTGGTGTTCCCTCGGGTCGTGTGGGAGGGCACACAGGGATTTTGTAGTCCGGGGGCTTAGGGGGTGTACGTTATAATGTTGAGGGAGGTTGTTCTGATGGGCAAGCTATATCCTTCCTCATCTACCGCTCTATTGTTTTCCTTTCCCTTTGTCGTTCTCTCATAGATTAGATCTTTTTACATATTTCTTTTTGCCCGCCTTTCCTTTTATTTTGTTTCCTTCACCCTTCCTATCTCGTGAGGGGTATTATGGTGTATCGCCTGCCTTTTCGCGCTACTAATTTGTGATTTTTATCATTGTCACCATGCAGCCTCTGTATGTTACACCCCCCCCTCAAATGCTGTTGGGAACCCAAGGAATTTTTGTGTTTTTTCCTTTTTTTTTTGTTGTGTTCCCTTCTCTTCTCTGCTTTCGTTTTCCCCTCTACCCTCAGACCTTGGTGTTGTAGGCAGGGGGGGGGGGGGGGGGGGGAACGGACCCTAAATGGCTATCAGTATCCCGCCACCTAGCTGAATTATGTCCATGTGGGGTGATGGGGCGTGTAAGCGAAGCGAAGCTAGATGGCACAATATATATTACAGTGTCTTTATAAGCCTTAAGTCTCTGTGGGAGGTCTGCCAGTGATCTTCGTGCTCCTGATGCTCATTCTCGATTGTTAGTTCTCTGGCCAGGAAAGTTACCCAGAGAGTAGATGAGCCCCCTAGCCCCTTCCCCCGCCCAAGTCGGCCGTGTGCTCAGATGACCATGTCCCGGTAAAATTCCCTCTTGTATGAGGGTGTGGGGCAGGATCCTTCTCTCTGCCCCTGTACAGAGGGTGGGTGGCGGCCCCCCGGGCCCCCTTTGCAGGTATTCCCCATTTCCAGAATTATATGCTAGGCCCGAAGTGGGGTGTTTGGAGGCCCACGCCAAAGACCCCACATGGACTCCCCCCCCGCTCTCCCCCCCCAGAACGCTCACCCCCGTCCCCCCCTGGCCCAGTGTCCCAGGATGAGGGATAAAACAAATGGCAAGAGACGGGAAAAAAGAAAAAATAGGGGGGGGGGACCGGGGGAAAAAACTGTCCAGGCCATACGATACCGTCTGTGGTTAGCGGTGGCCCCTTGCTCCTGCTTCCTGCCACTCCGGCTGTAGTTGTGGAAGGCCTTCAGGAAACATCGCTATGCTGGGAAGGTCGGGAGGCGGCTGGACCCCAAGGCCTCGAAGCAGTCGGTGCGGATCGCCTCCCGGTGAGAGGATGTGTGCCCGGTCTCCTCGAAAGACCATCAACAAAAAGGGGAAGCCCCATGCGTATTTGATGCCGGCTCCTCGTAGTGCGTCCGTAATGGGGCGCCAGTCCCTTCTCCTCTGCAATGTGGAGGGTGCCAAGTCGTGGTAGAGGGATATCGCAGCGCCTGCGTGCCGGATGGGCCCATCGCGGCTTTTTTTCATCAACGCTTCTTTGGTTGTGTAATGTAGAAAACGAATTATGACATCTCTTGGAGTGTTGTCATCGTTTCTTTTAGTTTTCAGGGCCCTGTGTACCCTCTCTATGTGCCACTGTTCCTCTGGAATAGGTGAGAGCAGTGGCTTTAAGATGGTGAGTATGAGCCCGCGTAGGTCTTCAACAGCGCCCTCAGGCAATCCTCTCAGATGGAGGTTGTTCCTTCGAGACCGGTTTGCCATGTCCTCAAGGGCAAGATCCGTTTCCACAAGGTGCGCTGTTACGCGGTTCACCCGCTCGATCACGGCATTGTGGGCCTGTGTTGTTTCCTCCATGCGGTCCTCGAGTTTCGCGGTGCGGTCCCCCAGGGCGCCTATTTCGGCCTGGAGGACCGCCGTCGATTTTGCGATCTCTCCCACAATGAAGGCCCTCACCTCTGCAAGCCTTGCCAGGATGGTGTCCTGGTCGCTTGGGGAAGCCTCTCTGTCGGCACGAGGGGATGACTGAGGAGGGGTGCCTGCGCCATCTTGGGTCCCCGGTCGGCCTTGCTTTTGGGCCGTGAGTAGGTCGAGGACGGTGCCGCCAGGTTCGTTGCCCCTCTTTGTCTGTTTCTTGGGGAGTCTCTTTTCCATAGCTTGAGTCTCAGTAGGGGGTTATTTTAGGTGAAAAGGTCGCTTTTGTGGGCTTTTTTGGCGCGTTTGCCTGGAGCTCTAGTTAGACACGTCTAGTCACATCGACGGTCAGACCACGCCCAATCACTCCAGTTCTTATGCGAATGAAACTAGCGAACAATCAGACCACCCCAGTAATAAGTGTGTCTCCAATTGCTGTTCGCAACAATGTTGCAAACGGGTAATTGGCGGTTCGTGCAATGGGTCCTTTGTTCTCTGGGTGGCCGCCATTCGGGAGACGAACACGTGGCGGCGGCCATTTTAAACTCCCGAACAGCGGTGTTTTGCCATCGACTGTCTGGAACCCAAATCGGACACTCCGTTAGGCAAACACCGCTGAGACCTCCACACTGCCACCAATTCATATACAAACTACTGAACGGCTTCTCGTTCGGTAGTTTGAATCCCACGAACAAGGGAAATGACATGAAACTTCCCTAGCTCTCCTGACATAAGTCATTCGTGTGTTACATTCCCTTTTCTGTGACCGACCGCAGGGCCAAAACACATGGAGCCCTTTTCGGCTGGTAAACTCAGTGTGGTCGGTCATTTTAGTACTTCCATAAATTTCCCGAACCCCTGGTCCGATCTGGGTGATTTTTGGATATGTGTCTCACCCATATCAGGGCTACCAGGGGATGTAACATTTAAAGGGGTACCCCTATGTTTAAGGGTAAATCCAGAAACTCTAGGAATTTGTGTCCTGCATAAGTGGATTATGTGTCACAGTAAGGGGAGGGGATGTGTGGGTGGCAACTCGTGGAGGATTGGCTACTGTACTAATTATTGCAAACCCCTCCCTTGCATGGCAGAATGCTTTATAAGGCAAGTTGTGTGCATTAAAAGTCAGTTCTGCTCCTGATGCTGTGTGTCGTCCAGTCAGTGGGATCTGTGTGGGGATATTCGTGGATTACCTTGCTTGCTGGAATTATTATTTCATGGTATTTTTACTACTTGTTCCTGAGCCTCACTGGGATCTCTAGTGGAGTTAACCTGGGGAATACCAGGCCTCCGATATATTGGTTGGCAGCGCTGGGATCCAGACTCACAGATGAACAAGTACCAATGGAGTACGGATGGAGATGGACTATTCTACACTAAAACGCTCCACGCTAAAAGGAAGCAAGGGGCATTCAAGCCAGCAATAAAAAGAAAGCTGTACTTATTACCGAACTAATGGCGGAATACCGAACAGATGGCGGTTCAGTTCCCGAACACAGTGATTCGACAGAAAGACAGGAACAAATGGAGTTCCAGAGACAGTTACAATTTAGGCTGTCTTTTTATGGAGAGAATCCACCAGCAGAGGTCCAGGAGTTTGTACTGAGGCAAAGGATAACATCAACCCCAGAAAGCAGCACTGCACTGCAAGAGGGTAAGCCAAAAATACCTTATCAAGCATTCAAAATGTATGTAGAGGCAGAGGAAGACATAGATGCATTCCTTCAGGATTTTGAAAGACTGTGTGCCTTGCATAGGATCAGTGCAGAAGATTGGGTTCCCATTTTGGCTGGGCATTTAACTGGGAGAGCAGCAGAAGCTTATCGTACTGTACCAGACGAGGAAATCCGGGACTACAGTAGAGTAAAAGAAATTATACTGGCCCGGTATGCCATCACACCAGAGGCATATCGAAGGCGGTTCAGGGAATTAAAGAAAACCGAGAAAGACTCGCATGCTGAGTGGGCTTGTAGACTACAGGGGGTGGCCCTCGGATGGGTACAAGCTAGCAAAGCACGGTCCATGGAGGACGTAATACAAATGTTGCTGATGGAACAATTTTATGATGGGGTATCAACAGATGTCCAAGAATGGGTAAGGGACCGTAATCCTACATCCCTCACGGAGGCTGCTAGGAAAGCAGACGACTATCTGGATGCTCGCAGGCAACAAAAACCGGTAGCCCCAAAGATCACAGTAAAATCCTTTGGGGGGACAAACTACCCCACAGTACCACCACGACATCTACCACCACCACCACCTGCGGCACAACCACGATTTCGTCAGCCTAACTCAGTGCAGTGTCATCAGTGCCAGAGGTGGGGACACTACAAAAAGGGAGTGCCCTCAGCGGCGAGACCGATCTACCTGGATAAGGCCAGGTCCACCACCACCACCACCGAGAGCAGCCGCACACCACTACCAGGAGGAGACAGCCGCCGCCTATGGCTCCGCAGTCCCCGTCACTACAATAGAACAGTGGGAGGTAGTACATGAAGCCAACCCGCTACAAGCCAATGCAGATAATCGCCAACACCACAGGCAAACTGTATATCTGGAAGGAAAAGCGGTGCAGGGGCTCCGAGACTCAGGAGCCACCATAACCCTCGTAAAAAGCCACTTGGTCTCTGACAATGCCATGACCAACAGGACGGTAGCCGTCGGGGTTGCTGGGGGAGCCGTCTACCGGCTGAATACCGCAAACGTACATTTGCATTGGGGAGCAGGGTCGGGAAATGTAGAGGTGGGGTTGATGCCACAGTTACCCGCAGAGGTGGTACTGGGAAACGATTTGGGAAGGCTCACTTATGCTTTTGAGCCCCAAACCACAACCACAGAGGAAGCACATCCAGTGGTCACCAGGCAACAGGCCCGCACCCAGGACTACAATACACTACCAGAGGTTCAGGTAAGAGATCCTTCCCCTTCCCTAGACTGTGTACCCTGGGCCCCTCCTAACGAATTTGCAGCAGAGGTGATCACTGACCCTACCCTACAGGTATATAGAGATAAAGTCACCTATGACCAGCCTGGGGCGGAGGGGGAAAGATTTGTATGGGATGGACAGCTGTTATACAGGGAGTCAGATAAGCAGGTAGCTAGGTCAGACCCGATTGTTTTAAGGCAGTTAGTCATACCACAGAGGTACAGAGCCGAATTGCTCACGATATTCCGCTATCTGGGCATTTGGGGATCAGTCGTACCCGATACCGACTGACCCAAAGTTTCTTTTGGCCAGGAGTTACGTAAATATTGTAGTACCTGCGATACGTGCCAGAGGATAGGGAAGAGGGGAGACCGGCGGAAGGCGAAGTTGCATCCGCTACCTATAATTGAGGAACCATTTCACAGAAAAGCGGTAGATATCATAGGCCCCCTTCAGAAACCTAGCCCTTCGGGCAAGAAATACATTTTAACTGTTGTGGATTACGCCACCCGATATGAAGAGGCAGTGGCCCTGACAAATATACATGCCGAAACCGTGGCCGAAGCCCTGATGCAGATTTTCTCCCGGATGGGGTTACCCAGGGAGATCATCTCGGATCAGGGTACTCAATTTACCGCAGAGGTCACTCAGCAACTCTGGAGATTTTGTGACGTTAAACCTATCATTAGTGCCCCATACCAATGGGCTTTGAGAACGGTTCAATGGTACATTAAAACAAATGCTCCAGGAGGCGGAGCCTAACCACCGACCAAGATGGACGTGTAATCCCTGAGCTCCCTCACCCCCGAGCTTGACATCGGCTTATATCAGCGAACTTTAAACGCCATCCACCTCTGATAACGAACAATATCCACTACTACCACAGACCTACACCTAAATCCACCATGGGAGGAAACAAAAAACAGAGGGAACACACTCCATCGGTGGCCATTCTGTTTCGCGACTCGGAGCAGGGGCGGCCATCTTCGGCCCAGAGCACTCAACAATCTGGCTCCGACTCCGACTACAGCGAGATGCCAGAGGACTCCTCCGCACCCCTCACGATGGGCAACCTGAGGAAACTACTCAGGGAAAACGTCTGCGGACATTAAAGCCTACACTGCGGCGGAACTGGAAAAACAAATGTCAGGCCCCAAAAGCGACATTGACGCGCTCACAACGCGCACAACGCAGGCCGAGCAAGAAATCATGGGCCTGTCCCAAACGACACAATCTCAACAGCAAGAACTCCTCACCATGCAGGACAGGATAGTGCAATTGGAAGATGGCCTAGAAGATATCAACAACAGAACTCGCCGGAAAAACATCAGGATCCGAGGTCTTCCTGAATCGGTACCACCGGAGGCTGTCTTCACTACCGTCCAAGAGATCTTCCGCAATCTCCTGCCAGAAGCAGCTGCCCAAGACCTTGCAATAGAACGAGCACATAGAGCACTGCGGGCCCCCACGCCTAACCCAGCAATGCCGAGGGATGTGATAGTGAAACTGCTCCTATTCACCACCAAGGAAAAGCTGATGGCTGCAGCCCGCACCAACCCACCGAAACATCAGGAGCATCAACTGCAATTTTTTCAAGACCTGGCGCCCGCGACCCTGCGAAAACGGAGGGAACTAAAACCCCTCACCACCTCGCTGTTACAGCATGGCTGGAAATACACATGGGGCCACCCGTTCAAGCTAATGGTCCGGAAGGACAATCACTCATATACCCTCCACTATCCTGCTGACATGTCGGACTTTGCTAAACACATCGGAGTCCCGCTCCTCCAATCATCCGCACCCACCGACAAAGACCCACAACGTTCAAGCCGCTCATCACAAAAGGACGACACGACATCCCTACGCCTATCTCAGAGGAACAGACCACAGCAGATCCCAAAGAAATCAGCATGAAGGGCAGCACACAGAAGATGACAGAGGCGCAAGCCACACAAGCTGGACTCATCCATATGTCAGACGGCTGATCAGGTTTCACACCCCTATCGTACCCCCCTTCCCCCTCAGGGCTACTATCTCCCCCCCCCACTTGCCCCAAAGGTGCCACCACAGACCAACCGAGAGGACACATTCTGCCCTCTAGACGAGACGGGGGGCCATGCCGGATTTGCCCCTGTGGGGCGTAGCCGCACTGGTCCCCATGCCGGGGGCCACCCGGGGATGACCTCCATACGTTGGGGGGGCCTCGCTCGCCCAGGCCCGGGCGGGGCCCCCCCAACCATCTCTGGAACCGGGTCGGGTCGATGCGCGGCCATCTGAAAGAGGGCCTAGGCATTTGCACTTGCATCTGCACCTACATCTCCAAAAGAAGATTAGAGCATAGGCACCCCCTAACTGAATACAGGATAACCAAGACAGGTCCGGCCCCGAAACAGACAAGGCACGGCCTAAGGCAGGGGGATATAGCTAGGCTACACCAGCCGTCCGTTCCCCCAGCCAATAACGCCCTGCGCTACTCCAACCTGGGTTAAACCCCCCCAGGCACGAAATAGGCACTGCACCACTGGTAACCCGCAGGGGATAGGCACCGACCTCACAGCCATTAGTGACAAACGGAGGTCTTCCCATTTTACCCCCATAAAATTACACCGATTACCCTCAACTATTACCATTGTTAAATGGCAATATGATTTGAATAGCTCACAGGCGCACAGGTGCGAATATGTTTAATTTCATGAGTGCGGGCGGCACGTCAGAAAGGGAATGACACATATTCAAACAAGGTGCCACAAGCACCGCCATGCACCCGCCCGATCCCCCTACTGGAACCCCCCACTATGGTTACACAATGTATGTTATGCACAGAGTGTGTTACTGTAAGCGCACAGGCGCATGTATTTCCATGGCGTTTTGAACAGGACAAAAGGTGTAACTGGGACTAAGCATAACACCCACCGACTGACAGTAACGGTGTATCGGACAGGGACGACCTAGCCTCACCCCGGTAAGACGCCCCACCCTGGACGGCCAATCCCTGACTGACGTCACCCAAAGCAAAGTCCACGGACAAAGAGGGATCCCCCTCGAGGGAAACCGCAACCACCCCCACGGCAACCTAACAACCAGATCGGACACTCGGGTACAGGACCCTGAAAGAGCCCCGAGGACCTGATACCCTCACCTGGACGGATTCAGTAAGCAACTATCCCCCACCCGACAGAACGCATCCACCTCCCTCAGACGTTGACAACGACACCTAGACTGAGGGACATAGATACAACCGAAGCATTTCTCTCTCATGTTACTCAAATGTATATATACTGTAATGTGAATGTCGAGGCCAAACTGTTGCTCAGTGAAGATTGTCTAATGTAATGTGGTTGCCAATACAATACTGCTGCTTTAGATATGCACCACCCCACAGGACCCACACATCTCCCCCACACCACGCCCAACATCAGCGGCACCCCAGGTACTATCACACTCCAAGACTGGGGGAGTGGGAGGAACCCCAAACGGTAGAAACACACAGGCCGGCAGGGCACAGTGGGAAGGTGCACTACACGCCACCAATGACGCTTCTCACAGGGCTCACGCCACACCCACCAGACACTGGGCTGCTACACGCCTCACCAAGTTGGTACACCAATGGCCGGACATCACACGTCCTGCCCCTACTGCAACACAGCGCAACCGGGGCAGACAGTGGCACCCCACCTCACGAAGCCCGGTCCCCCCCCCCCGTCCAACAGCAACCCTAAGGCACCCACAAGCATCACCAGTGGCCCTAGGGGAGGGAGGATGACCCTACTTTGACAACCGAATAACCTGCCAACATACCATATAAGGGTGCACAGGGGAACCATGAAAGCATGAGACCTCAACCGGAAGATTCGTTCCGGACAACTGACAGGCGCACAATCACCTTGAACTTAACCAGCGACATGTGACATTGCCCTCAATAACACGTGCTGATACATATCCAACACAACACACAACATATAAGCTCACCGTAGACACACCGTAGACACACAGGCTCGGGGGGCAAAACTCTGCCTTTGACTTTCCTGGCTATATCCCTGTAAGACCAGGTACAACTGACACACTTAACGAACCCACCAGCACTTGACACCACACCACACTCTAACACTACCTCCCCCTTACCTCATCTACCCCAGCCGACCCCCCAACCCCACCCCACCCCACCCACCCACCTGGTCCATCTTCGCACCACCCAGGGACAAAACACCCCGGAAAGGGACAAACGGGGAGGAGATCCATGGCACTCCCGCTGACGTGTATATCCAT
Source organism: Pelobates cultripes (assembly GCA_933207985.1). Lineage (NCBI taxonomy): Eukaryota > Metazoa > Chordata > Amphibia > Anura > Pelobatidae > Pelobates > Pelobates cultripes. The sequence continues at coordinate 91,605,164 of OW240918.1, forward strand.
CAATTGCAAGGGCCTCAACAACCCTCTCAAGCGCCATCAAACCATGCGATGGGCAAACAGAACCCACGCGCACGTTATTTTCTTACAAGAAACCCACTTCCAACACAACAGAACTTTCCCCCTCCAAAATAGAAACTTCAACAGGAACTTCCTCGCTAACTCACCGACAGGCAAACAAAATAGAGTAGCGATACTAATGCACAAAGCATGTCCCCTTACAGTGGACAAAACCGAGGCAGACCCACAAGGGCGCTATGTAACAGTGGCAGGGACAATAGGCACCCAAAAATACGCCTTTACCTCGATTTACGCTCCAAACATCGCTTCAACCTCCTTTTGGCTGGCACTACAGGCACATCTAGCACTGTTCTCCTCATACCACCTGGTAATAGGAGGAGACTACAACGCCACCCCATCCCCAGCTATGGATAGACACAGGACAGGACACCAAACGTCATCCCGGGGCCACACGGCAAACTCTGACAAACTTCTCCAAGCCTTCCTCACGCGCACACACCTTGTGGACGCATGGAGGGCACAACACCCGGCCTCTCGGGATTACACATTCTACTCCCACCCACACCAATCCCACTCACGCATAGACTTATTACTGACCTCCCCATCTGTGGTACCAATGATCAAATCCACGACAATAGGATCAATCACGTGGTCGGACCACGCTGAAATCTCACTTACCCTCGACCCGCCGGCCATGACCCGCCGATGGCACTGGCGCCTGAACCCCACCCTATTGCATAACCCAGCGATCAGAGATCACACCTCTCAGGCCATCACCGACTATTTCACACTGAACCAACACTCAGTCACCTCGCAGGGGACATTGTGGGCGGCGCACAAGGCAGTAATTAGAGGCACCTTAATAAGCCAGGCCACCCACCACAAGAAACAACGCCTAGCACAATTAGAACAAAACCTAAAAGAACTCCGCTCACTGGAGATCGCCTTCAAAAAAACAACCCACACCAGACTTAAACACTAAAATACACCAACATCAGACAGCCATAAAAGACTTCATGTCCGCGGACGCAGTCCGGGCCCTCCAATGGACCTGCCAGCTCTTTTACGAGAAGTCCAACAAAGCGGACACTTTACTTGCCCGTAAACTCAACCGCAGAGCTGCACATAAAAAAATCACAAAAATCCATTCGAGAGAGGGAAAGCTGCAGGAATCACCAGACCAAATAGCAAAGGTATTCCAAGAATACTTCTCGGAGCTCTACGATCATAGCCCCCAACACAGACATGACCCCACACAACTAACCACTAAAATCAACGAATACCTCGACTCTATCACCCTACTCTCACTAACACCCGACGGGGCTAGCCGATGTCCGAAGAAATTACAACAGATGAAATAGCAAAAGCACTCAAAACACTAAAACCAAATAAATGCCCGGGCCCAGACGGATTCTCGGGGCTATATTACAAAACCTTCGCGTCGACCCTGCTCCCGCAACTCAGCAAACTCTACAACTCACTTCTAAAGGGGGACCCCCTGCCCCCGGACATGCTGCAGGCGAACATATGCCTCCTACCGAAACCCGGCAAGACCCACCTCGATCCCGGACATTACAGACCAATATCCCTACTAAACGTAGACGTCAAACTATTCACGAAGGTGATGGCAGAAAGACTCAACCCCCTCCTTCCCCGACTTATCCACCCAGACCAAGTAGGTTTTATCCCAAACAGACAAGCCAGTGATAACACAAGACGCACCTTCGACCTAATCTGGTACGCCAACCGCAGACGCATTCTGACCCTGATAATATCCCTAGATGTCGAAAAGGCATTCGATAGACTGCTATGGCCCTTTCTATTCGCAACCCTACAGAAATTCGGTTTTCCATCACCCTTCCTGGACGCACTGAGAACCCTCTACTCCTCCCCCACGGCCACTCTTCTCCTACACTCGACAACAGCCCCCTCTTTCCAAATTAAGAATGGCACGCGACAGGGTTGCCCAGTCTCCCCCATCCTATTCGCCATCTCCCTCGAACCACTACTCCAAATCCTGCAAAACCATAACGAGATCCACGGAGTTCGAATCAGGGACGAAACCTATAAGATTGCGGCGTATGCAGATGATGTACTTTTGACAATTGTAGACCCGCTGAACTCCCTACCACCTCTGTCCACAGAGCTCACAAAATACGCACACATCTCGGGATACAAACTCAACCTAGGAAAAACCGAGGCCCTCCCGATCCAAGTAGATCAAACCACCCTCCAAACAAGGCACCCGTACACGTACCAGACCACAGCCATTAAATACCTAGGTATCACTCTCCCAGCGGACCTAACGCAAACCTACAGCTTAAATTACACACCCCTACTGGCAACAGCCACACAAGACCTAGCAAAATGGAAAAACATGTCGATTTCATGGATCGGCCGAATGACCTCAATAAAAATGAACCTCCTCCCGAGGTTCCTATACCTCTTCCAAACCCTTCCAATCCCGATAGTAGCCTCTGATTTTAAAAAACTACAGACCAAAATAGACAAGTTTATATGGGCCGGAAAAAGAGCACGTATCGCCCGACGAACACTGTACATACCAAATAGACAGGGCGGGTTGGGACTTTCCAACCTCACCCAATACTTCCACGCCGCACAAATAGCACAGACGATCCAACTCCACGCTGCCCCCGGCCTTAAGAGATGGGTAGCTCTAGAACACAATATATTCGGCTCAGATTTTCCCTCCCTCTTCATCTGGCTCCCAAAAGACGCCAGGCCACCGACTCCCATCACCTCCCCAGCTATCCTCACCACGATAAACATCTGGGTAAAATCACCAAAAAACATGATCTTTTTCCCATTCCTCCCCACTAATGCCCATCCTCCGAAACACTAAATTCACGCCAGGTATGTCCCTGAAGAACTTCACCCGTTATGATCTGACCCGCATTCACCAATTCTACAAAAACCAAAGGATCATACCCTTTGCGGAACTTCCTCAACAGACCCCTTTCATAACCCACGACTTCTTTCAATACCTACAGATTCGCAGCTACATTGACAAACCAGCCCTACAGAAAGCGAGCAATACATTTGCTAGAAAGAGCGTGTAACACACACCCACTATGCAGGGGACAAATATCAATATTATACTCCCTACTAAGTAGACAATCACGGGAAGGTTCTATGTCCTATACGGCCGCCTGGGAGAGAGACCTGGGCGGACATATGGGAAGCTACAGCAACGGTATCGATTTGCATTAACCACAAAGAGCAAGCGTACAAAACCCTCCTCAGATGGTACGTCACTCCACTACGCCTGAAACAAATGAAACAATCAGACAATGATTTGTGCTGGAAGGGTTGTGGGAACATACACTCACATGTGGTGGGAGTGTCCCCGGGTAACCATACTTTGGCAACATATAGCGCGACTAGCCACACAGGCTCTACACACCACAATCCCGCTGGACCCCTGGCTGTGGCTCCTATCCAGACCCCTCAAAAACACCCCAAGGGCACAAAACAAACTACTGGCCAAGCTAGCACTAGCCACCAGGCGAGCGATCGCAGAGAAATGGGTGAGCCCAGACATCCCGTCCACCACAGTCATACAACAGAAAATTAACGAAGCCATGCAAATGGATAAACTGACAGCCTTAGTACACGACACCACCAAACATTTCGACAAAATATGGGAGCCATGGATCTTCGAATTCCCAACCCTACCAAACGCCCCATCAAGCGGGACAGACCAGGTGGGAGGGAGCACCCAAGGAGCAACAACACAGAGGTAAAACCCAGCCCTCTCACCCACCAAATATGCATCCCCTCCACACCCCTGACGTAAGACACCTCCACCACCCATGGCAACAATGCCAACCGACAACACCCACACCACCACACACCAAACGACCCAACAACACAAAGCGAGGCTCGAACCCGTGCAAACACATCCCAGACCAGACCATAACGTCAAGCAGACCCAAGAGCACATCCATCACAGAGACGGCAAAAAGTGTAACTAATACATAAGACGCAACCCCACAATACCCCGGACACGAACAACGCCTCAGGAACAAACCAAACCGGCCACACACCATAGAACTGAAAGAGGCAGACCACCAGTCATAGCAGGAGGCACTCGACCTATACAAAAACACAATGTCCAACACATCCCACCTTACAAAAGCAGCCCATGTCAGGGCATACACAAATACCATAGACAGGGTTATAGCCAGCCCAGACTTATCACCACCCAACCCCGGAAAACTCAACCTTCAGGCACACTCAAGCCTGGAAAGGGGACACAACACATCTATGGGTCCACCAACAGAACTCAAACACCAGCCCCATGACCTGACCAACCCCCCCCCCTCCTGAACACACCCCGGATGGAGACTCACAAACACACACCACCTACTATATAGGAAAATAAACGCACCACAAACACAATAACACGGAACACAAACCAAACATAACGTAAGTGAAGACACTGTAACCTGTTACACGATGTAATATAGTTCACCCCCCCAGGAGTTACATCCTGGAACCCCCCTCCCACTAGACACAGAGTCAAACAATAACAATTATAAACAGCTGCAGCAACTAGAACGCAAAATAAGGAACACCACTATTTCATAGTCCAAGCACCTTAACAGCTACAGACAATGTCAGCAAGAAATATGAACTTTGTGAACCCAAACTTATACCCAAATTCCCCTTTCTGTACCCTTCCCCGAATTATATGTAAAAATTAAGGTAAAGAATCTCTATGAAAACGAGACCAGGAAGGCGATACCGCTTGGTACACACGCTGTAAAATGTGAACTGCAAGCTCAACCTTGTTCTGTCTATTGCTCATAATGTACAATACGACTGTCATGTAATTCCATGTCAAAGGATGATATTCTGTCATAACAATGATAATATGGACGACTGGTCCTAAGACCTGGTTACCCTCCCCCCCCCGGGCTTCTCCAGTAGTCCTCGTACCAAAGCGGGACGGTACATCCCACTTCTGCGTGGACTACCGGAGGTTGAACAAAAAGACCATATCAGACGCTTATCCTATGCCTAGGATAGATGAACTGCTAGACCGGATGGCCAGAGGCCAATACCTCACTACTATTGATCTGTGTAAGGGGTATTGGCAGATTCCCTTGGCTCCGGACGCCATTCCTAAGTCAGCCTTTGTCACCCCATTCGGCCTGTACCACTTTAAAGTCAAGCCGTTTGGGATGAAAAACACTCCGGCTACCTTCCAGCGGATGGTGGACCGACTCCTAGATGGGTTCCAGGACTACACCTGTGCATACCTAGACGATATTGCCATCTTTAGCAATACCTGGCAGGAGCACTTGGCCCATATAGGAGCGGTTCTAGACAGGATTAGGCCAGTCTGACGTTGAAACCAGCCAAATGCAGTATAGGAATGGGCGAGGTACAATATCTGGGCCATCGAGTGGGCTGTGGGAAACAGAAACCAGAACCAGCCAAAGTAGAGGCCGTAGCCCAGTGGCCCACTCCTAGGACTAAGACTCAGCTGCTAGCATTTCTAGGAACCGCAGGATACTATAGGAAGTTTGTCCCCAATTATAGCGCCCTGGCCAAAACCCTTACTGACCTGACCCGTAAGAACCTTCCCCGCCAAGTAACCTGGACCCTGGAGTGTGAGCAGGCATTCCAACATCTGAAAAATGCTCTTAGCAATGCCCCTGTCTTGGCAGCTCCCAATCCAACTAAACGTTTTCTTGTTCACACAGACGCTTCTATGTTTGGATTGGGGGCAGTGCTGAGTCAAGTCGGGGCCGATGGCGGAGAACATCCCGTGGCTTGCATCAGTCGCAAGTTGTTACCCAGAGAAGTAAGCTACGCCGCCATTTTAAACTCCTGAACAGCGGTTTTGCCGTCGACTGTCTGGAACCCAAATTGGACACTCGGTTAGGCAAACACCGCTGAGACCTCCACACTGCCGCCATTTCGTATACAAACTACCGAACGGCTTCTCGTTCGGTAGTTTGAATCCCACGAACAAGGGAAATTACATGAAACCTCCCTAGCTCTCCTAAGTCATTCGTGTATTACATTCCCTTTTCTGTGACCAACCGCAGGGCCAAAACACATGGAGCCCTTTTCGGCTGGTAAACCCAGTGCCATAAATTTCCCGAACCCCTGGTCCAACCTGGGTGATTTTTGGATATGTGTCTCACCCAGATCAGGGCTACCAGGGGATGTAACATTTAAAGGGGTACCCCTATGTTTAAGGGTACATCCAGAAACTCTGGGAATTTGGGTCCTGCATGAGGGAATTATGTGTCACAGTAAGGGGAGGGGATGTGTGGGTGGCAACTCGTGGAGGATTGGCTACTGTACTAATTATTGCAAACCCCTCCCTTGCATGGCAGAATGCTTTATAAGGCAAGTTGTGTGCATTAAAAGTCAGTTCTGCTCCTGATGCTGTGTGTCGTCCAGTCATTGGGATCTGTATGGGGATATTCGTGGATCACCTTGCTTGCTGGAATTATTACTTCATGGTATTTTTACTACTTGTTCCTGAGCCTCACTGGGAGCTCTAGTGGAGTTAACCTGGGGAATACCAGGCCTCCGCTACAGTTAGATAAAAAAAACAAAAGAAGGAAGGTATGCAGAAGAGGGTAAAGGTCTAGCTGACTGCCTCAATTAATATTTTTGATGAGTATTTATAGATGAAAATGAAGGAAAAGGGCATTAGTTATGGAAAAGGACAAATGAGTTGTTTGTTACATGTGAGTTTACAGAGGAAGAGGTTCCATTTCAACTGTCAAAAGTAAAGACAAATGGGACCTGATGGAATACACCCAAAGTAATTAAAAGAGCTTAGTGGTGTACTAGCAAAACCATCAACCGATTTATTAAAACCAATCATTGATAACAGTAGTAGTCCCAGAAGATTGGAAGTTAGCGAATGTTGTGGCCATTCACAAAAAGGTAGTAGGGAGGAGTCGGGCAACTATAGGCCAGTAAGCCTTACTTCAGTAGTGGGGAAAGTAATGGAAACCATGTTAAAGAATAGGATTTTTGAACATCTAAAATCACATGGATTTCAAGATCAGAGATAATATGGGTTTACTTCAGGGAGATCATGCCAAACTAATCGTATTGAATTTTTTGATTGGGTAACTTAAATAATAGACCAGGGTGGTGCAGTAGACATTGCTTACCTAGATTTCAGTAAAGCTTTTGACACTTTTGCACATAGAAAGCTTATCAATAAACCGCAATTTTAAAGTTTGGATTCCAATATTGTTGAATGGGTAAGGCAGTGGCTGAGTGACAGGCAACAGCGGGTTGTACTAAATGGAGTCTATTCAAAGCATGGCTTGTCACCAGTGGGGTACCTCAGGGATCTGTACTTGGACCCATTCTATTTAATATTTTTTATTCGTGATATTGCAGAAGGTCTTGATGGTAAGGTGTCTCATTTTGGTGGTGATACTTAGATATGTAACAGGGTTGATGTTCCAGGAGGGAAGTCAAATGGCAAATGATTTAGGTAAACTAGAAAAATGGTCAGAGTTATGGCAGCAAGGCTGCACTTGATGGACGCAAGCCTCTTTTCAGCTATGTAACTGACATTTAATGTAGATAAGTGCAAGATAATGCATCTTGGACGAAAAAAACCCAAAGGCAGAGTACAGAATATTTAAAAGAGTCCTAATCTCAACATCTGAGGAAACGGATTTAGGGGTGATTATTTCTGATGACATAAAGGTAGGCAGACAATGTAATAGAGCAGCAGTAAATGCTAGCAGAATGCTTGGTTGTATAGAGAGGTATTAGCAGTAGAAAGAGGGAAGTACTCATGCCATTGTACAAAACACTGGGGAGACCTCACTTGGAGTATTGTACGCAGTACTGGAGACCATATCTCCAGAAGGATATTGATACTTTAGAGAGAGTTCAGAGAAGGGCTACTAAACTGGTTCATGGATTGCAGGATAAAAGTTACAAGGAAAGGTTAAAGGAACTTAACATGTATAGCTTGGAAGACAGACGAGACAGGGGGGATATGATAGAAACATTTAAGGACCAAACTTCTGGAATAAAAGGGAATCATGACATGTCATGTCCTTAAGGGGTTAAAATAAAGGGAATCAGGAGGAGACTATTTAAAAAGAAAAAATACAAGAGGACAGTCTTAGAGGGACAAAGGATTAAAAATAATATCAGGAAGTATTCCTTTACTGAGGGGTAGTGGATGCATGGAATAGCCTTCCAGCTGAAGTGGTAGAGGTTAACACAGTAAAGGAGTTTAAGCATGCGTGGGATAGGCATAAGGCTATCCTAACTATAAGATAAGGCCAGGGACTAATGAAAGTCTTTAGATAATTGGGCAGACTAGGTGGACCGAATGGTTCTTATCTGCCGTCACATTGTACGAGTACACAAAGACTGCTGAATACACACACTGCATTGAGTGGTGTTGTGTACGTGTGTGGAGTGCTGTGTGGTGCGGGGGAGAGTGTTGTGGGCGGGTTCTGCAGGTAGCAAATGTGTTTTAATCCTGTCCTATATATAAAATCTTTAGATCCCCTTCTAATCTTTGGTGAAGGGGACACAACCAGCCTTGGTAGTCAGGTGGTGGTAAGTATGTGTCTGGAAAACCACTCCTGTCCTAACGTGCAATGCTGTGTGGATCATTGCCATGGTAACACCCAGCAATGCTACACACAGCTGGCTCATGGGAAGACAGGAGAGAGCTTCTTTCCAGATCCCTCCAGGTCCTCCCAATACAAAAGCAGTAGGTGCCTGCCATTTTGGGCAGGCCAGTGCCTACTCTGCATTGCATTAATCTTTGGTTGTTAGAGATTAACAAGAAGTCACAGCAAGGAAAAGCTACACTAGCTAATATTGAAGGGACACTAGTCACCAGGACAATTACAGCTTAATATAGTGGTTCTAGTGTCTATATCCTGTCCCTGTATGCTTTTCAATGTAAAAACTGCATTTTCAGAAAATGTTCCCCATTGAGAGGTTGATTGGCTCAGAACATTGCTATGCATGTGCAATAGCCTCCCAATTCTTTCATATTGGAAAGTATTGACTTAATCACTGCCATGGAGGCAGGGCCATCCACAGTGAGACCAGCATGGCATGAAAAGTTATGACACCTTAATGTGATCAGAGGTGGGTTGTGACAGTCACTGATAGCATGGCAATAAGTAAACCGGTTTAATCTTTCAAGATTCTTTTAGGAACTGCACCAGAAGATTGTAGGAAAGCAGATGTGGTTCCTAGATTTAAAAAAAAAAAAAAGAAAGTTGAAAATCCTTACCTGGTTTAAGTCCCTGTGAGACATGTCATCTGCCCACACTAGATAGACTGTTATATTCCTGCACATGCCCAGTGAAACACTTGACATGCAAACGGGAATTTCATCTATTAATACAATCAGAAAAAAAAAAAAAAAACCACACAATCACTTTGTTTGTCCGTTCAGTTTATTACAAGGAGGGAGCTACTGGCATGCAGCTCCCTCCTTGTAATATGTAAAGATAGAAGTGGCAGGGAGGAGTGCTCCCTGCCACTTCATAAGCACCCCATGTCCTCCCTCACTCTAAGGGGGAGGAATATGACCCCCATAATAGCATAAAGGAGATTAAAATCTCCCCAATGCCCCTACTCGCTATACTGTGAGTAGGGGCATGTCTACTAGACAGTGGGCAGCCTGTGGCTGCTCAAAAAACCTACTATCTGGCCCCCACCCCTGCGTGGTGGTTCTAAACAAGGGGGAATCCATTGTCCTACCCCAGCCCCCCACCCCTGGGCGGCAGGTGGGGCCATAATGATAATGAGGGGGACCTACTGTCCTTCCCCCACCCCTGGGTGGCAGCCATAGTGATAATGGGGTGTAAAAATAAAAGCACTGTGATTTCAAGCCATCCAGAGTGCTGTGTAATTTTACAGACTGTGGGAAAGTTCTTTGGAATTTTCCCATGCTGTGTAAAATGACAAAGCACTCTGGCTTAAACCCACCAATCCGTGTTCTTAACCTAATTGCAGGGCAAGGCTTTATAATCCTGCCCAGCTCAGTCTGCGCGAAGCCCTCCATGGGTGAAGGATTTTTTTATATGCAGGTCTTGTTTAGCAAAACCTTAATTCAGAATTCTAGCAAGCACCATACCAGTGCATCTGAGGTGTATGTTAAGAGCCTTTAGACAGATTTGATGTGAAACATGGTAACTTTTATTTTCAGTTAAGTGCACAGGTAACCCCTCACAGCTTACTGAGATCAATGACTATGTAAACCTTCCAGATGTTAAGTGGAGTCAATTGCTGGATCAAACAAGTTACAAAATGTTCAAGGCTGAAGATACAAAAGACATGTTTGGGTACATAGCAGAACATACAAGCTATATGATCACCATGATTTCTGTAAGGGCTCTCACCAGCTGGGCAGCATTAACTGGAGATTTACCTCCAAAACAATGCATTACACTTTTGGAATGACTAGAAACAAAAAAGAAATGTACAGTCCTCAGTTGCATTGTAGTTTATGCTTGCCATCTCTGCATTCCAGTTATTGAATCCTGAGCCAAGCGCCAACAAAAGTAGGGGAAAGCCATGCCAATGTGATCTTCCTGCACAGGTGTTTGAAATGGGTTAGTCCATTTAGAAACATTTGCGGTGGACAATGGATGGTCCAGATTCGTCATATTCCTGCTTGCTGATCCACATTTGTTGGAAGGTGGACAGAGAAGCCAAGATGGATCCTCCAATCCAGACAGAGTATTTACGCTCAGGTGGGGCAATGATCTGTAAGAGATTATATAGTTATTGATCTTTACCAAATTATACTTGAAGTGTTTGTGATCCTTAGGTAGCTCTTAAGGTGTCTGGTAGTATGGTTTCAAATAAAGTCTGGATGTTTCATGGTTGGTTCCTGAACCAACTATTTGTTAGTTTACAACAGCCTTAACTGGAGAGTTCAGGGGCCTGTGCAGTCAGGGACCAGATGCCAGTTTGCATATAGTTGACATTAGCCAGTTAGGAATGTTGTTTTGGCATGGCTAATTGAGATACAACTCTGAATGTATGTCAGTTCTGCCTATACATTTTTAGTGAGCCAGAGTTTCTATTTAGAAAAAAGCTTTTTACAGCACACTTACCTTGATTTTCATAGTGCTGGGAGCCAAAGCAGTGATTTCTTTCTGCATTCTGTCAGCAATTCCTGGGTACATGGTGGTACCTCCAGACAGGACAGTGTTGGCATAGAGATCCTTACGGATGTCTACATCACACTTCATGATTGAGTTGTAGGTAGTTTCATGAATGCCACATGACTCCATACCTGAAAGTGGAGTTTATAAAAAGAATTTTTAGTTTGATTTTACATCACAGAAAGTGCTTTGTTTTTTGTTTTGATTTTTTTTTTTTTTAACTTACCAAGGAATGAAGGCTGGAATAAGGCTTCAGGGCACCTGAATCTCTCGTTACCAATTGTGATGACCTGCCCGTCAGGCAACTCATAGCTCTTTTCCAGGGAAGAGGAGGAAGCAGCAGTAGCCATCTCCTGCTCAAAGTCAAGAGCAACATAACAGAGCTTCTCCTTAATGTCACGGACAATTTCTCTCTCAGCAGTGGTTGTAAAGCTGTAGCCTCTTTCAGTCAGGATCTTCATGAGGTAGTCTGTCAGGTCACGTCCAGCCAAGTCAAGACGCAGGATGGCATGAGGCAGAGCATAACCTTCATAGATTGGCACAGTATGTGTGACACCATCACCAGAGTCCATCACAATACCAGTGGTACGTCCAGAGGCATACAGAGACAACACAGCCTGGATGGCAACATACATGGCTGGTGTGTTGAAGGTCTCGAACATGATCTGCAGGAAAAGATGGTGCAGTTAGAAGGGGAATTTCAGAACACTAGAGTGCCACAAACCATGCATGTGCAGTTGCAGAACTGATGTGACTTACTGCACTCCACAACCTTAAGCTTTTTTTTTTTTTAAAAAAAAATAAAGAAAATCAGGCAAAGCCAAATGTGTGAAGAGGGCAGGCAGTGAGCTCTCATATACAAACCATTCAAGTTTTAGAATTAAAGCTCCAACTATTCAAATTGCACAGTTGTTAGTATCTTCAGTTAGGCAAGAAAACCAAGAGATTGAGTTAAAGAAATAAAACCTGTAAGAATTCCAGGAAAGGTGACCCAGATCAAAGGAAGCCCTGCAATGGACAGCAAGTTTTATATAAACCAAAATATATAGAGCTTTCAGAACACATTTTTTTTGATGGATGGGTACCTGTGTCATCTTTTCACGATTGGCTTTAGGGTTCAGAGGGGCTTCAGTCAACAGCACTGGGTGCTCCTCTGGGGCAACTCTCAGCTCATTGTAGAATGTGTGATGCCAGATCTTCTCCATATCATCCCAGTTGGTGACAATTCCATGTTCAATTGGATATTTCAGGGTCAAGATACCTCTCTTGCTCTGAGCTTCGTCTCCTACATAGCTGTCTTTTTGTCCCATACCAACCATGACACCCTGAAAAACAATGAAATTGTTACTTTATCATAATGTGTAAACATACCTTAAGTGCTCAGTTAGCCCCTAGAGCAAAGACCGTCCCTTTTGAGGGGCAGACTGGGCTCCCTCGAGGACAGGAGCCAATTTGCAGTTAAGGGAACACTTACAGGTTAAAACAAATCTGTACATGATGTACAGGAAAAAGCGTGCAGGTCCAGATGAGCTGTATATTATGGTTACATGAAAATGTCTACCATGTGAGCCACGCCTAGCCATAATACATACAATTTTGATCCAATAATTGTGAGTGTTCTCTAGTGTAATGCCCTGATTTGTTTCATCTTTCCAAATGATTCACTATTCAAAAAGTTTCCAAGAGACTTCTGTACAAAAATAACTATATAAACACTTTACAAATTATCTACAGAAACTGCCTCAGTTGAAAGTGGAAAGTTTTGGCCACAACTTTTTTTAATTAGTGGCCACTACACCTGATTAAAATGGAATTCTAAACAATGTGTTACATGCCATTATGGGTTTTATGTAATACATAAAAGCTACAATTCAATTTCCAAGACTGCATCTGGATTTTCACAAGTTTTCAGGAGCAAGATAAAGTCACTAAATATGTTATTTGTAATTTAAAGCAAGCACATAAGGTTAAGAGTTGTAAAAAAAAAAAAAATATTTAGACTAAAGTTCTGTAGAGTGTGGCATAAGATAAGTTCACTTCTATTAAATGTTTGTTATAACTTCATGGCAAAACTAAAACATTAAATCTTACATATTAAAGTTAATGCACTCAGAACTTTATATTAAAAAGAAAAAAATTCCAGACCAGTGGCCACAGTACATACCTGGTGTCTGGGGCGACCCACAATTGATGGAAATACTGCACGAGGAGCATCATCTCCGGCAAAGCCAGCTTTGCACATACCAGAACCATTGTCAACAACCAGGGCAGCAATATCGTCTTCCATTGTGATCTGAAATTATATATACGTTAAAATAAGTCCAAAGTCCTGCACAGTGAGTGCAAAGACCGCATCAATTCACTTCCTGTCCAATGGCTGCACTTACCAGCAGCCGCCAGTAGATAGCGTATGGGTTTGCACCATTTCTTTATAGAATGAGACAAAGGGAAGTCCCTCCAGTCTCAGATTTACCAAATAAGGTAACAAACCAGATTTTCAAGGGGAGGGGGAGGGTATATACTCATCTGGGAGGGGGAGGAAGTGGGCAAGCACATCACGAGTCAGCCCACCGGCCAAACCCAGATATTTCTGTGCATTCCATACAATGTCTTAAGAGATGACTAAGCCATTTCCTCCATAATGCTAGAAACACCCAGTGGCAGGGGACAGACTGCAACGTGTGTAGCATGAAGATATGATCTAGTGACCATTTACTTTACACTAACCCAGCCCCACGCCCGCAGCAGTTATGAGCATGGCCAACTGGAACAATGCCAGTCACGATTTCACAATGTAAGTTTTTTAAATAGGCATCAACTGATTATATTAACGCTTGCCTCTCAATTCTGTTTCCACTTATGAAAAGCATGCAAGAACAGAAGCATGGCAGTACATCCCATCCCCATTAGTCACGAGGAACCGCCCAAACTAACGGTTCTCAGTCTACACAGCAAGAGCCTATTCACACAGGCCTTCCAGGCTACACCCCATGCCTGACCCCCACCCAGAAAGTCATTACAAAGGCAAATCAGGGGTCCCAGCACCAAGTCAATAGAGGATATTACAGCAACCTTGGATTACAAGAGGCAGCTAATACATACAAAATGGCTGACCATCCATCCAGTAATATACTGTACAGTCTATAGTATTCGCCACAGACCGCAGTCAAAACTGACAGGAAACCTTGACTCCCATGAGGCCAGCCGTGACGCTGAGCGGGGGGGAGTTGTAATGCTGTAGCAGTTGTGTAAACTTTTATAAGACATTTTTTTATTTCCCCCACAGGCTTTTAGGGTCCAGCAATAGGGGAACAAAAGGATGACAAAGCCCATACAGTTTAGAAAGTTCCACACACTATCCCACAATTGCCCCCCTGACAAGATAATACAAATGAGGCCTGCGAGAAAGGCTACGGCCCTGGTCTATGCTAAGGGCGGGGGAGAGGAAGCGCGCTCTGTATCTTACCGTGAGGAGTGGCTGTTGTTGCTGTGCTGCAGATACTGCTGTGTGCTAAGCGGGCGGGTCACTCAGGAGGCTCTGCAACTCGCGCCGGTTTTATGCCGCGCGCTCCCCAGCGCTCTGACCATATAAGGAGCGTTCTAGAAGCCGGGCCGCCGATTGGTCACGGGGCGGGGTTATAGCGAATGAGGTAGAACTTAGGGAGCCGCACACTGTCACACGCGGGCCACGCCCCCTTTCTCTGGGTAGTGCTACACGGGGATAGAGTGAACGTTATGACCATAATGCAATGCGACATCTCGACCCCTCCCCATTCTCTCTGACAATGTGCACAGATTAACCCGTGCTGTGCCGCAGCCATAGGTCACATTCAATACCCAAACTAGTAAAACCTTCCAAATTCCACACTTAACAGTGTGCTTGGTCACCCAGCTATTGGCATCTGTTAGATTATTTAATATTATATATTGTCAGTGCATCCCTGTTACCCATGTGTAGTACAACACTAACATACTAGGTGGGACCTGGGGATTGCATGCAGTGGGGGGAAGGGAGGTCTGAACATGCATTATGGATTCTGGAGGGGGGCAAGCTGTGTATCTGTGGGGGGAAGGGATGCAGCCCTGAAGCTGGGATACAGGCATCCTCTGTCATTGGTATCCAGCTCACAGCTGCCTTTAAGCAATGTGACTTGGTAGAGTGTTAGAGGTTATCGCCCTCAATCCAAGCAATTATTATTATATTCATAAAGTGCCAATAAATGCTGTAGCGTTGTACAATGGTTGGACTAACAGATAAGTAACTGTACCCAGGCAAGTTGGACACACAGGAACAGAGGGCGTTAAGGGCCCTGCTCAATGAGCTTACATGCTAGAGGAATGCTAAGGCAATGAATCATGCCTTTCCATCATTATTACAGTATGAGATGGACATTGGCGCAGGGTTATTCACTAAAGTGTGAATTGCTGGGAGTTCAAAGAGAAATTAACATTTTAGGCCAGAATAGCCGAACTGGAACAATCCTCCATATCAGATATGTTCTCACTTCAGTTATTTTAGCCTAAAATTGGTTTTGTACATGTATTATTTTTCCATCACCCAGTCCTACAATTCTTTTCACTCTCTAAAGATCTCTTTTCATTCTCTGGCACACCCATTTAGCTCCCGCCTTCATACTACGGTTTCAATTGCAGTCCAGAGTCTGGCTGGTTTGTGCTGTCTGACAATGTGTTATTAACAGTGATACCCAACCTTTAGCACTCAACTGATTGTGTACAAAGGGGGGTTATTCACTAAATTATGATTTGAGAAGAAAGGGAAGTTGCCCATTGTAGTGTAGCTGAGTTGGGGACATATTTTGGTCTAAAATTTGCATTTCTTTTGTCAGTTCTCCATAATTTGTTATTTAGTGAACAAAACTCTGTAGTATATATTTAGTAAACATTACGTTTTAGTGAACCGAAGCCACTATTGCACAATTTAGGCTAAAATAGTTGATTGGAAAAATTAACTCAGTTGGAATTTGGCTATTTTAGTCTAGATTTTGCAAATCATTTTTAAATTCACTATATTTTAATGTGTATTAAATGGCCAATATAACAATTTACTTTGATATAGCCCACAGTATTGGCAAAGGTCAGTGGTTAATTGTCTCAGACATAAGATTTCTAACTTAGAAATCTGAATTATTGTGAAATTGCATTAACTGTAAAATGCAATGTTTTTAAAAAAAAAAAAATGGTTAACTGCTGTTGGCTGAATGCTCAGAGAGGGCTTGCATACATAAGCAAATATTTTACATATATATATATATATATATATATATATATATATGTATATTCCAATCTAATCCAATCTACATATAACATATATATATATATATATATCCATCCTATAAGCTATTGGTGTTTGGAAATTGTTTGTGGAATTCCTGGAATCCACCTATTAAGTATATGTTTAGTGGCAGTACCCTTAAGGCTTCAACATATTTTAGTTTTTACTTTTTTTTTCCTACTTCCTCATTGTTATGTTATAAGGAAACAGCTCCTCTCTGTGTAGTTCTGTTTTAAATTACCTAACTCCTCCTTTCATGGTGAATTGCAGAAACGTGTCTGGGCAGTGTTTGACCTAACATGTATGAAATGTATTGTTGTTGAGTATATGTTCAGCCTCAGGCAAACTAACATCTTTACGAGAACCTTTTAGTCTGTTTAATCAATATTATATATATCTATATATAGATATAAATATGTACTTTCCTGCATTTTCTATTAAAATGTGATCATATTAGAATGGCATTGTGGACTTGAAGAACTTCCTGTTAACAGTTATAGACGTGTCTCAACACACACACTCCAACACACTCCTTTGGCACTAAAATGCTCTAAATACGGTTGGCTTTAGCTCTTTTAGATCTACAAATTCACTGAAGCTTTGGCAATCTTTTTCTTTTGTAAATATCTTTTTATTGTGGGTTTTTTTTGTTTGTTTTTTCATCATGGAAAATAACAAGCATGTCGCAGGTCTGTGGTAGTAGAATAACAATACAATAACCATAATCAGTGCTGACAGCATGCCTGTCAAGGCCGGGACCTATGTATGTACCATGTCCACCTTTCCCCTGGAAGTATGTTCACTACTCGTGATATGCATGGTCTGGCACGTGCCCTCTACCTCCATTCTCCTGATTTCTCAGTAGGGGGCACTTATGGGTGTTGAAGAACGTGGGAGCTCACGACTTCAGTCATGTAGAATCTATCGTGCATGCCAGTCAGTTCCGAAACTTGATTGATCTGGGGTGGGTTGAGGTCAGGGAAGAGCGGGAAGGAAGTGTGGTAATGTGATGTAGGAGAGTGAGTAGGAAAAAAAGGGTGGGTAGGGAGGGATGGGGAGAGGCTGTGCCCAGTGTCCTGCCTCCAGTGTGTCAAGGCTCCTTCCCCCTAGGGTCAGGCAAGCAAACCTGTTGCTTGGTGCTAATCTTTATATTGCAGCTGGTTCCTTGATGTGTTGGTCGTGAAACTCGTGGGTCAGGGCTGTGATCAGCCATGGTGTCCAGATGTCTGTATAAGCCTGTATCCTGTCCTGTGCGGTGAACCATAAGTCTTCCAATGCTCTCAGTTCCTCCATCCTTGCGAACCAAAGTGACATTGGTGGCATTATGTCCCTTTTCCAATGCAGGGTTATGAGATGTTTCTATATGGATAGATTGGGGGACTGGGCACTAAAATGGCAGATGAAAGTTAATGAAGAGAAATGCAAAGTTATGCACTCCCGCGCCAAGAATGCACAAGCAACTTACACCCTAAATGGTAGTGAATTAGGGATAACCACACACGAGAAGGATTTGTTATAGACAAGGATATTGTTATAGACAACAAATTAGGCAGCAATATGCAATGTCAATCTGCAGTTGCTAAGGCCAGTAAGGTTTTGTCATGTATAAATCGGGGCATAAAGTCTCGGAATGAAAATACAATTTTGCCTCTTTATAAATCGTTGGTAAGACCACACCTTGAATATGCTGTGCAATTTTGAGCACCTGTTCTAAAGAAGGATATCATGGCACTAGAAAAAGTACAGAGACGAGCTACAAAATTGATAAAAGGAATGGAGCATTTTAGTTACGAAGAAAGGTTAAAAAATTAAAATCTCTTTAGCTTGGAAAAAAGGTGCCTCAGAGGGGATATGATAACATTATACAAATATATTTTGGGCCAGTACAAACCATTATCTGGAAATCTATCCATAAACAGGGCTATACATAGGACATGAGGTCACACATTTAGGCTGGAAGAAAGGAGATTTCATCTAAGGCAAAGAAAAGGTTTTTTTTACAGTAAGAGCAATAAGGATATGGAATTCTCTGCCTGAAGAGGTGGTTTTATCAGATTCAATACAGATGTTTAAACTGCAATTGGATAGATACTTGTAAAAACATAACATACAGGGTTATAATTTCTAATTAGTGGGGTAATAGCTGCTTGATCCAAGGAGACATCTGACTGCTATTTTTGGGTCAAGAAGGAATTTTTCCCTAGATTGTTGCAAAACAGTTTTTTTGCCTTCTTTTGGATCAACAGCAAAAACATATGTGAGGAAGGCTGAACTTAATGGACACAAGTCTCTTTTCAGCTATGTTTGACTACTGAAAGAATATGAATAGTCAAAGTTTGTTAGTATTGAGATGTGGGTGTTGTGTGGTGGAGAATATAAGCGGCTGGATGAAAGGGAGGTGGTTTGTCAGTTAATTGATTAACTATTGAGGCAACGCGCATCCAGAACCTTGCTATGATGGGGCACTCCCACCATACGTGAAGGAAGGAGCCCGGTGGCCCATTGCACCTTCAGCATTTCCCATCTACTTCAGGGTTTATTTTCTGGAGTTGGTCTGGTGTCACATACCACCAAGAAAGGATCTTGTAGGCCATTTCTTGGGTCAAACTGGCTATGGCACGGTGATGCACCATGTCACATATTTTGTACCATTGTGCTTCTGTGTATGTCTCCTTTAAAGCTAGCTCCTATTTCGAGAAAAATTAGGGGGGTGGGAGCTTCTGCTGTTGTTGGAGAGTAGTGTATAGGTAGGAAATGCCATGGGGCAAGGGGTCAGGATCCTGGCAGATGAGTTTAAATGAAGTAAGGTCTCTGAATATGTCATATTGTTGTGAGATCTTGCTAACGTGGTCCCTTAACTGGGCAAACCTGAATCGTATCAGGAAGGTGGCGTTAGGGCTGTTTGTGAGTTTGTCTACTGGTTTTAGGTTGTCGTCCTCCACCACATGGTGGATTCGCAGGATCTCCTGCAGGAGTTTGCCAATTAATGAATGCGGCGGCGAGGCTGATCTTCCTGTCCGCCCGCACCTCCCATGCCTCACCCTTCTGTCAGTCCCTACATTGGCTTCCTATAAAATATAGAGCTCAATTTAAAATTCTGGTTCTTGCTTTCAAATCTCTACATAATGCTGCTCCCACCTATCTATCCTCCCTTATACATAAGTATGTCCCGTCTAGGCCCTTACGATCTGCTGAAGACTTACGTCTATCTTCTGTTCATACTCCCACCTCTGATGCTCGCCTTCAAGATTTCTCGAGGGCTGCACCATTTCTGTGGAACTCGCTTCCCTCCTCCGTTAGATGCTCACCCAGTCTCCACTACTTCAAAAAATCGTTAGAAACCCACTTCTTCATAAAAGCGTATGAATTAAACTGTTAAAAGCTCCTGACTGATTCCTCTTCTGCAACTGTCACTAGTCTAATACTATCCTTACCTTTTTGTGTCATTTTACCCCACTCCCTCTAGCATGTAAGCTCATTGAGCAAGGCCCTCAACCCCTCTGTTCCTGTGTGCCCAACTTGTCTGGTTACAACTACATGTCTGTTCGTCCACCCATTGTAAAGCGCTGCGGAATTTGACGGCGCTGTATAAAAATCATAATAATAATAATAATTCTCTCCTGCTCTCGCCTGGGGCAAAGTCCGTGTTGTGTGTCAGGGGCAAAAGGGGGAGGGGAAGGAGGAAAGACCTAGTTTTGGTGCCAGGGCAAACCAAACCGTCATCGTGGCACTAACAAAGGGTTGGGAGAGGGATAGTGGTCGGCCCACATGGGGACTTGACCACAGGAGTGCCGATAATGGTCTATCCACTTAGTGCATCTCTATGTCTTTCCAGGGCTTGCGTACTCCTGTCTTCGCCCACTCCACTACTCAGAGTAAGTGGCTTACCTGGTAAAATAACTTAAGATCGGGGACGGCCAGCCCTCCCCTAGTCTTGGTGAGTGTCATCTGGGAGAACTTCTGTCTGGGTCGTTTGCCCTTCCAGATAAATTTAATTAGGAGGTTGCGTAGTGATGCAAAGAAAGCTCTAGGAAGTATGATTGGCAGTGTCTGAAAAAGGTACAGAATTACTCGGCAATAGCTTTGGCAATCTTTTAACCACCCCTACTCTATACCATTTTATGTCTTGAGCATTAACAGTTCGATTTAGGTCTGTGAGTAATATCCAAGTAATGTGCATTTTGTGTACTATTTAAATTTTACACGGCAATGGCATGAGTATTACTTGGTATTTAGGTTTGTAAGTAAACTACTGCAATTTAGATTTATCAGCCATAGCAGCACATATTACATACAATGTTTTTTCATTAAAAGTGATAAAACTATAGATTTTGCTAGCGTATGTTCTCTGAGCACTTCTAAAGTTTTTGCTCACCATATTCATGTCTTCGCTTGAAAAATGCTTGGATTTTGCCCACAGCTGAAATGAAGCACTGAGAGTACATTTACCAGTGTGTGTTATAGTAAGCCCTGAGTTTATGCTCAAAGTCATTCATGATGTGGGTGATGATTTTTGCATCCTTGCAGCCTAGTATAGGTGCATCAGTAGGATAGTGTGTTTGGGATATACACTACTTTTGCTTGCTTTTGTTCTACTTTAACTATTGTGCTTTTGGTGAATACTGCTTGTTTTTAGCTCAAGAAATGAAAGTAAAGTACACAGAAGAGTCAACCCACTATAGTGGTTATGGTGCCAAAAGTTCCCTGGTACTGTCTCCTGATAAGCAGTTAAACTATCTGCAAATGGTTTGACAAGTATAGGGGCCCCACCGTGATGTCCATGTGCCTAGGCCGACAGGGGAAATTTTTTCATCTCCCCTGCCAAACTATGCAGAGCTGGCCTTACTATCAGCCTTCTCAGGCCGGTGGGTAGATCAAATATCTTCCTCACCGGCCCAAAGGCACTTCCTTCTAGGAGAGGGGAGAGGAGAAGGACCTGAGAGGCTGCAGGAGGGGGAGTGAGGGACCAGGGAAGCTGTCTGTTCCTTCCGTGAGCAGGCTGGTCGGAGAATTGCTGTGTGATGCCATGGCAATGTTCCAACACAGCACTCAGCTCACGAGAGGACAAGAGAAAAAACAGCCTGAAGTTAGAGGAGGGGTAGGCTGAAGTTTACACACCACCACTGGACCACCAGGCAGTGCAATGTCCCCCATCCCTGGCAAAAGGTAAGAAGAAGGGTGGGGGGACATAACATTTTTATTTTTATATACAAATAGTACAAAAGGTATACATTTGCTCCCTTATCACCCCTCCACAGTGGATTGGTGCTGCTATAGACATGACGGAACTTGGGCACCCCCTGATTTAAATTTACCCGCTCCTTCCTGCCAAGGCCACACCTCATCCTGTTAACTAACACACATTTTGACCAACAGACACACACTAACACACACTCACGGACCAGCACACACTCACACTCACTGATTTCACACAATCTGACAGTCACATACAATCATTCAGACACACACTGACAGACGCATATACGCACTGACAGGCACAAACAAGCACTGACAGACGCGCACACGCACTGACAGATGCGCACAATCACTCAGACATATATATTCACTGAACGACACACACACTCACTCACAGACACTCACTGACTGACCACACTCACTCACAGACACACTGACAGATATACACACACATTCACTGACAGACATACACAAACTGACTGACAGACACACACATTCACTGACAGACACACACACATTCACTAAACACACGGTCTGCAGCTCTGCACATTGCGGAGCTGCAGATCATTGGCCACAGGCGCTCTCCTCCCGGGGAGCAGGGCCGGACTGGGGATACAAAGCAGCCCTGGAGAAAAAAATCTATGCCAGCCCGATAAGTCACTGCGCCATATATTGTTGCATGTAATATGTAAGTAAGTATTGAGTAATAAATATATATTGCTTTTTCTAATATAAAATATTGGTCTTTTCAGAGTAAAATGTTTAATTATACAGTAAGCATACTCACATGCAGACACAGACAATCTCACTGACACACACAAGCTCATTGATAGACAGCCTCATAGACAAACAATTCCACTGATATACATAAGCTCCTTGACATAAAAACACAAGCTCACTCACTAGCAGGCACACACACATGCAAGCAAGCTCACTCACTAGCAGGCGCGCACACACACACACACACACACAGTTTAATGTAGTGATTCTGGTGTCTATTGCCTGTCCCTACACAGGGCCGCCATCAAGGGGTGACATCTTCTGCATGCCCGGGCCCCCAGCCCTTCAATCTGCATACATATATATAGCGAGTACCGCTATGTATATATATGCCTCTGCGGGCCCTGATGGCTTCCAAGCAAGGCACAGGACACACTGACCTTCCCCCCCCAGCACTCTCGCGAGCCACGGCTGTAAAGCATTGCCGCGGGGTGGCATGACAACGCTCTGCAGCACGCAATGCATGCTGGGCTCGCGTCAGAAATAGAGCACTGGCTGGCAGGAGGGAGAACATGGAGGGAGTCTTCTGGGCTCCTCCTTGCTGGTCCAACAAGCGGAGCCACCGGACCACCAGGGAATCCAGTGTCCCCCTTCCCTGGCTACAGGTAAGAGGCAGGGAGGGGGGAATAATTTTTTTTTTTTTTAATTATAAAAGTTCAACATCAAAAAAATACCTCAAAGCAGCATTTGTCACACATCCACCACACACATAACAGACAAACTGCATCCACTACACAACCATACAAATCATCCACCACGTAAACACACAAACTGCATCCACTACACAAACACACCCACATCATTCACTACACACACACACAAACAGAGCATCCACTACACAAACACACTATCAACCACATAAACACACAAACTGCATCCACTACACACCTCATCCACTACACACACACACACACTACATCCACTACACTCTGCATTCACTACTGAGCTTGCTCACATTACTTGAAAGCAGCCTCTATTAAGTAGACTCTTTCAAGTAGGAGTTAGAAAACCAGGAGTTACTTGGAGTGGTTTGTATACTGTGGCGAGTGGTTTGTATTTTATTTTTGTTTAATCTTTAAAATTGGTAAGGTTTAAAAAATAAAAAAGTGTTTGTTTTTTAAATTTTCTTTTTTTTTTTCTGTGTTCTGGTTTCCCCCCCTTTTTTTGTGCTGCTGCTTGATTGATTGGGGGAGTGTTCATTAATTGCACCTGTGTGGGATTGTTTCCCCATAAAGGCACACCCCAAACTCACTGAGCTTGCTCACATTACTTGAAAGCAGCCTCTATTAAGTAGACTCTTTCAAGTAGGAGTTAGAAAACCAGGAGTTACTTGGAGTGGTTTGTATACTGTGGAGAGTTAGAAAACCAGGAGCTGAAACAAACAAGGGGTTTAAACTAACAAGGTAATTGTTTTTATTTTCTGTTTCTGGGGAAATGAGTGTTAGCAAGATTGCTGGTTTGACTCAATGCACATCTTGTTCCATGTATGGATGCCTGGATGTCCAGGGTCCATACCTCTGTGATGGTTGTGTGCGAGTGGCTTCTTTGGAAGCTCAGATTGGAGATCTCAAGAAGCAAATCGCAACTTTGAGGTAGATTGACAATCTTGAGAGGAGTCTGCTGCTCACTGAGCAGAGTTTAGTGGGGACAGGTAGTGGAGAGGGAGGAGATAAGACAGATGGGGAACAGGCATGTAGCTGGGTGACAGTGGGGCGAGGAAGCGGAGGGGGGGGGGAGAGAGGAAAGGGCTAGCTAGTCCTGATTTGGTGCAACCTAGCAGATTTGCCCGTTTGAGGGAAGATGTTGGGAGCATCAGCTCAGGAGTAGCTGTATTAGAGGAAGCTTTTACTTCTAACAGCCCCCCTAATACGGGTGGGGATCAAAATGTAAGGAAGGCAAGACAGGTTGTGGTGGTAGGGGACTCTATCATTAGGAGAGCAGATAGGGTAATCTGCCGCTCTGATCGGCTCAACCGGACAGTTTGCTGTCTCCCGGGTGCTCGGGTCCGGCATGTTCCTGACAGAGTGGATGGATTATTGGGAGGGGCTGGAGATTACCCAGCGGTCATGGTCCATGTTGGTACCAATGACAAAGTAAGAGGAAGATGGACGGTCCTAAAGAATGATTTCAGGGAATTAGGTAGCAAAGAAAGAAAAGGACCTCCAAGGTGGTATTCTCTGAGATATTACCTGTGCCACGCGCTACAGTGGAAAGGCAGCGGGAGATTAGAGAGGTCAATGCGTGGCTTAAGTCTTGGTGCAGGAAGGAGGGTTTGCGGTTTTTAGAGCAGTGGGCCGACTTTGGGATTGGGTACAACCTTTATAGTGGTGATGGATTGCACCTAAACGGGAGAGGGTCTGCAGTGCTGGGGGATAGGATGGCTAGAAGGTTGGAGGAGATTTTAAACTAGTAGTAGGGGGGGAGGGTCATAGCAATCTACAAAATGGAGATAGGACAGAAAGGAGATGGGCTTTAGCACAGCATAAGGGGGGTGGAGACGGGGGAGGGGCAAGCTCAGAACAGAGAAGCTGTGTAATGTTGAAAATGCACAAAATATACAAGTGACACATAATATTAACTGTATGCTCACTAATGCAAGGAGCCTAAATAACAAAATGGGGGAACTAGAGGCATCAGCTTACACTAAACAATATGATATAATAGGCATAACTGAAACATGGTGGGATGAGACACATGACTGGGCAGCTAACTTAAATGGGTACATGTTACTTAGGAAGGATAGGAAAAACAAGAAGGGTGGTGGGGTATGTTTGTATGTCAACCATGCTTTAAAGCCAAATGTTAAGCAAATGGAATGCGAGGAGGATAATGTGGAAGCTTTATGGGTAAATATCTGCTTGGGGGAAAAGAAGGGAAACCAACTATTGGTTGGGATATGTTATAAACCACCTAATGTTAATATGGACGAGGAACAACAGCTGTTTGAGCAAATTGAGAAAGCTGCAAATCTGGGTAACACTTTAATTATTGGAGATTTTAATTACCCGGATATAAATTGGGACAGAGGTACTAGTACCTCAGCAAAGGGAATAAGGTTTTTAAACTTGTTAAATGACACCTTCATGTCACAACTTGTACAAGCACCAAGTAGAATGGACGCTTGTCTGGACCTGGTTTTAACAAACAACGTTGATCTTTTGACCAACATTCAAGTAGGTGAGCACTTGGGAAATAGTGATCACAATATAGTGTCCTTTGAAATAAACTCAAAAAAACAAAAGCACATGGGGAATACTAAAACATAATTTTAAAAAGGCCAATTTCAATAAGTTAAGGGAAGCTTTACAATATATTGACTTGCATAAACTCTTTAGTGAAAAGAACACTGAGGATAAATGGATCATCTTCCAACAAATATTAAAAAGGTACATTTCTCAGTATGTACCATTGGGAAATAAATATAAAAGAAACAAATTAAAACCAATGTGGCTTAGTAGAGAAGTAAAACAAGAGATTACAACTAAGAAAAGGGCATTTAAAGCATTTAAATCGGACAAATCAGATGCATCTTATAAAAGATATAAGGAAGCAAATAATGCGTGCAAAAAGGCAATTAGACTTGCTAAACTTCAAAATGAAGTAATGATAGCTAAAGAGGGCAAAACCAACCCCAAAGCATTTTTTAAGTACATAAATTCTAAAAACAAAACAAAATGAAAGTGTAGGTACACTAAAAACTGAAATGGGGGTGTTAGTTAATGAAGACCAGGAAAAGGCAGGAATTTTAAATAACTATTTCTCCTCCGTATATATTAAGGAAGAACCCATGGCAATAGATGTGCAAATGATTGCAACTAAAAACTTGCAGAATAATTGTAATTGGTTAACTCAAGACAAGGTGCTGCAGCAACTAAAGAAAGTTAATATAAAAAAAGCTCCAGGGCCTGACGGTATCCATCCACGTCTACTTAAGGAACTAAGTGTAGAAATAAGTGAACCTCTGTTTTTAATCTTTCAAGATTCTTTTCTTTCAGGAAGTGTTCCGGAGGATTGGAGGAAGGCAGATGTGGTTCCTATATTCAAAAAGGGTTCAAAATCCTTGCCTGGAAATTATAGACCTGTGAGCTTAACTTCTGTGGCTGGTAAACTATTTGAAAGGTTATTAAGGGATAATATTCAAGAATTCCTTGAGAAGAACATGGTTATCAGCATAAATCAGCACGGTTTTATGAAGCACAGGTCATGTCAAACTAACTTGATTGCGTTCTACGAAGAAGTAAGTAGAAGTATAGATCAGGGTGTTGCCGTGGATGTGATCTATTTGGATTTTGCCAAGGCATTTGATACAGTTCCACACAATAGATTAGTGTTCAAACTCAAGGAAATCGGTCTAGATGAAAATGCTTGTTCTTGGGTAGAACATTGGCTTAAAAACAGAGTACAAAGAGTTGTCATTAATGGTAAATTTTCAAGCTGGACAGAGGTGGCAATTGGTGTCCCTCAGGGGTCTGTTCTGGGACCCCTTCTATTTAACATGTTTATAAATGATCTTGAAGACCGCATTGAAAGTCATGTTTCAGTGTTTGCAGATGACACAAAACTTTGTAAAACAATACAATGTGAGCAAGATATTACTTTGCTGCAGAGGGATTTAGATAGACTGGGGGACTGGGCACTCAAATGGCAGATGAAATTTAATGTTGAAAAATGCGCACTTCGGTGTAAAGAATACATGCAACGTATACCCTTAATGGAAGCAAATTAGGGATAACAACACACGAAAAGGACTTGGGAATTGTTATAGACAACAAACTATGCAACAATGTGCAATGTCAATCAGCAGTGGCCAAGGCCAGTAAGGTATTGTCATGCATGGAAAAGGGCATTCATTCTCGGGACAAGAATATCATTTTGCCTCTTTATAAATCACTGGTAAAACCCCATATTGAATATGCTGTGCAATTTTGGGCACCTGTTCTAAAGAAGGATATTATGGCACTAGAAAAAGTGCAGAGGCGGGCTACAAAATTAATAAAAGGAATGGAACATATCGGCTATGAAGAAAGGTTAACAAATTTAAACCTATTTAGTTTAGAAAAACGTCGCCTGAGAGGGGATATGATAACATTATACAAATATATTTGGGGCCAGTACAAACTATTGTGTGGAAATCTATTCAAAAACCGGACTTTACATAGGACATGAGGCCATGCGTTTAGACTGGAAGAAAGAAGTTTTCGTCTAAGGCAAAGGAAAGGTTTTTTTTACTGTAAGAACAATCAGGATGTGGAATTCTCTGCCTGAAGAAGTGGTTTTATCAGAGTCCATACAGATGTTCAAACGGCTACTAGATGCATACTTGCAAGAACAGAATATTCAAGGATATAATCTTTCAATGTAGGGTAATAACTGCTTGATCCAAGGATAAATCTGACTGCCATTCTGGGGTCAAGAAGGAATTTTTTCCTAGCTTGTTGCAAAATTGTGCTTCAAACTGTTTTTTTTGTGTGCCTTTTTTTGGATCAACAGCAAAAAACAAATGTGAGGTAGGCTGAACTTGATGGACGCAAGTCTCTTTTCAGCTATGTAACTATGTAACTATATACACACTACTTCCACTACACAAACACACACTCTGCATTAACTATACACACAATACATCCACTATACACACACACTGTCCATTACACAAACATACAATCTGAATCCACTATAAACAGCGTATCAACTTTACTCATGCACTTTGTATCCACTACACACATTCTATAGCCACTATACACACACAAACAAATTCAGTACACACACACTTCATCCTTGTGGGTGGACTTAAGATGGGCCCTGTGGCGGAACAGCAACCTCGCCACGTGTTCTTGGAGGGGGCTGCTTGCCTCCTACCTTCTGACTATGGCCCTGGGATATATGGCATTTGAAAACACTATTTGTGCCCTTTGACAAAACTGGAGATTGTGCACAATGACTATTGTCCATATTTTTTATGATTCCCTTCGTTTGTTGCACTGTTCCCCATGTGTTTCATCTGTTGGTCCGGCTGGATAGACTACCAGACAAACTGTGGAGTTACTGGGTGGCCACCATTTCATGTATCAGAGGCACATGGTGAGAACAATGGATGAAGCACATGGTGAGAACAATGGATGGCGGACATTTTAACTCACAGACACTGTTTGGACTTTTCTACACGATGCCATCTCGCCGGTATTTGGTGCACAAAGACATAGTGCAGTAGTTTTAAACTATACAACAGGGGACACGTTATACAGTAATTATTTTGCATATAGCCTGTATATGTTCTGCGGAATCTGCATTAAACTGTATCTTCCAAACTACGGAACGGATCTGGGTGAATTTTGGATATGTTGTTCACCCAGATCCCCCGGATATACTTTTTGATGGGGTTATTGCATGTTTTGGGGTCCTTGTGATATGTTTTATAATACTGTATTTCTCTGCCTGTGATAATTATATTAACCATTGTGTTCAGTAATCATATCACAGGCAGAGGGGAGGATTTTGTGTGGGAGTGTCTGTGTGTATTGTACAGATTGATTGGTTGTATTTCAAAACCCTGTGGGCAGTACTATGTTTGTGGATTGTGAATAAAAGAGGCTGTATATGCCAGTACAGTCAGTTCTGCTTGACCTCAAAACGAAGTGTCGTCTCGTTATTGGGGGAATTGGATTGTATGCTGATTGCCAGGAGTGTAAGCTGATTGTATGCTTTTCCTGTTCAGCTGCTTACAGCATTCATATGCTTGAGAGCAGTCGTATGCTTCTGCGGTTAGGTGTTTGTGGTGTCTGCTGCAGTGCTTGGAATCCTCAGGAAGCGCTAGGAGAATCCTTCAACGGAGGTACCCAGTGATCCGTTACAGGCCCTGTGGGTGGATTTGGGGGCAGGTCATGTGGACTGACTTGGGGGCGGGCCCCCGGGGTCCTGGACCGTGGGCTGTGTCAGGTGCCCCAAAATTTCTGGTGGCAGCCCTGTTCCTACAGGCATTTCAATGTAAACACTGACTTTTCAGAGAAATGGCAGTGTTTTCATTGCTTCCTAGTGACACCTCTAGTGACAGTCACGTAGACGGTGTGCAGCACCTACATTCACCTACACAGACAAACACATATACCATGACAGACACACACACACCTTGACAGACACACACACCATGACACAGACAGACCATGACACAGACACACACACACCATGACAGACAGACCATGACACCATGACACAGACACACACACACCCTGACAGACACACACCATGACAGACAGACACACACACACATACACTCACACTGACAGAATGACACATATTACCTGTGGGCGACTGGCCAGGGTGTCGTGCAGGTCAGACAGCTGGGTATGCTGGCAGCCGCAGGGGGAGCTGTGCCGTCTCTGCTCCCCAGCGCGCAGCTTAATGAGACTGGGGCCGGAATATGACATCATATTCCGGCCCTGGTCTTATTAAGTAGCGCGCGAGGGTGGGGGAGCAGAGACACCCAGCTGTCTGCCCGGCCCCAGGTGCCGATGGCCCACACGGAAATTCCCCGTTATCCCGCTGGGCCAGTCCGGCCCTTTCGGGCAGACAGCACAGAGGAGCCTCGCACCCGGCGGCATATCAAGCAAGCCACCTGGCCCCTCCTGGTGTCTGACACAGCCTTCCCTAAGGCGGTTTAGCCGACAGCAAGGCCACAGCCAGCGCGAGGCCTTAGCCAGCTGCCTAAACCACCTAATTAGAGAGCCCCCTCTGTGCACAGATTCCACCACTGTCACTCAGAGACCATCAATCCTAGAGGCTCAAGTAGCAGAACATGTCAAACATTCAGGATTATTAACTAAAGTGAGAATTGCCAGAAATATAAAGTGAGTTTCAAATGTAAAGTCAACACAGCCAAACTGAACATAGAACTGACTTGTAGAATTTTTCTATATCAGCTATTTTGTCCTAAATTTTGAAGTACACTTTGAATACACTATGAATAAGTAACAATTCTTACTTTAGTTAGTAATTCTGTCAACGCTATTATTAGCACACATTAAGCATGATGCACTGTAGTGCTAGAGAAAGAGAATGAGTGGGCCATTAAATAAGGATATGGACAAGCAACACTAATATAGCATATTGTGATGTGGTGGATGTGACAAAAGCACTTGGTTTTGGAAAGGCCTGCTTGCCAGCCTCTTGCCCTGTGACTATGGCCCTGTGGTGAACTTTGGGCTAAAAACACGGTTTGTGACCTTTTTTCCTCTCTGGTGTATTATATGGGGTTTACCGAATGGACTAGGCTTATGTTGTTTACCAAACAAACTGTCGAACAGCCAGACCACCCGCAAGTGGAGTGTGCAGCCTGTTAACCTCCCAGAAGCTATGGTTAACCGCAACTTAATTGACGAACGGCTGGGTGGTCGCCGTTCGTAAAGTCGAACACGCGGCAGCGGCCACCTTGTTTAATCGAACACAGTCAGCTGTGTTTTGCCGTCGAGTTCATGGAACTGAAATCGGACACTCGACGGCACAAACACCGCTGGGACCTCCCCCTCCATCTAGGTTCATGTAAATATGCATGAACAGAGCGCCATTCGGTAGAAGTAATCTACTGAACACACTTCAACACTGACTTTGTGCACGAACGATCCCATTCGACTATTTAAAGTGCACTTTAATCATTGGAAATAGACCGGCCGCACAGCCTAATTCCCTGGAACTATTTTGGGCATGAAGCCATGCTTGCGGCCGGTCAAAAAGAGACTTCCATGAAACTTTTGAACCCCTGCTGTGATCTGGGTGATTTTTGGATATGTTGTTCACCCAGTTCAGGCCTATCCGGGGATGTGTTTTGTTTTGGGGTACTTTCTGAACTTTGTGAAAATTAGTTTTTTCTGCTGGGAAATAATTGAGTTACTTACAGGACTTTATCTAATTATCTCCTAAGCAGAGGGAAGGGATCGTGTGCTGTACATGGGCGTGTCACAGACTGTATTTTTGTTCTGATTGTTTTTTGTCCTTTGTGTTCCTGTGCCCCATCAAGCCCAGGGGGTGTTGTATAAAAGCCAACCTGAAACATTAAAGAGCAGATCATCTTGCACCTTCATGAAGTTTCGGCTCATGTTTGGGGGATTGGAGAACTACACTCTGGGAGATAACTAGAATCACTATACTCCCCTGAGTATAATCACTAAGCTCTTGTAAGAGCATGTTCCTGCTACGCTCACTGGACTAAGAGAGGTCTAACCATTGGAAGCTGGATCTTGGTCATAGGTCCAGGGTGGGTAGGAGACGGCGAGACCCCAACCAAGCTGCGGCGGTTCGTGGGGTTTGCAGTAGTTATGGTGTCTAGTGGAGTGCTTGGAGCCCTCGGAAAGCACTAGGAGCATCCGTTGGTGGAGGTACCCAACCGGGGAACAGGAAGCTCCGTTACAGTGGATTATACTAGTTTGGAAGACAAGCTGACCTGTACAGCGGTGTTAGAGATTGCATAATGAGGTAGATGTAGGAGCTGGTTGAGAAGAAGAAACAACAAACGTGATTACTGGGAACTTTGAAGTCTGTTACTGTCAGGATAGGTAGGGAACCTATAAACTCAGTTCAGAAAAAAAGTGAATAAACTCTGTATACCTAGTCCTTAGATTGGCTGGGTTAATCGAAATACAGTAGTCCGGGTGATAGCCAAGGTCAAGGATAGGAGGAATCAGTATAACAAGAAACAAGCCAAGTCAACAGAGTACAGAGGTCAGGATAGTCGATAAACACCAGGAGTCATATACCAGAGAAACAGAGAAAAACAGGAACACATTATTGTGCTAACAAGAACCACAACAGGGCAACAATGTATGGGGCAGGTGAGTTTAAATAGGTAGAGGCTGCTCTCTATTGGGTAGCATCATCAGGGTGTTCCAGATAACACATGGGTGACGAAAAGCCGTATTAGCATGACCCGCAATGTCATTGGAGAGCAAACAATTCAGTCTGGCAGACGTATGACTCAGATACTTTCGCAGACCTTCATTGGGGCACAAATAAAAGGACGAGCACTGGAATGCATCTGAGAGAATGCCAGGGAAGTGCAAGAGAGCCCCAGCAATCCTGACACGACCTGTGTCAACAGGTCTGCACTTGGGCTCGAAAACATTTGTCATCATTGGTGTATGGACTGGATAACATAACATATTCAAACAAACTGTAAACATTTAATGTTTTATTACACTTTTAAAGGGACATTCCACTGCTCAAATACAAATAAAAGAAAAAAAATCATTGCAATATAGAGTTACCCCAATTAAAACATACATGCATTTAAAGGGACACTGTAGGCACTGTATCTGTTTCATTTCATTAAACTGATTATAGTGTCCAGAGTTCCCAAGTTCCATAAATTCATTCAGCATTAAACAATTTTTCATATTTTTATGTTTCAATGCTTAACTAGAGTCCCCAGCAGCCCCTTCCCTCTGTGCTGCTTCGGCGAGTGAGGAAGTACTAGCATGAGCAGCAATGGGCAGCTATGATTGGCTGAAAGTGTCAGCTGTCTGTTTTTAGCCTATCAGATCTCCAACTAACAGTATGAAGGGTATGACTTCAAGGAAGTGTGTAATCTCTGCCTTGGCCACACCTCCAGAAGAGGCCGGACTGTGGGTGGCCTTGATCCCTTATTGTGTTAAACTGCTCTAAAATGGTTTAACATTGTATGGAGAGACAGTGCCAGGAGATTCCAGGCATCAGAACCAATTCAAAGAGATGAAATGATTATAGTGAGTACAGTGTCCCTTTAATTGTGCATTTTATATATATAAAAAAAAAAGCTTGCAAATGCTGCAGATCTCTTGTCTGTTGTCTTTGCAAGCCCTCCCCTTCAAACCCAGCCCAGACTTTCTGCAGTTGTCCAATCACAGATTTCCCAATGCAGTTCAATGCAGGGCAGGCGCTCTAAGCAATGGCCTGCCTCTTGAGTTTAACTTATCTGAGCTAATAAAACAGGAAGTAACAGTATCAGTTGTCTGGTTGACAGCCAGGTGATGTAACAAGGTTAATTTTTTTAACGTGCAAATTTCAATTGAAAACTGCATTTTTTTTGTAAAATGAAACAAAAGAGAACACATTCATCACACATAGAGCACTTCAGGAAGCTGAAGTGCTTTAGGGCTCTGGAGTGTTCCTTAAGTGCCATGTTTGGTGCATTAAAACACTATAATTACTACATACCTATCTTTTGTCCAGCTAGCGAAACGATTGGCGCCTAACGCCCACCTCAGAGACATAACTTGACATCAAATGTTTCCGACAGTCACCAGCTTACAAGTCTCACTAAGCACTAATCCTTATTTTATTTTAATTTCATCCTGACTTTATAACCAGCCTACGTAACGTATATATGTCTAGTTAGACCACCAGCATGGCAACCTGTAAGCAGTCATCTAAACTACACATATCAGCATAACTTGACTTACTTAATTAAAAAAAAATATATAAAATTCTGTGCACACACTCCCAATGTTATGATATTGTCATAATATGTCTGCAAATGCAAAGGTTGCTCCGCTGTCGTGGCGCACTGATCCTGTTCTGTATGCTCTTTGTACAACAAAAATAAAGAATTTATAAAAAATAAAAAAAAACCACACACTATAATATTTGTCCATTGGTAAGAAGTATGTTTTATGAATAACCAGGGGATTTTGGTAAGTCTCTAACTCTCTACTTTGGAATGATACAATTTTAATGTATTTCTTCTACTCTGATATATCAAATATTCACCACATGGGTGAATCTATATCTTTGTTCGGTTACTCATTGTTGGGGAAGGCTGCTGCAGGAATCTCTAGATCAATGCAGATATTGCTTATCGTGATTACTGCGAGAATATAGTTGTGGAAACAGTTACACTTCCTCTGTACCCCTACTTTAGGTCTAATAGAAGCAAGTACTGAAACCACCATGTACTCCATAACTTATTGCCATTTACTCACAGATATGATATTGATACCTTAGAGAGGGTTCAGAGAAGGGCTACTAAACTGGTTCATGGATTGCGGGATAAAACTTACCAGGAAAGGTTAAAGGATCTTAACATGTTTAGCTTGGAGGAAAGACGAGACAGGGGGGATATGATAGAAACATTTAAATATATAAAGGGAATCAACACAGTAAAGGAGGAGACTATATTTAAAAGAAGAAAAACTACCACAACAAGAGGACATAGTCTTAAATTAGAGGGACAAAGGTTTAAAAATAATATCAGGAAGTATTACTTTACTGAGAGGGTAGTGGATGCATGGAATAGCCTTCCAGCTGAAGTGGTAGAGGTTAACACAGTAAAGGAGTTTAAGCATGCATGGGATAGGCATAAGGCTATCCTAACTATAAATAAGGCTAGGGACTAATGAAAGTTTTTAGAAAATTGGGCAGACTAGATGGGCCGAATGGTTCTTATCTGCCGTCACATTCTATGTTTCTATGTTTCTATGTTTCTATGAATATAGAGGTTAAGCTTGAGGAAGCTGACAGCAGATGGTTGTGTAAACCAGGTCTAGCACCACTTGATTTTATTATTGAATTACAACTTGTATTCTGGTAATAAACTGAATGAATTCATTGTTGCAGTAGCAGAAATGTCAGGGACCATTTTTACCAAGTCCCAGAGACTTAAAGGACCACTATAGTGCCAGGAAAACATACTCGTTTTCCTGGCACTATAGTGCCCTGAGGGTGCCCCCACCCTCAGGGTCCCCCTCCCGCCCAGCTCTGGAAAGGGAAAAGGGGTTAAAACTTACCTTTTTCCAGCGCTGGGCGGAGAGCTCTCCTCCTCCGATCCTCCTCCGTTACGCCCCGCCGGCTGAATGCGCACACGCGGCAAGAGCTGCGCGCGCATTCAGCCGGTCTCATAGGAAAGCATTTACAATGCTTTCCTATGGACGCTGGCGTGCTCTCACTGTGAAAAATCACAGTGAGAAGCACGCAAGCGCCTCTAGTGGCTGTCAATGAGACAGCCACTAGAGGATTAGGGGGAAGGCTTAACCCATTCATAAACATAGCAGTTTCTCTGAAACTGCTATGTTTATAAAAGAATGGGTTAACCCTAGCTGGACCTGGCACCCAGACCACTTCATTAAGCTGAAGTGGTCTGGGTGCCTAGAGTGGTCCTTTAAAATCATGTTCATCAAAACGTTTTGGCCTGTTTGTTAGAGGCAAATCTCTGTTTCAGATGAGGCAACGAAATACACCCCAACTTCTGCTGTCTGTAATAGTAAGCTTTACCATAAATGAGAGAGGGAACCACAAATTCTATTATACGGTAAAAGTCCACTGCTAGCTCTGGACTTCTCACCATTTACATCCCTGAGGAAAAGTTACTGTGGTGTACTACCAGTAAAATTAGATGATGGAGCTGTGAATGAAAGGGGCACAGCAAGGACATGAGGTGCCTGAGGGCAAGGCTTTTATTTGTGGTCCCCAACCCCCAGTTCAAAAATGTCAGGTTTCCCTGGTACTCAAAACCCACCCATCCATTTACTCACTGGCAGACTGGACCTGGAAGAGCAATACAACCTGATGCAGAAACATTGACCCATACACATACACTCACTGACAGATACTGACCCATTCACACACTGACACAAATTGTCAGACCCGTACACACTCACATCGAAATATACATAGATATACACCCCATTCAGAAAGTATTCAGACACCTTATTGTTTACATTTTTTATTATGTTGCAGGTTTATGCTACCATTGTTTATTTTACATCAGTGTACACTCGATGCCCCATCCTAACAAAGCAAAAACATATTTTAACACATTGCAAATATATTAAACAGAAAAAAAGAAATATCATATTAATCACACTCTTAGCTCATTACTTAGTTGAAGCTCCTTTGGAAGAAATTACAGCTACGTCTTTTTGGGTATGATATGACAAGCTTTGCACACTAGGATTTGAGTAGTTTTTGCTGTTGATCTCTGCAGAACCATTAGAATGGATGAAATTGTTAATGGACACCCATTTTCAGGTCTCTTCAGATATGTTCGATTGGGTTCAAGTCCAGGCTCTGGCTGGGCCACCCAAGGACATTCACAGAGTTGTCCCTAAGTCACTCTTGTGTTATCTTGACTTTGCGCTTAAGCTCATTGTCCTATTGGAAGATGAACCTTCGGTCAGGTCTAAGATCCTGAGCGCCCTGGACCAAGTTTTCAATAAAGCAGCACTGTCACCTTTTAGGGACTTTGCGGAATTCTCAAAGTCATCCGATGGTGCCATTGCCACTGGTGGCCAGGGATTGGGGGCAGGTAATGGTGTATTTACTTACCTGAATCTGACGTTGTGGGTGCCGCCATCTTGATTCGGCAGGTTCATCTATGGTGTGGAAGCATGAAAGTACAGCAGTGAGTTCTGTTGGGGATTCTGCGGGATTCTCGGATTGACTATGTAGCTCCGCCTTGTGTGAAAGAAAGTCAGGACGAGAAGAAATACAGAGACAAAGTAGTCCTTATTTTGTTTCTGTATATCTCTGGACTGGTTTGGAATTTCAGTAAAATTCCAACACAGTCATAATAAGTACTTCATATAGATTTTGTCTTTATGAAATACTAATTTTTTTGGAGGGGGTGCAGGGTGATAGTGCTGCTTTCAGGATATCTCTGTATTCTGCTATGTTCAGTTTTCTTTCAACATAGCACTACTGAAAAACACCACAGAACTTGATACATCCACCACCATGCTTCACTGTTGGTATTGCGCAGGTTTCTTTCCTTTAGACATGATGCTTTGAGTTAAAACTGTTAAATTTGTTTCTCTAACAGACTCTCATAGGTACTTTTTTGCAAATTCCAAGCAAGCTTCTATGTCTTAAAGTGAGGAGAGACTTCAGTCTGGCCAGTCTGCAATACATGCTAGCTAGGTGGAATGTTGCAGTGATGGTTGGGAAAGAGTCAGTTATTCCAAACGTCTTCTGTTTAAGAATTATGGAGGTCACTATGCTCTTCAGAATATTCAATGCAACCATAATAAATGGGATAAATAAAAGCATAGGTTCATCTTGTGTTATAATGACCCTTAAAGTTTTCAGGGTGCTAAAATGGCATATATATATATGGCATATATATATAACTTTTTCATGGTGCTAAAATGGCGTGTATATATATATATATATATATATAAAAATAAAAATGGTAGGTAACAGCACTCTAAGGACTTCAAAAAGTAAATGGTGAAAAAAACGTAGCTTTTATTCAGCAACTGCCACACACAATCGACGTTTCAGTTCTTAATACAGAACTTTCATCAGGATATATATATATTTGTGCTCGGAATTTAAATACGTAATGGATAGTATCTGTGAGCAAAGTTGGTTGTGGTGTGCCGAAACCAACGTACGAGTGGGCCTGTAAATAAAAGAGGGCCCACCAAGGATAATGTAGTTAAAACAGGGTGTAGGTGGGTGGGGACAATCAGCTGAGCGGCAGCGGTGAGTAGGGGCTGGGAGTTTAAGTAGGGGACTTACTCCTCCCACAAATTCAGGCCTAATGGCCTTTCTACTTGTGCTCGGAATTTAAATACGTAATGGATAGTATCTGTGAGCAAAGTTGGTTGTGGTGTGCCGAAACCAACGTACGAGTGGGCCTGTAAATAAAAGAGGGCAAAAAGATAAATTCGAGAAAATACACACTTTATTGCATTTTACAAGACCAAGTTCCTGAAAGCTTGGCGAAGCTCTTTCTCTGGTTGCGGAATATATGCGTTATATATGGAGGATTTCCATCGCCCCAGCCTTTTGATGATGTGGACCGGTGCGTTTGTGCTAGAGGCTGCTGAGGCGGCTCCTATGCGGAAGGAGTGCCCGGAGAATGCAGCCGGGTTGTGTCCGAGCTTAGATAACAGGGTTCTGACATGTAACATCAATTTTGCCGTGGTAAGCGGGTGCCCTTGTAATTATAAGAGCGGAGAGTCTGGCAGGTGAGTGTGAAGAGTTGACCGTAGTTGGTCGAGAACTTTCACCGGACACCAGGCATTATCAGTAGGGAAGAGAGGAATTATTGTAGGATGTATTGACCGGTTGGTTTTCGTGGTAGGGATAGAAAGGAGGTAGTGATCCTCTACCTTGGTGAGGTGTGAAGTTTTAAGGCATCGTGTGATATCTCCTTGACAAATCACGGTGAACTCTCTAGGTCTGAGAAAACCGTAGAAAGCGAGATATATGGCAGATTTTATCACCGTATTGGTGTAGCTATCAAATGGGGCTGTGTCAAGGAGATTGCTAAGTGACCTGAAGATAGGCCCGTCTATGGGTAATCTAGTGCTTGCGAGTGGTGGTGAAACCTTTGATATACCTTTCAAGACCTTTTTTATGGGGTATGAAGACAAAAAAGGAGTGCTGTTAGGAAAATTGGTGAGGCTGTGGTGCTGAACCCCGGTGAGGTAAAGTTTAATGGTGTTGTGTGACAGATTAAGGTGTAGGTGGCAAAAAGAGGCAAAAGACACCATGGTTTGGATAGAAAAGTCACCTTGTAGCCCGAATTCTGCAGTGAATTTGTTAAATATGTTAAGTGCCCTATTGTAAGTGATAGCAGTGTTGGGTGATAATGCTTGGTGAGTGAGTGATCTAGCGTGAAGCAAGAGTGTGCTTAATCCAATATTAGTTCGTGAAACCGTGGTGTCCTGGATGGCTGTTGGTGAGCTGCTGGGAGTGCCTGAGAAAATGCCTGGAATCGAGAACGAGAAAGAGCGTCAGCGGCGGTGTTGTGAATACCCGGGATGTGAGAACATACTAAGTGAAACTGATTGGATGCTGCCAGCCAGGTCAACTTGCGAATCAGCCGCATGATGGTCAGGGATGATGAGCGCCCTTTGTTAATGATATCGCAAGCTGCCGAGTTATCTGAGTAGCATTTTACTGCCTTGCCGGACCAGAGATGACCCCAGGTGTGTGCGGCCGCCACAATGGGGTAAATTTCAAATAGGGCTGAGGTCTCCCTGAATCCTGGCAAGGCATCCGTCTCAGTGGGCCAGTGGCCCCTAAACCAGTGGTTCCCGAAAATGGCTGCGAAACCGGTGTTGGCTGCTGCGTCTGTGTGGATGATGGGTGAAGAGGTGGAGAGAGGGGGGATAAACATTGAGATACCATTCCAGTCTTTCAAAAACTTCCCCCACATAGCTAAGTCAGCCTTGGCGTGGGGGTCCAAAGAAACAGTGCCGGAGTCCGTGACTCCGT
This sequence comes from Pelobates cultripes, assembly GCA_933207985.1. Lineage (NCBI taxonomy): Eukaryota > Metazoa > Chordata > Amphibia > Anura > Pelobatidae > Pelobates > Pelobates cultripes. Next base: position 91,644,803 of record OW240918.1, read on the forward strand.
GGAGCAGGCAAAGAAGTCTGGAAATGAAAGACCTTCCCTGCGGAATGATGCGCATGGCGAAGTTCAGAGATCCAAGAAGAGACTGAAGTTCTCTCCTGGTGCAAACGTCATTCCGCAGGAACGTGTCTATCTCCCCTCTCAATCGTGAAAGTTTGTCGTGTGGAAGGCTGGCTCTGAGTTTGACAGAATCGAGCTCTATGCCTAAAAAGGTCAACTTTGTTGTGGGTCCTATAGTTTTGGCTGGGGACAAAGGGTCTCCCAGTGTGGAAAAAAGTGCGGTAGTACTATTGATTGCTGTGGGTGTTGATGACCCTGGCTCTATCAGTAGAAAGTCGTCTAGATAGTGAATAACGGAGTGACACCTGATGACGTTCAGAAGCAACCAGCATAGTGACTCTGCGAAAATGTCGAAAAGTTTGGGGCTTCTTCGAGAACCAAAAGTGAGTCGTGATGAGAAGTAATAATACCCTCGCCATTTAACACCGTGTAAGTGCCAGATTGAGGGGTGTATGGGCAGTAATTTAAAGGCGTTAGTGATGTCTGTTTTGCTGAGCCAGGGTCGATTACCAGATGTCATGATGGACTGTATGGCGTCGTCGATGGTGACGTACTGCAGAGAGAATTCGTCTGCTGGAATGAGTGCGTTTATGCTTGGAACAAAAGAGGAGTGCGGTGCCGATAAATCGATAATGAGACGTTTTTTATTAGAATATTTGTGAATAGCAATACCAATAGGGTTAGTGCGCCAGGAGGAAAACGGTGAAGAGGTGAAAGGACCGATCATGAAACCGTTTGTGGTTTCTGCGGAAATGAGAGTGTCTACAGCGACTGGGTCTAAACGTGCAGACTGGAGATTAGGACATTCTAGTGTACCTGGGGGAATGGCTATTATGCCTGTGTGAAACCCTTGTGAGAAACCTGTGGTGAGAAAATCCACTAAGTGCCTGCTGGGGTGAGACCTTAGATAAAAAACCAGGTTGTCGATATTTATGTCGGTTAGTCATTTGTTTGGTGACAACCTGGCTGGACACATGGTCTTGGTATGTGCCCTGAAACATATGGAGCAGATGTGCAATAATCTACAGGCGCTGAAACTGCAGGAGCCTGCGTTGAAATTATTGCACACCTGTGCTTTACCTAAAAAGGAGATGGGCCTACCCAGCTTATCCCGGAGACCACCCGCTGGCTTGTTGTGAGGGGTGAAAGAGGAGTGAGGTGTGAACGTGGGGTGAGGGGTGGGAGTGGAGGTGGTGGGATCTGGTTCGACGGGACATAAGTCCGCCATGTGGGATGTAGAATTACAGATGGCACAAGCCGGGGGCCTGAGTCCAGCGAAGTGGCGACAGAAAAGTTCGTGTCCATCTGACCCCAGTTCATTCTAATGTTGAACTGCTTGAGATGGGTCGCCGCCTTCGCTGAAACTGACTTGTGGTAGTCATAGAAGGAAGAGCCCCCGTACTTGATGCCTAGATCCACTACCTTGTGGAGATAGAGATCTAGCTCTTCTCTCCTATGGGGATACACCGTGCAAATGACGTCGCGGTATATCCCAAAAGCTATCACAAACTGTGGGATAGACAATTTTTTATTAAGCCTGGGATCCCTCGTTTTGAGCACAACTGAAATGTCACCATAATTGTATGCCTTGTTCTCGAGTACATCCTGAGAGGCTATGAGTAAAGACACCAGACACACATCCTTCCCGTCTAGGATATCTTTCCTGATAGAATCTGGGACGGAGTGTGCTGGTGACTCGAAAGGTGTGATGGCTGTGCCAGGTGCTGGAGGGGGGAGTATAGAGGGACATGTAGGTATGGCAGGTACAGCCGTGGTAGAGACTGGGACTACGGTGTTAGTACCTGAGGAGGAGATGGCGCTCTCCACCTTAGACAGCCTGCTATTGAGGGTCTGTAGATTGACCAAGATATCTGCCAGGGTATCCTGGGTGGCCGTGCTGTTTCTTGGTGGTTGTCCTTGAGAGCTAGTTCCCGGCCGAGGCTCGGGGACTTGGTGGGTAAGCAGCCTGTAAAGTTCTGCCTTTCTAGCTGTGGCCGGAAAGGGGATTCCCCTGAGCCTAAGCTCGGCCGTGATTTTGGGAATAGTCCATGCTCTCAAGGACGTGGGGGTTGAAAGAGTAAGTGATTCGCCTGGAGACACGGGTCTGATTGGCGTGAATGGTGTTTCTTCTATCGGTTCTTCGGTTGGAATTGGTTCTTGGGACATTCTAAAAAGGAATGATTATGTGAAAGATATATTAGAAGGGGAGTGAGGTAAGAAGGGGGGGGGTATGGGGAGTGGTGTGTCTGGAAGAACTGGACTTTAATGCTAGATGCCGAGGCGAAAAACTTAACTATTGAATGACTGGATAGGTGAGGCCCTGCTAATGCCAAGTGGCGGTGAGAGGCTCTACCTATGATTTGGCTTATGACGTAGGTGCCACAGATGTGGTGGCGGGATGTTGGCCTCTCGGTGACGATAAGAGAAATCAAAACGTGTGGCCGTGACAGGTGAGGCCCTAACTAGAGCCCTGTAGTAAGGCATGCGAGGCTTATAACTATGATTTGGGCGTGGGGCCGTACCTCCGTGTTGAGGTGGGGTGGGGGTGGTAGGCCTCGCGGGATCAGATTTCCTGATAGGGTGGGCTAAGGCATTAGCCTGTGCCGTATAGCCAGTTCGATTGTATGCTTAAGGGTAAAGTTAGAGGACTGGAGTGGTGTGCGGATACTAACCTTGACTGGTCGCAAATGGTATCTGGAGCCTCCTGATAAGTGTAGAGAGTCTTGTCTTAATGTTGTCTTTGAGGAAGAATCCTGGGGGTTTAAGACAGATGTTGATGTGTTTATACGTATCGTGATGTCGTATGAATAGTATTGGGAGAAGGTTTGTTAGAGGCACCACGTGAGATCCTGCATTGAGGGATCTGGGAGGTTAAGGTGTAGGAATGGGATGATTTTGGATATGAGTGAGAAGGCAGAATGAGGCCTTGGGGTAGCGAATGGACGTACTTGAGTAAGGACGTAAGTACCTGAAGGTATGGCTGAGTACCGGGTCAGGTTTTTGGTGTCTTCTGAGCCTGATGGCCGTATGACCGAAAGTCTGTGTAGACAAGTAGTAAAGAGATAACGTATCCTGGGCGTAAGCCTGAGGGAAGGTAGTAATGGAGTTGAGACCGCGTGAGGTCTAGTATTGAAAAGAGAGTGAACTATACCTTGGTTTTAAGTACAGAGATTGTTTAATCGTTGCAGGTTAACTACGTAGAAACGGTGGAAGCTTAGATAAATACAGGATCTAAGGGTTTAACCAAGACAAATTCCATATTTAGCAATAGATGTGAAGATAATTGATAAAACCTGAAACTCAAGGTGATAATAAACCATACCTGTTCCTGTAATAAAAGGACCTTGAAATAACAACTTTATGCAGAAAAGCAAGAGACCGATGCAATCTGTAAAAGCCAAAATGTGACAGCGTGATTTATGTGCAAGGAATAGTACGGATTATGTGTAATGGGTATAACTTGTAAATAGTGTTTAACTGACTTATCTGAGTGTTATTTGGAAAGAATGGTATAGCTTGTATATAGACACGTATGAAGTTATGAACCATGGTAAAACATTATGTTTATTACAGAAAAATACTATAAATGGTTTAACAAGGTAGGAAAACACAGGGCTGGTAGTTAACCGGATAATGTAACCAAAAACTGATATGAAGGAATAAATAATAGTAGGATAGTGTGATTAGAACTTATGCATGCTTAGCTTAAAAGAATAGAAATAACCGAATGTAAAATAGTAAGATGGTGTTCGTGAATTTTACCATACGAATAGTTTGGTGCTGAAATGACCGAACAGAAAACGTGAATACAGATAATAATGAGTTTAAACATGAAATATATATTCGGTTGTTTCCGTACGAAAAATGCTTTAAATGATAGCGAAATGAGCCGAACGTTCGTGCGTTTTTTGGCGCGAATGGAGATATTAACGAAAAGCGTGTATTCGTGAAAATGCGAAAGAGGGAGCCTACCCCTACGTTTTTAGGCCCGAATGGCGGGGGAAAAGCGAACGCTAATTCCCACGCCTTGCTCACGTGAACGCGCCGGTCTCGTGACCGGAAGTCTGGTACCTCGACCGGAGAGAAACGGAGTGGAAGGACCTCGGACGGACGGAGGATTGCACAGGGCGTCTGGTTGCTGGAAACAGGTACAGTTCTGGCGGGAAGCTGGACCGGAAGTGCTGGTTGCTAAGGACAATCAGCTGAGCGGCAGCGGTGAGTAGGGGCTGGGAGTTTAAGTAGGGGACTTACTCCTCCCACAAATTCAGGCCTAATGGCCTTTCTACATATATATATATATATATACACACACGCCATTTTAGCACCCTGAAAACTTTAAGGGTCATTCATAACACAAGATATGCTTTTATTTATCCCATTGTTGTACAAGAACTATAATACATGAGCATGTGATGAGTGCCCTATCGGCTGGTGGTGACTAAGCCATGACTGCATCAATATTCAGTTGGTAGCATGGAAGCTTGCATTACACAGCTCACCTTATTTGTAAATAAGATAATAGCAGCCATGGTTTACATGAAGAAACTCAGCAGTTCCACTCATCTTATGTGATGGATGGAACTGCACAATGGTGTTGGACTACTCATCCCACAGACTTTAACTCATTAAAAGTACGGTATATGGTTAAAAAAAACCTCATAGACCAAAATTAGAATCTCAAATTTGGTGCTCTGTCTCGTGGAAAGGGCTTGCTGGCAAGAGCAACAGGAACACTGAAAATGTATATATTTTTAATGTTTTGTTTTTAACAATTTGTTTCATATTTCTAATACTATATATATATATATATATATATATATATATATGTTAAATAGGATGCCACTCCCCACCTACAGTGTCCGCTGGCTTGCTGACTAAGCACCAAGAATATTGCAGTTGTACATCACTTACCTTTTGGTGACTACTGATCTAAGATAAGCAGTATAACAGTGACTGAAATATACCGCTAAAATGAATTAAAACCCCACCTTCTGCCAAATTTAATTTATCCAGTTGTTGAGGATTTTTTCTGTGTATTATTACATGCTTGTTTAATACTATATATTATGTTGGTTACCTTTGAGCCCAGGGTTCCAGACCTTCCTTATGTTTTATGCTGTGTATTATCCATGCTCACTTGCTTCTTCTGATTACTACCTTGTCTCCTCATATCTTCCTCACTACCCTTTGGCTCCATTTTCTCTCTGTTTATTTGGCGTCCTTTTGCGCCTGTTTTCTGTTTCTGTTCAGCTGTTTTCGTGAAATAATTCTTACCAGTTCGCCAAAGTCTGCACGAACACATGCCGTTTGTTTGTTTTTTCTAGCACTTAGCTTCCTTCGTCTGTTTTGCCGCGTTCGACTACTTTTTATTCGAACGGTCAGTACATTCACTTGTTTCCTATTCATTCCTTTTGTCTATTTATCTTATTGAATTTGTCTCATTTTTGCCGAACGTTCGGCTCTTTAACTTGACAAATTGACTGTTTGTTGGCCGTGAATCTTGCGAGATTGCCGGCGGCCATTTCCTGACTTCCTGTCTCTCTGAATTTGTGCGTGTTCTCTTCCTATCTGCCGGTATGAACCCTGATAAATATCTCGACATGTTTGACCTGGCTGAAATTGCCAGAGCTGAGAACCGGCAAGTTGACCCGGAGGAACTCCGTGGCTGGGTGCAGAGGGCTATCTGCATTGCGGGAAGCGTAAACACTTCCCTGTCCATTGAAAGCTGTAAAGCCATTCTGTTCAAGATGGAACCCAAACTGGCCAACCTCGCCCTCACAGAGGCGGGCAAGGACGCCCAGGGCTTTTTATGGGTGCCTTTACAGCCCTAGATAAGGCCCAATCCTCCATGAAGAGGGTGTTTTAGGAACGGGTCTCTACCAGGGCTGGCAGATTCAGGGGTCGTCTGTCCGGCCGTTCCAATTACCATGCCCGTGGATTGGGACAAGGCTCCTACACTCAGAGAACACCCTACCAGGAGACGAGACAATTGTCTCCTTTCTTCCCCTCTTGCGGAAGACCATGGCGTTTAAGAGGATTCAGAGGGAACCCCGGTTTCAGACGCCCTTACTGTAAGCTTACATCTACCTTATGTTTCTTCCAATATGTGTGTAGGGGGCAGACTCCGTCATTTTTTCCACACCTGGTCAGCCATCACCTCAGATGTTTGGGTTCTGACCACAGTTCGGGGGTTTCACATTGAACTAACGGCCCTACATGCAAAAGGGGCGATAGAGCTAGCCTCGGTGTCTTCCACAGGGGTGATCAGCAACATTTTCCTAGTGGAAAAGAAAGGCGGACAAATGTGCCCAGTTATCAACCTCCATGCCCTAAACACCCTGGTGCGCTATCGTCACTTCAAAATGGAGGGCATCCACCTTCTGCGAGACTTACTCCTTCGGGGAGACTGGATGGCAAAGTTGGATTTGAAGGATGCCTACCTGACGGTCCCATTGGCCAAGTCATCCAGGGACCTGTTACATTTCTCTGGAAAGGAGACACCTGGCGCTTCACGTGCCTCCCCTTCGGACTGTCGTCAGCCCCTTGGTGCTTCACGAAACTGATGCGCCCCACCATGGCTTGGCTGTGCAGTCGGGGAGTCTGGCTTATCTTCTACTTGGACTACATCCTCATCATGGCACAGGAGCGTTCAGTCCTTCGGAAACATCTTCAATGGACGATGGTCCTCCTCTCCCACCTTGGTTTTCTCCTCAACTGGGAAAAATCCTGCCTATCTCCTTCGCAACGCATGGAGTTCTTAGGCTTCACGGTAGATTCCGAAGCGGAGTCACTCAGGCTCCCTACGTCCAAGATACAGACAATCCGCAAGGAACTGCGCCGTGTTCTAACACGCCCCCAGCTATCTCTGTGTCACCTGACATGGATCATTGGCCTTCTGGCAACATCAATCCAAGCGGTGTTCCCAGCCCCACTCCACTACCCTGCCCTCCAGACAACATCACAGCTATGTCAACCACGTGGGTGGCACTCAATCGGCAATCCTGGCCCGCTTGGCGAAGGACTTCTGGGCCTATTGCTTGGACAGGAACCTGGTGATCCAGGCAGAATACCTTCCCGGGCTCCACAACACTCATGCGGACTGGAGTTCATGCTATCTGTTGGACAACAACGATTGGAAATTGAATGTGGGAGTATTCTCTGCTATATCGTCTATATGGGGTCCTTTTGCCATCGACCTCTTCGCGTCCAGGCTCAATACCCAATTGCCCTGGTTCTACAGCTGGTGCCTGGATCCAACCGCAGAGGCAGTGGACGCCTTCCTACAAGAGTGGACTGGCTCACTCCTCTACGCCTTCCCCCCATTTGCCATGATCCCTTGGGTCCTGCTCCAAGTTTGCCGCCAAATGGCCGACCTAATCCTACTAACCCCATTCTGGGGGACCCAATCCTGGTTCCCACAACTCCTGGAACTGGCGGTAGATGTACCCAGACTTCTGCCGTCTCTACCGAACCTCCTCCTGGACCCGTCGGGCCTCCAGCATCCCCTCCTAGCGGACGGGTCGTTACTGCTGCTCGCGTGGAGGATTTCGGGAGTCCCTGGGAAATCCAAGGGGTTTTGGACGCAACTCGACGCCTCCTGGCTGACGCATGGGCTCCCTGGACTAGACGATCATATGGGACCACTTGGAGAGCTTGGACTGGCTGGTGCCTGGCTCGGAACTTGGATCCTGTTTCAGCACCTGTGATTGTGATCCTTCTATTCCTGACTTCATTATTTGAAGCTGGTCGAGCATATCGCACAATTAATTTGTACAGATCGGCCATCTCCTCGACTCATCAAGGATTTGACGGCTGCCCAGCAGGCCAACAACCGTTAGTGTGCCGCTTACTTAGGGGCTCACGCCTGTCGCGCCCCCCTATACCTCATTACTCAACTACATGGGACCTTTCCTGCGTTTTGTCGCTGTTCTCCTCCTGGCCGCCTAATGCAGAGCTCTCCCTGCGACAGCTGTCGGACAGATTGGTCTCCCTGTTCTGTCTCATTTCATGCAAACGGGTATCGGATGTTCGTGCCCCGGACGGGATGATGTTTAACATCTCCAGACGCACCAAGACCTCTATTCGATCGGTTTCTTATCCGAGCTTCCCTGGTACTCCGGCCCTATGTCCGGTAGCCTGCTTACGGGAATATGAACTTCAGACAAGCGCACATCGTGCAACATCGTCTCCCCAGCTCTTTCTCTCACTGCGTCGCCCCTTTTCCCCTGTATCCAGTACTACATTGGCTCGCTGGTTGAAATGGGTGATGTCTCTGGCCGGCGTGGATACGTCCATCTTCGGTGCCCACTCAGCCAGAGTGGCATCGGCCACGTCCATGGTGAATTCAGGTGCACGTCTGGAAGACCTGATGAGGCTGGCCAACTGGTCCCGCGAATCCACTTTTCGTGAGTTTTACTTTCGACCTCTGCCTTACATTTTTTCTCTGGTTATTGATCAGCTTTAAACTTGCAATATGAGCCTCCGTATCTTGACATAAAATTACATGATTTTGCTATTTCATGACGCAAAGTCATGATTTTATGAAAGACACGGAGTCGAGTATTGTCCCACCCTTCTCTGTTATTTCACTGAGTTACCCCACCCGGTTGTTTATTGTCTCCTACAGGTTTTCCAGGGTTGGTAGGTATTCATTATGCGCCCTGGGTTTTGTATAGTTTCAGCCGTTTATTATCCTGGAAGGGACTTTAAGTTTTATGTTACGCGTACTCAGCCATACCCTGTCTCCGACCACGAATGTAGGGGCAGCCCTTCGATGCCTATCCGCATTATTTTTTTGAACTTTGGCCCTTTGAATCAAAATATGTTTAACTCCTAACCAAGTCTCTTTCATATCCTTGACAGTGCTGTCAACACTTGGCACTCCTGTAGATGAAAAAGAACTCGGAAGAGTAGTAGGGTTAAAACCATAATGGATAAAAAAAGGGGTTTTGTTAAGTAGATTTGTGCACCTGATTATTATGGGCAAATTCAGCCCATGGCAGCAACTCTACCCAATCGTCTTGATGTTCTGATGTGAAACAGACATTGATTCATTGATTCATCCTTTCCGTAACCCCATTCGATTGGAGATGGTAAGAAGAGGAAAGATTAAGGTTGATACCTAATTGTTTACAAAATGCCCTCCAGAACCGTGAAACAAATTGCGGACCCCTGTCGGAAACAATATCTTGAGGTATGCCATGTAAACGTACCACCTCCCTTATCAACAAAGAAGCCAGTTCGGAAGAAGAAAGTAATTTTATAAGTGGAACCAGATGGGACATTTTAGAGAATCTGTCTATAATAGTCAATATAACGCTATGATTCTTCGAACGAGGCAGGTCAACTACAAAATCCATGGCAATACTCGACCAGGGTACATCTGGAATAGGCACTGGCATGAGAAGACCAAAAGGACAACCTTTGGGTGATTAAGTAGAGGAACAGATACTACAGGCAAGAACAAATTCACGAACATCCTTCTTGTATGATGGCCACCAGAATTGTTTCTCAAGTAACGATTCAGTTTTATGTATTCCCGGATGCCCTGCCAGTTTGGAGTCACGCACAAGGGATAGGACTCTTTTTCAATAGGCTAAGGGCACGTACGATTTTCCCCGGGGACCAGTCAATGAAGTATGATCTTGGAATTTGAATAGTTCTTCCATCAACCCCGAAAATATTTTAGCATGGCTTTAACAGTGGCTACTATGTGATCAGCAGGGATTATGGAGGACAATAGGGTTTAGGGAGGTGATAAATGTTCATATTGGCGGGATAGGGCATCATCTTTAGTATTTTTTGATCCAGGTCTATATGTTACAATATAATTGAAACGAGTTAAAAATAAGGACCACCGGATTTGCCTGTCGGACATTCTTTTGGCTTCACCGAAATAAGAAAGGTTCTTATGGTCAGTAAGAATGGTAATAGGGACAGGTGACCCTTCGAGCAAGTGACGCCATTCTTTAAGAGCAGAAATAATAGCCAGGGATGTAGAGGTTGATCATTCGAAGGTCTTTGAGACAGTACAGTCCCTATACCTGCTTCTGATGCATCTACCTCAAGTAGAAAAGGACGGGAAGGATTGGGATGTCTTAATACTGGGGCTGAAGAAAAAGCTTCTTTTAACCTCACAAAAGCTCTCTTAGCCTCTAGACGCCACTCCATATGATTCCTTCCCTTTTTTGTCACGGCAGTAATAGGGGCTTATAGAGGAAAATCCCTTAATAAATTTCCGGTAATTATTTGCAAACCCCAGGAAGCGTTGGTTGGCTTTAAGTCCAACGGGCAAGGGCCATTTGTCAATAGCTTTCAGCTTTTTTGGTTCCATTTGAAAACCAGTTCCTGATATTATGTAACCTAAGAAATGCACTTCGTCTTTGTCAAACAAGCATTTCTCCAGCTTACAGTAAAGTCCGTTTTTTAATAATTTAGAAAGAACCATCGTGACGTGTTTATGGTGTTCTTTCATGCTTTTAGAGTAGATCAACATATCATCTAAATAGACTATTACAAACATCTGTAAATAGTCTCTTAAAACATCATTAATGAAGTCTTGGAAGACTGCAGGGGCGTTACATAAACCGAAGGGCATAACCCGGTACTCGTAGTGACCATAGCGAGTATTAAAGGCAGTCTTCCATTCGTGCCCTTTCTTAATCCTGATTAAATTGTACGCTCCCCGCAAGTCCAATGTAGAAAAGACAGTTGCTCCTTTCAACCTGTCGAAGAGTTCAGTGACTAATGGTATAGGATAAGCGTTCCATATAGTTATTTTATTTAATCCCCTATAATCAATGCAGGGTCTTAAATCTCCCTCCTTTTTGGAAACAAAGAAAAAACCTGCACCAGCTGGAGAGGAAGATTTTGTAATAAACCCTTTTTGCCGCCTTACACTATTTCAGTCATGACTTTCAGTTGATTTATTTTTCTGGTTCACTTATATGATCTCTAGGGGGCATAGTGCCGGGTAACAAGTCAATGGCGCAGTCGTATGCACGGTGTGGAGGTAACTTTTCTGCCTCCCGTGGTTCAAAGACAGCTTTTAGATCTAAATACTGTTTGGGTATCTGGGTGGTCAAAGGTTCCATGGTAGGTACATTTATCAAACCTACTGGTTCGATTAGAGTAATACACTTTCTGAGACAAGAATCTCCCCATTTTAGAATTTCTTTTTTCTCCCAGTCTATTGAAGGATTATGTTTGGAGAGCCAAGGAAAGCCAAGAATAACAGGAAAGATGGGAGAGGTGATTTGTTGCAAGGTTATAACCTCCTTATGAAGGGAACCTACGGACAATACCAGTGGACTAGTTTCTTGAGTGATCAGAGGTACTGACAGTGGTCTACCATCTATGGCCTTAACGGCCAAGGATGTGGATCTATTTTGGAATGGGGGAGCATGCTTTTGACCGAATTTGTGATCCACAAAATTCTCGGCTGCCCCAGAATCTATTTGTCACATTCTGTTCCCAGCTGCGGATCATTCTGGCAATGGCTTCTGGTATCCAGTACTCTTTTTACAATTCTTGTTTAATTTTTCTTGTTTTTTCTGGTTTTCTTTTCTTTTTTTTTTTTTTTGACATTCTTTATTTGTATGTAGTAAGGTTACAAGACAGGTCAAATCATATCAAAAGACACGGTATAACAGGTTTTGTAAGGCCCCTAAACCTTATGGCCAACAATATTTGTAGGGTTTTATTCCTAGGTTTCCCCCTCTCTCCCTCCCCGCCGTATTAGCTCCCTTCCCCCCACCAACCCCCCCCATCCCCACCAGTCTTGATCCGGCCTCATTTCTCCGTTTCTTAGGCCTAGTGATCTTAGTAGACTTATGTTGGACCTGCCTTTTAGAGGGGAACACCATTCCCCGACCAACCCCGAGCCTATTTGCCTTATAGAGTGGGGTCCGCCGGGACCGCTGTGGTTTGCCTTTCGTCCGGCGTTTAGCAAGTGTTCCACCATGTGCGTGGGCATACATTGTAGTTGGCGAGGTGCAGGACCTTGTTTGGCTTGGTGGGAGTGAAGCTCCTCTGGCTCGCGCAGGGGGTGGTGGTCCCCTTGGGTCCAGATGCGGTCCCCGCGAGCCCCCCCTCGGTGGAATTCTGTGTCGTTCGGGTGTAATGCCCGAGGTCCGGCACCCCCCCCCTCCGATGAGTTGTTAATTTAACCGTGGCCGGGCTGTCTCCGGCCTGCCTGCTATCTGTGGCTGTCCTGTGTTAAATCCAGTCAAGGTCCCCTTTCCTCCCCTGTCGGTCACCTTTGCTTCGTCATTGAGGCATGTGGAGAGAGAGAGAGAAAGAGTGAGAGAGAGTGAGAGAAAAAGAGGAAGAAGAGAGGAGGGAGAAAAAAAAAAGGAGGGGGGGGAAGGGAGGGGGTCCCGCGCGACCGCAATCCAGCCTCCTCCCACGCTACTGGCCTCAGACGGTCCACCCTCGGCCGCCCCCACCTCCGGTCCGAGCTGTAGGAGATCCACGGTGTCCACAGGCGAGTGCAGCGGTCTTGCGTGCCCCTGAGTTCTGCCGTAAGAATTTCCATGTTATAAAGTTCATCGACTTTTTCTATCCACTGAGTAATGTTTGGGACAACTTGCGATTTCCATCTGGCGGGGATGAGGCTTTTGGCTGCGTTGAGAAAGTGTCAACGCCCCAGAGGTATCTGAGTGTGGTTTAAAAGCATAGGGAGGGGCTCCATGGGGATGTCCTCCCCCAGGATGTCCACCACTTTGTCATGGATCTGTTGCCAGAAGGGGGCTATCCGAGGGCAAGACCACCACAGGTGTAATGCCGTCCCTTCGGCGATGTCACATCCAGGGGCGGACTGACCGGTCGGGCACTTCGGACACGGTCCGAGGGCCCGGCCGGGAGGGGGGGCCCGCCGCCAGGGCCGCCTTCAGGGGGCCCGGCGGCAGGGCTGGATTGGGGGGGGACTGCAGGTGCCACCGGGTGGCCAGTCCGGTGGCACACTGTGAGGGGGGGGCGGCCGTTTCATGTTAGAGCCGCCGGACCGGGTGGCAGCCTCGCCGGTCCGGCGGCATTCCGCTCACTAACACTGAAGAGGAAGGAGGAGGAGGAGCATGTGTCTGTCATGCTCCCTGCGGTTCCCACAATTCCCAGCACAGGATGTGGGAACCGCAAAGGAGCATGACAGACACATCCTCCTCCTCCTCCTTCCTCTTCAGTGTTATTGAGAGGAATGCCGCCGGACCGGCGAGGCTGCCACCCGGTCCGGCGGCTCTAAAATGAAACGGCCGGCCCCCTCTGACTAGTAAGAGGGGGGAGAGATGGGGAGGGGGGAGAAAGAGAGGGGAGAGATGGGGAGAAAGAGAGGGGAGAGATGGGGAG
>OW240918.1:91658300-91679189 GCA_933207985.1 Pelobates cultripes
AGGTGTCAGGGGCGGGAGAAAAGAGAAGAAGAAGGAGGGAGAGAGAGAGAAAAAAAAAAAAAAGAGGTGGTCGTAGATAGAGGGTCATCAGTAGACCTGTTATAGAATAACAGAGTTAAACAAGGTGAGAACTATGTACAGTGTCAGACTCAGCTGTCTAGGTCGGTGAGTCAGTAAGGGGTGGACTGTCCCACGTAAATATGTCCCCCCTTGTCGCTCCCCCCTAGTGTGTTATACAGTGTGTCTGTGGGTACGTGAGCGTCCGCAGGCGCAGGACTATGAAGGTGGGTCTAAGAGTCGTCACTGTCAGCTCCCCCTTAGCCCGTGCTGTCCCGCAGTAGTCCTCCTCTTTCCGGAGGCTATACCTCGGTGCCTGGTCATGCCCCTGTCCCATCCCCCAGGTGGACCCCCCCCCCCAGGGTGGCAGTGCAAGTGATCTCCGCGTATCGCGGCTGCCGTTTCCAGCGTACCCTGGCCGCCCAGCTACTCAAGCAGACCCTATGCCCCTCTCGCCTCTGGCAGGTTTTACTCGTTGGGCATCCCGCCAACCCCCCCCCCATCCCTGTGACCCCAGGCCACCGCTCCGGTGCGGGCTAAAGGCCCTTCTCCCCCTGTCTCTTTGCTTTCCTTCCCCGTCTCGCCCCTGGCTCGGGGTGTGTGCTCTATGGGCCGGTGTTGAGTGGGCTCGGTAGTGCAGGGGCCATTCCTCCTCACCTCCCCGTGGAGGACATTTACTCGTCTCCCTCACGTCTCGCATGGGTGCAGTGGGGAGCTGCGGGGCTTCCCGCCTCCCCTCCAACCCAGCATGGGGGGGCAGGTTGCTAAGTGTCCCGAGAGAAATGCAGGTCCGCTACGTGCTCTCCCCTCCCCCCACCTCGTAGCCATCAGTCCCCCAGGACCTTGCCCATGTCCTCCCCCACTTCCAGGGTGCAGTCCCCGATTCCCTCCCCCAGTGCCCTCCCAAAGCCCAGTGAGCCCCCTACAACTCCTTGAGCCTAAACTTTACCAGTGTAGCAAGTCCAGGGGCAATATGGCGGGCCAGTCCCAACTCCAGAAGCGGCATTCCGGGCCCCGGCAGGGGAAGAAGCGACATCCCATGTCCATGAACTCCCTTTCAGGTCAGGGTGAGCCGCGACTTGTGAGGTGCCTACGCCTCCCACCCCACCTGGCTAACCTACTCCCTCTATGGGCAGGCGCAGACCCGTATCCCGGCTCCCCCCCAGTACCTTGCGGCCCGGCTGAAGCCAGGCCGCGAGTGCTCCTCTCCTCACTCCTCCACGCCTCTCGGGCCTCCCAGCATCCTCTGGGCCCGCTCCCTTCTCCTCGGGGGCGACGGTGGGCGCCCGTCCTCCGCCACTTCGTGCAGCTGTGCGAGCGGGGTCTCCAGAAGCCAATTCCTGATGCGGATAGGTGGTAGGCGCAAGGCTCTTAAGGCTCGGGGCACATCTTCTGGCCAGCGCACTTGGATCCAGGCATTCCCCTGCCTAATCTGGAGGCTGAAGGGGAATCCCCACCGGTAGGCTATTCCCTTCTCCCGCAGGGTCGTCGTTAAGGGCCTGAGAGCTTGTCTGGCGTCCAGGGTGAGGCCGGACAGGTCTTGGTATAGGGCCACGCTTGCTCCCCGGAAGGGTATATCCGCCATTCCTCGGGCAGCTGTCATGAGGCGTTCCTTAAGGCTGTAGTCATGGAGGCAGCACAGGACGTCTCGTGGCCTGCCATCAGGCCTCTGCGGCCCCAGGGACCTATGTGCCCGGTCCAGCTTGATCACCGCCGGGCATTCCTCTCCAAGAATCTGCCGGAAAAGGGCCTGCAGCGTGTCTTGTAGTGGCGCTGTGTCCGGTTCGGGTAGCCCCCGAATCCGGATATTTTGGCGTCTGCTGCGGTTCTCTAAATCTTCAACTTGGCGCCGAAGGGAGAGGAGCATGTTCCCCTGGCGCGTGGTAGCGAGTTCAGCCGCTTGGTGCTGCGCGCGGCTCGCTTGGGCCTCCGTTTCCAGTGCCTCCACTCTTACTTCCACTGATGAAAGATCCTTCCTCAGGGCTGCAACTTCCTCTTTGACGGCTGCCCGAAGTTCTCTCAGTAGCCCCCCTGTATCTGCCTTGGTGAGCATCTGTGCGGAGATCATTGCCAGCTCCTGTTTAATCAGAGCGAGTGTGTCATCCTGCGTGCCGTCCAGGGTGGGCTCTCCCGCGCTTTCACTGCCTGGGGAGCCGGGCGCCATGTTGTCAGGCGGTCGGCTGCAGCTTAGTGTGCTCGGAGTGCACACGAACTCATCAAGCGTCCCGGTCGGGCGGTGCGGGGTACCCCCCAGGGTGTGGGGCTTCTTGTTCCGGACCATGTTTGTCGGGGTAAGTGCCGGTTTCCGCGTGTTTTAGGGGCCAGGGGGAGCGGAGCTCAGGAATTAGGCGTCCTGTCGCATGCTCGGCTCGGCCACGCCCCCCGGTTTTCTTTTCTACGTCTGGTTTTCTTTATGCTGGGTTTTTCTGGGTTCCTTCCTATGTTCCGTCCCTGGATTTCCCAGTCTCTTGGATTCATTTAAATGTTTGTTTTATTTGCCACACCCGTTTGTTTTCCATCATTCCTTTTGTTTCAGTGTTCCTGCAGGCAGCTGCTCAGGTCTTCTGTCCTTTCTTGCAGGTAAGTACTATGTGTATTTTCTTTGGTTGGTTTAGCTTGCATTAGGCAGAGTAGGACCTGCCAGATATGGGGTACATTGTTGTTGTTGGCAGGCCTATGCAATGTATGATCATATAATGTGACTAAATCCCCATGATTTTCATATATAGTACTTAGTTATGTCTCCTCTTGTTTTGCCTATCATATCTTGTCTTGTTTTAGTTTAGATTCCCAGTCCATGTACAGTCCTGTCCTGCCCATGTTATGTCTATGTTTCCCTAATGTATTGTGTACATGTTCTGGGTTTAGCTTCCTATCCTTCTTTGGTTCTGGGTTCTCCTAGTTTTGTCTTGTTTTCATGTATGGTGCCTATCTCTAGTCTTGCCTTGTTTCTGTACTGGATACATCCCTGCTGCAGAGCCTCCCTATTCAGCTCCTGGGAGGTCTGCTTATTTCCATGCTCCTAGTTCCTGGGATCCGCATAAACTGAATCAGGGTTCTGGTATGTGACTGCACAAATGCTGGTGCTCAACACCATGGGGCGTGCGGTTACCCTGCACCAGACCCTGCTAATCCACCTCCACACTGTGACTCCTACTCTGAACATCAGACATACTGGGTCCCGGCCCACGCACCGCCGCCCGGACAGTGTCTGGGTCCCGGGAACCGGACCGCCACCCTGACACTATTAAGGCAATGGTTTCCCATTCTATAACCACTGGTAGAAGAAGCCTATGACCTTTCTTATCATTGAAGGAGGACATACACATAACACCCAAGGCCTGTCCTCCTTGAGGGCTTAGGTGCTGGAGTTTTCCAGCCGGCTAGGACAGGTTAAGCGAAAATGTCCTTTTTTGCCACAATACAGGCATAACCCCTCACTTCTACGGTATTGTTTTTCTGTCTCAGACAATCGCGTAACTCCCAATTGCATTGGCTCTGGAGGAGTAACCGCTGTTGTCTCAGATGAGGCATATGTCAATGCTAGGCGTTCCGGCACCCTTCTATCCCTAGTGTTTTGCCGATGCCGGAGTCGCTCGTCAATATGTGCAAGATAAGTGATTAATTCTTCCAGCGTATTAGGTAAGTCTCTGGTAGCTACTTCATCTAAGAGTTTGTCAGACAATCCATTCATAAATACATCTACAAACGCTTGCTCATTCCATCTAACCTCAGCAGCAAGTGTACGGAATTCCAGAGCATAGTCAACTAGGGAACGTGAACCTTGTCTCAAACGTAACAGAGCTTTGGCAGCATTAGTCCTTCTCCCTGGGGGGTCAAAGGTTCTCCTAAAAGCTGCAATAAACTCCGCATAGTTGAAAACTATCGGGTTATCGTTCTCCCACAAGGGATTAGCCCAGACTAATGCTCGATCTATTAATAGTGTGATTATATAGTCAATTTTAGCCCTGTCAGTAGGATATACTCTAGGATGGAGTTCGAAATAAATGCTGACTTGGTTTAAGAAACCTCGACATCCCTTAGGATCACCCCCATATAAAAGAGGGGACATAGCATGATTGGAAGTGCCTGCAGCAACCATTTCCATAGGGTGTTCCTGAGGTCTCTGGGCCGGAATTTGCTCCTCCGGTTGGAGATGAGCAGTACGGGTTAGCTAGGTTTGTACGGCAAGAGCAATCTGGTCCATACGGTGATCCAGTTCCTTAAACCAATTGTCAGGTACCGGCCCAAGAGGGTTAACACCTGCAGGGTCCATGGCCCTAGTGTAATGTCACGATAGTGACCCCTTCACACAGAGTATAACCCAGAGGAAGACGTATACGGACCTTAGAGTGGCCGGACTAACGTCTTCGAGTAGTCAAAGGGATAGCCAGAGGTCAAGGGAGTACAGAAGACTAACAAACGATATAACCAAGCCAAAATACAGATAACCAGAGAGCAGAATAGTCAAAAACGGAAAGCCAATAGTCAAATACCAGGAAAAACGCTCAAGAATATAATAAGCACTAGAGGAACCACACTAGGGCGCCTGACAACTGACAGGGACGCCCTTATATAGTGTGGGGTTTATAGCTTTAAAACCACGCCCCCAAAAGGTCCGGGTGCGTGGTCGCGTTTGGGCTACGTCTGCATTTTCTTGCCGACTACGGTGCGCATGCGCCGTTTCATAAATGTGGGCGTGTTGTGAGCGGCCGGCGTCAGGAGGGCTGTGCCGCTCACCGGAAGTGAGTGAAGTGAACGCCGTGCTGCGCGGGTCCGAAGAGGAAAGGTAAGGTATCGTTACAGTGTCTTTCATAAAATCATGACTTTTCGTCATGAAATAGTAAAATCATGTAAATAAATAGCAAGCATATTTTAAAATTAGCCTGCTAACCTTCAAAGCCTTAAACAATCAAGGCCCACAGTACCTAAAAGAGCTCCTGACCCCCTACATTCCATCCCGTTCAGTTCGGTCAGCCAGCAAATACTTTCTGTCAGTGCCAAGAATAAGGATAGATTCAGGTTCCAGGGCATTCAGCCACACTGCTCCTACCTTCTGGAACTCTTTACCCTGTGCAATCAGAGAAGCACCATCCTCACAGACTTTTTAAAAAAAGCTAAAACCCACCTCTTCCATCAGGCATTCAGTCCGCTCAGCTGACCTTCAGAAACTCCTAACTTTTATGTCTTTATGTTTGTATACTTGTAAAGTGTTTTTGAGTCTCACAGGGAGAAAAGTGCTATAAAAATCGCAAAGGATTATATATTATTATTATGATGATTAATATTATTACAGTTGTTGTGGTATATCTCATTGAAGACTCTCTATAAAGAAAAAGTAAAACATACATATTGCGTAATATTATTATTTACTAAACGGTGATTTGTGATGAATTGAAAGCCAAATTGCAAAATTAGGCTGAACTACCAGAGTTGGAAAAAATATCCTCTTGTTTTTTCCTCTTAAAATATATCAGTTAAATCATATATTTCAGATCAATAAATTTTCACTATTTAGTAAATAAATGTGTACAGTGCAACTCTGTCCGAAGCATTTCACTCATAACGTGCATTTTTTTGTCACCATGATATACTGCTGATGATTCAAGTGTAAAAAGAACTCATGAACTAACACAGTATTATGGGAGTTGTAGTTCAGGGACAGATACAGCTCGAACTCTTTACTACCCTTACCTTATATGGAATTCTGGTGCTGCAGATATAATTTCCTGTGTCACAACATTATGCAAGTAATCGTCAGAGATTAGGAGTGCAATAAAGATGTATAAGGAGTATAAAGTATGTCAACGTTCTTTTGACTTGTAACATAAAATATCTAAATCAAATTCTCAAGCCGAGCCCATAGCCACACCAAAAGTCATGAGTGTGGTGTGAGAGTGCATGTTTGCCGTATCTGCAAACTACTGCTTACTGCTGCATTAAGCACATTCATGAGACTTAGTGAGACATTTTTTCTTTTCGTACTTTTCTTTTAATTCCTGCTCTCCAATCTCCTCTGCAGATTTGTCAGTCACCCAATTATCTCATTCATTTAAGTAGATTTTCCCCACTACCTCTAAAAGACTACATGCCAGGATAAGGCGTGGCTTGCCTGCAAACATTAATCTTTGAACCATAGAAATAACAAGCAATGCTACAAACTGAATTGTTAAGAATTTAAAATTTCAGGCCACAGCAGCCAAATTGGATTAATTCTCCAACCCTGTTATGTTTTAAATTCAGCAATTTTTGTCTTAAAAATTTGCAATTCACTTTGAATTCCTAGCAATTTACATTTTAGTGAATCACCTTGCCTTGTTAATTGAGTTTGTTTTAACTCTGCATTTTCTAATCATTGCACCACAGTCCCCCTAATCCCTTCAATTATTCTAACTGTTCTGAAACATTGGGGATTATGTACGAAAAGTGAAGTGTCTGTTCTGAAAAGTGTCGCAAACATCGAAAAGGTGGTGGAGCCATACATACAGTCAGTTTACTGACATTCAATCCTCTCAGTAGAATGTCCGGGAACATGTTTTTAAGTTAACAAATACAAGTTGTAATGTATGTCAAAAAGAGTAAGTAATTATTTCTGCATATTCCACACATCAACCATCTTTCAAGGAGGAAGTGTCACTTCCTCAAACGTTAAATATCAGAGAGTCTGCAGAGTTGTTTTTTTCTCTTTTCTACTACTTCCACATCTGGGAGCGGCATTACTAGAACTGTAACAGACTTTTGACTGTACGCTTGCTATGTTCCTACCTAGTCACAAAATCTTATATTTTAGTGACGCAAATATGTCCTACGGATCTGCTCATTCAAGCAGATGAAACTTAATGTGTTCTTTAGGGTTTAATGGATATTGCACGTGCTAGTATAGATGCGTGGCACAGTAGAAATACCAGCTACAAAGATGAATTGTAGCGTGTATGGTTACTTGTTTAGTAACAATGGACAATATAATTGTGTAATGGCATGAAAGGGTGCTGCCCTGGAGCAGCACTGTCCCTTTAAATGTGGGAACCACTATAGCAAAGAAATAAATGCCAAGACACAAATTAAATAGGTTAAATCAAGAAATATATATTTACAGGGAACCAAAGCCGAAAGTAAAACAAAATATATACATACACAGACAAGGCCACAAAATATATACACTGTAAATCAAAATAAGCACGAATCGTGCAGGCAACAAATACTGTAACAGTCCTTTGGTATTAGGGTAGGATTGTGCAGCTACCACGGGTATCAGGTAGGGCACAGATCCAAAGTCACAAGACTAATGTAGTGACAACAAGAACGAATAAATCAGCAAGGCTGCAGGGACAGGATCACTGGTAGTAAATCAGAGACCACGGAACCAGAGCACTGGATCGGAGGACACAGCAACGAAGGACCAGGAGAACACAGTAACGCAGGATCAGGAGGACACAGGATGAAGACCAGGAGAACACAGGACACAGGACCAAGTCACAGTAAGCAGGAGCCAGGAACACAGGAGACCAGGGAAACAGGAAACAAAAGGCAATGATCTGGCAAGGAGTGAGGGGAGAAACCAAACTAAATAGGTGCTAAACAAGGACCAGGTGAAGTGCTTAATGAAAAGAAATCAGGAACAGTGCCAAACAGAAACAGTGGTGAGTGAGTACTGCACGAGGGCAAATCAACTAAGGAGTGTCGTGACAGTACCCCCCCCTTAAGGAGCGACTCCTGGTTTGTAAGATCCTCGGAATAAAGACTGCGATGCAACGTCTGTAGAAGGGAGAACAGTCTCTGCATTATGTTGGGTAGGCACCACTGGAATCAATCGAGGAGAATCCCCTAGATTAACGAGTACAGGATCAGGAGCACTCTGTGAACCCTCCTCCTCAGAAATGCATCAAGGAACGGCTCCCCCAATATCTCGGAGCATGGGGCCAGCCGAATCAGGGACGACTCCCTCTCAAACTGATATAATTCTGTAACGGCTAGAGATACCTGGTTATGTAAATCGTTGTCTTCTTCACTTGTGAGCTCAGTTTGAGGTAATTCTTTAATTGATGTAGAAGTAATCTTAACTGAAGGCAAGTCTTCTTTTAATACTTGCTGAGGTTTAGGTGGAGTGACAGACATCATGGCAACTGATGAGTCATAGAAGGAGCCTCCTTCATCATGGGAACAAGTACCAGATGTGTGAATGCTACCTTCTTGTTCAGTTTCACTCACATCCTTTGTAGTTTGGTTAAGCGGCTGATTAGAATGATCTTCGGCGCTTGGTTCGGGTACAAATGTGGTAGTTAGGGTTTCCTCTTGCAGCAGAGAAATTGTTCTACCAGAGCATGTAACTTGAAGAACTGTATTAGGCTTACATAGGATTAGCGAGTCTTCTTCAAACTGTAGGTTCTGAACAAGCCCGGTCTCATTTAGATCCTTTACTTGGGCTTGATCCATCACGGGTTTGTCACGTTGCACCAACTCTGGCTCTTTGTCTTCCATTTGAAGATAACAGTCTTCTTTACTTGGTGACAACTCATTTGTCATAGTTACAGTTGTAAGAAAGGTGCCAATCTTCGAACCCCCAGAGGTAGAAGGGTTACAATTGGAATCATCACACCTTTCCACATCAAAGTCGTGAGCTGCCTTTGGCACAATAACCTCCACTGAAGCTTCCACCTTAGGTGTTTCAGCATTCTCAGACAGTGTTTTGAAAGAAGTAGGTCATTTACCACGTTTCCTACGTGGTGGCCTTTTGACATGAGGAACACCTTTAACGAGATTGGTTTCCAACTTCATTGGTCCAGCCTTGTCGTAACTTGCAGCGCCCGGAGCAAATTTTATTGGTGACTCTTCCAGTTTCGAGTCTCCAGTGTTAGATGACTCAACCATGTCTATTTGATATGAGTCAAATTCGTAGGATGACTTGGGAAGAGATGAAGAAATAGGAACCTCTGATTCTATAGAGTCGGTATTTGTGTAGACCCTTACAGTATCAAATGCATTGTCCTTTGTGGGACAGACTCCCAGATCAAATCCAGTCTCCTGGTCAAGGTTACTGGTAGTCTCCTCAATTGGCACTGTGAGGGAGGAATTAGTAACTCTGGTTGTTGTCTCCGGTGAGTGTTTCTGCTTTGTGGCTGGGCAGACTTTGCTTGAGACACTCTCTGACCAGACTTGTACCCTCCTGAACGATGTCGGGAGCGTTCATCTTGGTAGTCAGGATTCTCAGTCTGGGAATAGGCGAGTGGATCTTGCAGAAAAGAGACGGTGGTATAAGGGTATTATGCGTCTCTGGTACCGAGACAACATTATGAAACTGCGTACTGGTACGACCTTCACATTCAGACTGCTCTTCCTCCAAAGCTGCTTTGCAACAAGCACCCAGTTCATCAAAGACCAGGTCCATGAGGGGATCGCCAGTGCTATATAACCCCTCAACATCTTCGTCTTCAGTTTGGGCTGGAAAGCATTCAGCTTTAAATTCACGAGGAACTTCAGTTTTGCAGTCGGGAAGATCAACAAGCCATTTGTCCAAGTCAGAGTCAGGAGCATTAGGGATGCTGTGTAAATCAGAAAAAGGTATATAAACACACTCATCCTTTCCTGTATCAGATCAATAAGAAAATGCATTTCAGGCAACAAGGCAATGTAATTATTGTACATTACTCTTAACTGTTTCTGCATAAATGATAAAGATTTGTTACTTGAGGTTTCTTTAAGAGACACACAAAGAAGTTCATTCACCCTATTTATCACAGGGTGTTTTCTCAACCATTTTTCGCAATTGGGTAACTGAGAAAACAAATGGTCACATATTTGTTTGTGATAACTTTGTAGTTCAGTGATAAGTCCACATAATACAGATTTCTGAACCTGGAAAGAAACATTTATAGTAAACAAGCATAAGGTAGAGGCCTTTTCTGTCTGCCGCTGGATTTGTTTTAACTGATCACAACAAGTCTTAATGAGAGCATACTCTTGCTGTGAATCAGCGTTAATACCAACAATTTTATCCATTGTGATCCTGGACATTATTCTTTGCTGGTTCCAAATGGCCAGATCATTCTGTAATGGCATGAAGGGGTGCTGCCCTGGAGCAGCACTCTCCCTTTAAATGTGGGAACCACTATAGCAAAGAAATAAATGCCAAGACACAAGTGAAATAGGTTAAATCAAGAAATATATATTTACAGGGAACCAAAGCAGAAAGTAAAACAAAATATATACATACACAGACAAGGCCACAAAATATATACACTGTAAATCAAAATAAGCACGAATCATGCAGGCAACAAATACTGTAACAGTCCTTTGGTATTAGGGTAGGATTGTGCAGCTACCACGGGTATCAGGTAGGGCACAGATCCAAAGTCACAAGACTAATGTAGTGACAACAAGAACGAATAAATCAGCAAGGCTGAAGGGACAGGATCACTGGTAGTAAATCAGAGACCACGGAACCAGAGCACTGGATCGGAGGACACAGTAATGAAGGACCAGGAGAACACAGTAACGCAGGATCAGGAGGACACAGGATGAAGACCAGGAGAACACAGGACACAGGACCAAGTCACAGTAAGCAGGAGCCAGGATCCAGGAACACAGGAGACCAGGGAAACAGGAAACAAAAGGCAATGATCTGGCAAGGAGTGAGGGGAGAAACCAAACTAAATAGGTGCTAAACAAGGACCAGGTGAAGTGCTTAATGAAAAGAAATCAGGAACAGTGCCAAACAGAAACAGTGGTGAGTGTGAGTACTGCACGAGGGCAAATCAGCTATGGAGTGTCGTCAGGGCCAGATTAAGAGCCCAGTGGGCCTGGTGCTGACAATTATGACGGGCCTAATTACAGAATCATTTCGACCAAAAACAGCCTTACTAATTTGCATAATTACATGTGTGGGTGACATCACATGATGTAAATCACAAGGAGTGACATAAGAGAAAATGCTGTAAAATCACCAAAAAAGTACTTAGTTTAAATCTGCTGTACAGATGGATTCCTCCCAGTGCCCCCATGTCTCCCAGTGCCCTCATGACTCAGTGCCCCCATGTGCCGATTACTCCAGGTCTCAGTGTTCCTATGTCTCAGTGCCCCATGTCTCCCAGTGTCCCCTAGTGTCGTGTCCCCAGGTCTCCCAGTGATCCTATGTATCAGTGTCTCAATGCCCCATGTCTCCCTGTGTCCCCATGTATCCCATGGTCCCCATGTCACTAGGACACTAGGAAGACGGGGAGACCTGGGGACACGGGGAGACCTGGAGACACCAGTGACACTGGGAGACTAGGGGACTCTGGCTGGGACACATGGGGACAATGGGAAAATAGGGGACACTTGAAGACATGGGGACACAGACACCAGGGACAAAGATACTAGAGACACTGGCTGGGGCACTGGGAGACATGGGGACACAGACACCGGGGACACTGAGACACCAGGGCCACAGACACTAGGGACACTAGCTTGGGGACATTGTGACACTTGAGGCACTGAGAGACATGGAGGCACTAGGAGACATGGGGACAGTGAGACACTCGCAGACTGGGGGCACTGGAATACTAGAGGTCACTGGGAGACTAGGGGGCACTGAGACACCAGGGACACTGGCTGGGAGATATGGGGACATTGTGTCCCCATGTGTCTGTGCCATAATGTCTCCCAATGTCCCTTAGTGTCTCTGTGTCTGCCATAATGTTTCCCAATGTCCCTTAGTGTCTCAGTGTCTGCCATAATGTCTCCCAATGTCCCTTAGTGTCTCAGTGTATGTCTCCTTGCAGCCTTTCCCCCATCCCTTACTTCCCTGAGCTGTAGGCTGTCTCTGCAGGGTGGGAGTTGCTGTCTGGATTCTCTGTAGCTTCACCCCTGCAGATCAGTGAGTATAGATAGGCAGGGAGGGATATGCTGGAACTTCCTATCCCTGCCTCTCTCCACACACAGTGACCCCTACTGGCCAGTGCTGGTATTGCATCGTAATCTCTGTTTATACTGAGAAAAATACCAGCATTTATATTGCCAGTATCACTGCAATATTGGCACCAGCCAGGCAGCCCCAAATACTGACTGTGCCAATAAAATAAAAGCCAGGTGGAATCCCTAAGAGTAGTGTGTGAAAAAAAATGTAAAAAAAAAATATATATATATATATATTTTTTTTTTTTTTAAATCAATGGGCCTATTCCATGGGCCTGGGCCTGGAGCTGCAGCTCCATCAGCCCCTATGTTAATCCGGCCCTGAGTGTCGTGACAAATTGGTACTGATAGATAACAAACTTAAATTGGTTGTGATGTTACCAGTACCCACTTGTCACCATGATATTCTGCTGATGATTCAAGCAGTGGTGTATCCTGGTTTTGTGCTGCCCTAGGCAGGACAAAACTTAGGCACTCCCCACGCTACCCCCACCCGCGCAACCGCCACCCAACCCTTCCCCCCTGCTCCACCTTCTAAATACACACACACACATTCACTGACAGATACGCATTCACTAGCTAACAGAAACACACACTCACTAACAGACACACACTCACTAACAGACACACACACACACACTCATAGGCAAACACACACACACTAACAGGCAAACACACACTCACTAACAGACACACGCACACACTCACTAACAGACACGCACACTAACAGACACACACTAACAGGCAAACACACACACACACTAACAGGCAAACACACACACACTAACATACATACACACTAACACTAACATACACACACACTAACACTAACATACACACACACACTAACAGACACACACATTAACATCCACACACACACACTAACATACACACACTAACACACTCACTTGTGTTTTTTTTTTTTATTTAACCCCCCCCAGCCTCCTTACCTTTGGGAATGCTGGGGGGTTCTTCCTCTCCCTGGGGTCCTGGGGTCCAGTGGCTGCAGGGCGGGTGGGCGGCCGGCGAGGGAGCTCTTCCCCTGAGCGCTCTGCTCAGCTCCCTCGCGCGCCGCCAGCAGAGTGAGGCCGGGAGCCGGAATATGACGTCATATTCCGGCTCCCGGCCTCACTCTGCTGGCGGCGCGAGGGAGCTGTACTACATGGATAGTTGAATGATCCCTGCTATTACAAAAAAGCAAGTCCTGCACTCAAACTCCCACTACTCTTGGGCAGCAGCAACGACCATAGTACACATCAGCGCCAATACATACAGTAAAAACCAAAGAAAAAAAGTTACTTGCGCTCTTTCCAAAATCCCTTTGTATATTTAAACAAATGGAGGTTATTTAGTTAGTCCAAGGACCATTAGAGGGAATGCCCATGTGCCACGTCAAGGCAAACCTCTAACCCATCTAAGAGATTTGCCTTAAACTGGCAGATGGGCATTCCCTCTAATGGCCACTGGAGTAATTTAATAACCTCCATTTGTTTAACCCCTTAAGGACCAAATTTCTGAAGTTAAATGGAATCATGACATGTTACACATGTCATGTGTCCTTAAGGGGTTAAATATACATAGGGATTTGGGAAAGAGCGAAGGTAACTTTTTTTTCTTTGATCCCTGCTATTAGTTCAAGTTTGGATCACCATAGCCTGGAAAATGCATACACAAAATTGGAGTAGTGTCTGTGACAGCAAGGTCTGACTGGAAGAATTTTGGATACAGTTAGATAACCAAAAGCCTGACTGTAATAAATCTTAATATACCACAAAGGTTGCATTTTTTTGTTTTATTGAATGCTCTTAATTATTGCTTTTTGTGGCCAGCCAGTCTAAAGATATAGCTATCAGTTCCCAATAACAAAACAATATACACGTGGTGAGCACCCCCTTTAAATGCATGTAGGTGGGGGTGCAATGAGACAAGATCTCACAATAAGCCGTTCTATTATTTATAGTCCAACACCAGTGATGTCCCGAACAGTTCGCCAGTGAATAGTTCCCGGCGAACATCGCTTGTTCGCGTTCGCCACGGATGGCAAACATATGCGCTGTTCGGTCCGCCCCCTATTCGTCATCATTGAGTAAACTTTGACCCTGTTCCTCACAGTCAGCAGACACATTCCAGCCAATCAGCAGCAGACCCTCCCTCCCAGACCCTCCCACCTCCTGGACAGCATCCATTTTACATTCATTGTGAAGCTGCATTCTTAGTGAGAGGAGGGACAGTGTAGCTGCTGATGATTTGATAGGGAAATTGATAGCTAGGCTAGTGTATTCAGTGTCCACTACAGTCCTGAAGGACTCATCTGATCTCTGCTGTAAGGACAGCACCCCAAAAAGACCTTTTTAGGGCTAGAACATCAGTCTGCTTTTTTTTTTCTGTGTAATGTAATTGCAGTTGCCTGCCTGCCTGCCAGCCTGTGTGTCAGGCTCACATCATATACTGTGCCCACTTGCCCAGTGCCACCACTCACTCACTGGTGTCACAATAGCTTGCATTTAAGAAAAACAAAACTTTTTGGACTGTAATATAATAGCAGTCAGTTTCCTTCACGAGTGTGCATTTCAGGGCCTGCCCAGTGCCACCACTCACTCACTGGTGTCCCAATAGCTTGCATTTAAAAAAAACAAAAACTTTTTGGACTGTAATATAATAGCAGTCAGTTTCCTTCACTAGTGTGCGTTTCAGGGCCTGCCCAGTGCCACCACTCACTCACTGGTGTCAGAATAGCTTGCATTTAAAAAAAAACAAAAACTTTTTTGACTGTAATATAATAGCAGTCAGTTTCCTTCACGAGTGTGCGTTTCAGGGCCTGCCCAGTGCCACCACTCACTCACTGGTGTCACAATAACTTGCATTTAAGAAAAACAAAACTTTTTGGACTGTAATATAATAGCAGTCAGTTTCCTTCACGAGTGTGCGTTTCAGGGTCTGCACAGTGCCACCACTTACTCACTGGTGTCCCAATAGGTTGCATTTAAAAAAAAAAAAACTTTTTGGACTATAATATAATAGCAGTCAGTTTCCTTCACGCGTGTGCATTTCAGGGCCTGCCAGGGCACAGTGTCACACAAGTGCAACTCATATCTGGTGTAACAGTAGTGTACGTTTAAAAAAAAAAATACAATTTTGACTGTAATAGATTGAATAGCAGTTAGTTGTCTGCCAGCGTGTGTGTCAGGCTCGCAGCGTATACTGTGCCCACTTGCCCAGTGCCACCACTCATATCCGGTGTCACAATAGCTTGCATTTAACAAAAAAATAACTTTTTGGACTGTAATATAATAGCAGTCAGTTTCCTTCACACGTGTGCGTTTCAGGGCCTGCCAGGGCACAGTGTCACACCAGTGCAACTCATAATAATAGATTATAGTAATAGATTGAATAGCAGTTAGTTGTCTGCAAGCGTGTGTGTCAGGCCTACAGCGTCTACTCTGCCAACTTCTGCCACTGCACAGTGCCACTCATATCTGTTGTCACAGTAGCTTGCACGCATAGTACCACTAATCGAAAAAAAAATGACAGGCAGAGTCAGGCCAACCCGCAGGGGCTGTCGTGGTCGTGGTGCTGTGAATCCCTTTGGCCCTAGAATAATGCCCAGTGTTCAGGGGCCACGTACCCTGAACTCGAAAAGTTCTGAGGACATAGTTGACTGGCTAACACAGGACACCCAATCTTCTACAGCTTCCGCTTGGATCCTTGACGCGCCATCCTCCTCCAGCTTAGCTTCGGGCACCTCTCAAGTTACCACTCGCCCGCCTGCCGCCACCACCAACACTAGCACCACAGCAGCTTCACTTGGTATGTCAGAGGAGTTATTTACACATCAGTTGGAAGAAATGAGTGATGCGTAACCATTATTGCGAGAGGATGTAGAAAACAGGGATATGTCTCAGTCAAGCAGCATTACACACATGGACATACGGTGTGATGATGATGATGTTGTACCCGCTGCTGCTTCCTTTGCTGAGTTGTCAGATACAAGTGAAGCGGTTGATGATGACGATGCGTCCGTGGATGTCACGTGGGTGCCCGCTAGAAGAGAAGAAGAACAGGGGGAAAGTTCAGATGGGGAGACAGAGAGGAGGAGGAGGAGACGAGTTGGAAGCAGGGGGAGGTCGTCGCAAGGAGCTAGTGGCACAGTCAGATAGCATGCATCGGCACCCGGGGTCAGCCAGACAGCACGCCAATCAAAACATGCTGTTGCCACCACCAGAATGCCGTCATTGCAGAGCTCAGCAGTGTGGCATTTTTTTTTTGTGTCTGCCTCTGACAACAGCGATGCCATTTGCAACCTGTGCCAAAAGAAACTGAGTTGTGGGAAGTCCAACACCCACCTAGGTACAACTGCTTTGCGAAGGCACATGATCGCACATCACAAACACCTATGGGATCAACACATGAGTACAAGCAGCACACAAACTCAAAGCCGCCATCATCCTCCTGGTCCAGCATCTTCAGCCACGTTAACCACTGCTGTCCTCCTTGCCCCCTTTCAACCATACGCCCCTCCGTCTCTCGCCTTGAGCAGTTCCTGCTCATCTGCCCACAGTCAGGTGTCTGTCAAGGACACCTTGTTTGAGCGTAAGAAGCCAATGTCACAAAGTCACCCTCTTGCCCGGCGTCTGACAGCTGGCTTGACTGAACTCTTAGCCCGCCAGCTTTTACCATACAAGCTGGTGGAATCTGAGGCGTTCAAAAAATTAGTAGCTATTGGGACACCGCAGTGGAAGGTACCCGGCCGAAATTTCTTTGCATTAAAAGGCAATCCCCAACCTGTACTCGATTGTGCAAAAGGAAGTAATGGCATGTCTGGCAAACAGTGTTGGGGCAAGGGTACATCTGACCACTGATACCTGGTCTGCAAAGCATGGTCAGGGCAGGTATATCACCTACACTGCGCATTGGGTAAACCTGCTGATGGCTGCCAAGCATGGAATGCGTGGCTCTGCAGAGGAGTTGGTGACACCGCCACGACTTGCAGGCCGGCCTGCTGCCACCTCCTCTACTCCTCCTACTCCATCCTCTTCCATAACCTCCTCGGCTGAGTCCTCTTCTGCTGCTGCATCTTGCTCCTCATCAACGGCACCCCCCAGCTCCCCAGGTACTATTCCACATCCCGGATACGGCAGTGTCACGCCGTCTTGGGGTTGACTTGCCTGAAAGCAGAGAGTCACACCGGACAAGCACTCCTGTCCGCCCTGAACGCACAGGTGGATCAGTGGCTGACTCCGCACCAACTGGAGATCGGCAAAGTGGTTTGTGACAACGGAAGAAATTTGTTGGCGCCATTGCATTTGGGCAAGTTGACACATGTGCCGTGCATGGCACATGTGTGTAATCTGATCGTACAACGCTTTTCCTGAAGCAGGCCAGGAAGGTGTGTGGCCATTTCAGGTGTTCCTACACGGCCATGGCGCACTTTTCAGATATCCAGCGGCGAAAAAACATGCCAGTGAGGCGCTTGATTTGCGACAGCCCGACACGTTGGAATTCAACACTCCTAATGTTTGACCGCCTGCTCCAACAAGAAAAAGCCGTTAATGAATATTTGTATGACCGGGGTGCTAGGACAGCCTCTGGGGAGCTGGGAATTTTTTTGCCACGTTACTGGACGCTCATGCGCAATGCCTGTAGGCTCATGCGTCCTTTTGAGGAGGTGACAAACCTAGTCAGTCGCACCGAAGGCACCATCAGCGACATCATACCATTTGTTTTCTTCCTGGAGCGTGCCCTGCGAAGAGTGCTGGATCAGGCCATAGATGAGCGTGAAGAGGAAGAGTTGTGGTCACCATCACCACCAGAAACAACCTTATCAGCATTGCTTGCTGGACCTGCAGCAACGCTGGAAGAGGATTGTGAGGAAGAGGAGTCAGAGGAGGAATGTGGCTTTGAGGAGGAGGAGGAAGACCAACCACAACAGGCATCCCAGGGTGCTCGTTGTCACCTATCTGGTACCCGTGGTGTTGTACGTGGCTGGGGGGAAGAACATACCTTCAGTGAGATCACTGAGGACGAGGAACAGGACATGAGTAGCTCGGCATCCAACCTTGTGCAAATGGGGTCTTTCATGCTGTCGTGCCTGTTGAGGGACCCTCATATAAAAAGGCTGAAGGATAACGACCTGTACTGGGTGTCCACGCTACTATTCCCCCGGTATAAGCAGAAAGTGCCTGAAATGTTACCGAATTACGGCAAGTCGAAAAGGATGCAGCAGTTCCAAAATCAATGAAAAAGTATGCTTTACACAGCGTATAAGGGTGATGTCACAGCACAACGGGAATCTAACAGGGGAAGAGGTGAAAGTAATCCTCCTCCTCCCACGACCACGCCGGCAAGGACAGGACGCTTTACAGACGCGTTGTTGATGGAGGAGATGCAGAGCTTTTTAAGTCCTATGCATCGCCACAGCCCTTCGGGGTCCACCCTCAGAGAACGACTCGACCGACAGGTAGCAGACTACCTCGCCTTAACTGCAGATATCGACACTCTGAGGAGCGATGAATCCCTTGACTACTGGGTGTGCAGGCTTGACCTGTGGCCTGAGCTATCCCAATTTGTGATAGTACTTCTGGCCTCCCCACTTCAAGTGTCCTGTCAGAAAGGACCTTCAGTGCAGCAGGAGGTATTGTCACTGAGAAGAGAAGTCGCCTAGGTCAAAAAAGTCTAGATTACCTTTATTAAGATGAATGAGGGATGGATCCCGAAGAGACTGACAGTGGGCTATACACAGGGCCGGCGCGTCCATAAGGCGGCACAGGCGGCCGCCTTAGGGCGCACGGGCTCTGGGGGTGCAATATTTCAGTGACCGGCAGGAGGGAAGCTCTCCCTCCTGCCAGGCCACCATCTCGACCCCCGTCGCAGCGCGCGGCAGTGCTGTGATCAGACGCGGCGAGGGAGCTCTAATCTCCACCCTCTGCTCCCTCGCGCGCTGTCTGCTGATGCCGCGGGAGCCGGAATATGACGTCATATTCCGGCTCCCGCAGCATCAGTAGGCAGCCCACGAGGGAGCAGAGGGTGGAGATTAGAGCTCCCTCGCTGCGTCTGATCGCAGCACTGCCGCAAGCCGCCCAGCAGCCCCAGCCCTCAGGGACCGATCCATCATCCACACCAGCTCTCCAGGTAGGGAGGCTGGGTGGAAAATGTCTATTTATAAAATAATTAGTGAATGTATGTGATGTGTGTCTGTGAGTGACTGAGTGTGTGTGTGTGTCTGTGAGTGATTGTATGAGTGTGTATGCATGTGTGTGTCTGAGTGACTGAGCGTGTGTGTCTTTGAGTGACTGTGTGCGTCTGTATGTGTGTCTGTGAGTGACAGCATCCTATCTGGTGGCACATTAGTGTGTGAGTGTGTGTGCGTGTGTGTCTGAGTGACTGAGCGTGTGTCTGTGTGTGAGTGACAGTGTGTGTGTCCATGAATGACTGTGTGCGTCTGTGTGTGTGTCTGTGAGTGACAGTGTGTGTGTCTGTGAGTGACAGTGTGTGTGTCTGTGAGTGACTGAGTGTGTGTGTGATTGTATGAGTGTGTGTGCATGTGTGTGTCTGAGTGACTGAGCGTGTGTCTGTGAGTGACAGTGTGTGTGTGTGTATGAGTGATTGTATGAGTGTGTGTGTCTAAGTGACTGAGCGTGTGTCTGTGAGTGACAGCATGTGTGTCTGTGAGTGACAGCATGTGTGTCTGAGTGACTGAGTGTGTGTGTGTGAGTGAGTGATTGTATGAGTGTGTGTGTCTGAGTGACTGAGCGTGTGTCTGTGAGTGACAGTGTGTGTGTGTGTCTGTGAGTGACTGTGTGCTTCTGTGTGTGTGTCTGTGAGTGACAGTGTGTGTTTGTGAGTGAGTGTCTGTGTGTCTGTGAGTGATTGTATGAGTGTGTGTGCATGTGAGTGTATGAGTGTGTCTGTCAGTGTATGATGAGTGTGTTTGTCAGTGTATGAGTGTGTGTCTGTCAAATCAGTGAGAGTATGTTTGTCATTGAGTCTGTGTGTGACTAATAGTGTGTCTGTCAATGAGTGTCAATCAGTGTGGGTCTGTCAGTGTCAATGAATGAGTGTGTGTCAGATCAATGAGTCTGTGTCTGTCAGTGACGTCTTTGTGTTTGTCATTGAGTGTGTGACTGTCAGTGTGTACAGAGTGTAGTGGAGCAGAGCGCGGTACAGGAGCTTCTGTTTCCTGTACCTGGCCAGACTGACAGGAGGTGCTCACAGAGAGAGCACTCCCTGTCAGTCCGTCTGGGTACAGAAAACTGAAGCTCCTTTAGGGGATCTGCTCCACTCGGCAATGCAACAATAGAGGTAGGAGGCACACACCATGAAGTGTGACCACTAAAGGGGTGTGGGGTGCACCAAGGGACAGGGAGGGAATGGGAGAGAAACACCAAGAGACAGGAAAAAAACAGGGGAGGAGAAAGGGGGGGGGGTGAAGAACACTAAGGGACAGGGAACGGAAGAGACCACTAATGGTCGGGGAGGGGAGAGGGGCTGGTTAAGAGGCACATAGGTGAAGATTTGGGGGGGAAAATGCACCGCTTCTTATGTACCTAAAAATCCAAGCACCGGCCCTGCTTGTGGGTTCATGCCCCGAGACTGAGAACATTGGGGTAAGTTGGCAAAGCAAGCGTCTGTTCATAGATAGTATGTGTGTTGTTAGAATTGTAAACTAAGTCAGTAGCTAAACATACTTGACAGATATCTCATACCTGCTCACACCAAGTATTTATTGTGTCAAATAAATAACTTCGATTACTTCTTACGTTCTGCGGAATGGTGAGAATTTGTACATGGTCCTTGAATAAGGCATATCTATGGTGTGGAGGACAGCTGGGTGATTCCATTAACATCACTTCTAACATATCTGCTTGCCATAGAATACATGGTTTACTGAAATTGCTGTGTATATTATTCACAAAACAATCTGTAAACAAGAAAACCTCATGAAAT
>OW240918.1:91687862-91751549 GCA_933207985.1 Pelobates cultripes
TGTGAAGCACATTGGGCATCAATGTTGCAATTAAATGTGCTATATAAATAAACTAGAAAAGCTACAATTTCTGGGGAAATTGTGTGAAGTGTTCTTGCCTCCACCTGGAGTGGGCGGAGTAACCGTTATCATTTATATAGCACATTTAATTGCAACGTTGTTGCACAGTTACATTAAACCATACATTTATAAAAACATTAGCAGGTGTTCAAAAGGCCCTGTCTATGACATCACTTGCTGCTGCAGCTTGACACAGGTCAGAGTATTTTGGTGGTTGCCATCTTCAAACGGTCGTATCTTAAAAACTATAACTCCTACAGTGAAGAGCTTTATATTGTGAGAATCACAAGACCCAGACCTACATTTTGATGCATAGTATGTCTCTGAAGTATTAAAATTGAAGGCACAGTCGCAGTTTAGAAATTGCACTTCAAATTTGAGCTTTGCAGAGTGAAGTTTCAATGAAAGTCAATGGACGGCGTTAGTTGCAAACAAATGATTATATTGTGAAAACTATCAGGACTATGGCTTAGCCGTTGACATGTTTAGTGGCAGCAGGGATAGCTGAACGTTTTGATATAAGATTTGTGTAGGTGGGCCTGAAAATAAGGGAGTGGTGGCAGTTTAGAAATCATGTCCTGATTTTTCAGCTTTTGCCAGCTCCCACTCTAGCTTTGCCATTCATTCCTATGGGACAAATTTCGCCACAAGAACGACGATATTCCGTGAACCATTCGGCGAAACGTTCCACAAAGTAATAGCAATCCGATGGGGAACAATCTGCACGTTTTGGTAAATTTTTGTCTATGTAGTGTAAAAACTGTGGGAGGAGTTAGGGTGGCAAATTTTGCTATAATAAGAATAAGAATAATAACTAGAAAAGCTACAATTTCTGGGGAAATTGTGTGAAGTGTTCTTGCCTCCACCAGTAGTCTACAACTGGAGTGGGCGGAGTAACTGTTATCATTTACATAGCACATTTAATTGCAACGTTGTTGCACAGTTACATTAAACCATACATTTATAAAAACATTAGCAGGTGTTCAAAAGGCCCTGTCTATGACATCACTTGCTGCTGCAGCCTTGACACAGGTCAGAGTATTTTGGTGGTTGCCATCTTCAAACGGTCGTATTTTAAAAACTATAAATCCTACAGCGAAGAGCTTTATATTGTGAGAATCACAAGACCCAGACCTACATTTTGATGCATAGTATGTCTCTGAAGTATTAAAAATGAAGGCACAGTCGCAGTTTAGAAATTGCACTTCAAATTTGAGCTTTACAGAGTGAGGGTTTTCCAATGAATATTAAATGGGCGTTGGGGTTTGCAAACAAATGGTCATATTGTGAAAACTATCAGGACTCTGGCTTAGCCGTTGACATGATTTAGTGGCAGCAGGGATAGCTGAACGTTTTGATATAAGATTTGTGTAGGTGGGCCTGAAAATAAGGGAGTGGTGGCAGTTTAGAAATCATGTCTGATTTTTCAGCTTTTGCCAGCTCCCACTCTAGCTTTGCCATTCATTCCTATGGGACAAATTTCGCCACAAGAACGACGATATTCCGTGAACCATTCGGCGAAGCGTTCCACAAAGTAATAGCAATCCGATCGGGAACAATCTGCACGTTTTGGTAAATTTTTGTCTATGTAGTGTAAAAACTGTGGGAGGAGTTAGGGTGGCAAATTTTGCTATAATAATAATAATAATAATAATAATGTGTCCAACTTCATAACAATGAGACCTTGTTAGTGGTGGCACTGTGCAAGAACACTTAATATATATATATGTGAGATAACATTAAGTGGTCTTGCTATGCAAGAACACTTATAAAACTACAATTTCTGGGAAATTGTGTGAAGTATTCTTACCCACTCACCAGTAGTCGCACATTTAATTGCAACGTTGTTGCACAGTTACATTAAACCATACATTTATAAAACATTAGCAGGTGTTCAAAAGGCCCTGTCTATGACATCACTTGCTGCTGCAGCATTGACAGGTCAGAGTATTTTGGTGGTTGCCATCTTCAAACGGTCGTATCTTAAAAACTATAACTCCTACAGTGAAGAGCTTTATATTGTGAGAATCACAAGACACAGACCTACATTTTGATGCATAGTATGTCTCTGAAGTATTAAAATTGAAGGCACAGTCGCAGTTTAGAAATTGCACTTCAAATTTGAGCTTTGCAGAGTGAAGTTTCAATGAAAGTCAATGGACGGCGTTAGTTGCAAACAAATGATTATATTGTGAAAACTATCAGGACTATGGCTTAGCCTTTGACATGTTTAGTGGCAGGAGGGATAGCTGAACGTTTTGATATAAGATTTGTGTAGGTGGGCCTGAAAATAAGGGAGTGGTGGCAGTTTACAAATCATGTCCTGATTTTTCAGCTTTTGCCAGCTCCCACTCTAGCTTTGACATTCATTCCTATGGGACAAATTTCGTCACAAGAACGAAGATATTCCGTGAACCATTCGGCGAAACGTTCCACAAAGTAATAGCAATCCGATCGGGAACAATCTGCACGTTTTGGTAAATTTTTGTCTATGTAGTGTAAAAACTGTAGGAGGAGTTAGGGTGGCAAATTTTGCTATAATAAGAATAAGAATAAGAATAATAATAACTAGAAAGCTACAATTTCTGGGGAAATTGTGTGAAGTGTTCTTGCCTCCACCAGTAGTCTACAACTGGAGTGGGCGGAGTAACTGTTATCATTTACATAGCACATTTAATTGCAACGTTGTTGCACAGTTACATTAAACCATACATTTATAAAAACATTAGCAGGTGTTCAAAAGGCCCTGTCTATGACATCACTTGCTGCTGCAGCTTGACACAGGTCAGAGTATTTTGGCGGTTGCCATCTTCAAGCGGTCGTATCTTAAAAACTATAACTCCTACAGTGAAGAGCTTTATATTGTGAGAATCACAAGACCCAGACCTACATTTTGATGCATAGAATGTCTCTGAAGTATTAAAAATGAAGGCACAGTCGCAGTTTAGAAATTGCCCTTCAAGTTTGAGCTGGCTTGAGTGAAGTTTCAATGAATGTCAATGGAAGGCGTGAGTTGCAAACAAATGGTCATATTGTGGAATCTATCAGGACTATGGCTTAGCCGTGGACATTTCTAGTGGCAGCAGGGATAGCTGAATGTTTTGATATAAGATTTGTGTAGGTGGGCCTGAAAATAAGGGAGTGGTGGCAGTTTAGAAATCATGTCCTGATTTTTCAGCTTTTGCCAGCTCCCACTCTAGCTTTGCCATTCATTCCTATGGGACAAATTGCGCCACAGGAACGACGATATTCCGTGAACCATTCAGCGAAACGTTCCACAAAGTAATAGCAATCCGATCAGGAACAATCTGCACGTTTTGGTAAATTTTTTTCTATGTAGTGTAAAAACTGTGGGAGGAGTTAGGGTGGCAAATTTGGCTATAATAAGAATAATATATATGTGAGATAACAATAAGTGTTCTTGCAAGAACACTTAATAACTAGAAAAGCTACAATTTTGGAAGTGTGTGGCAAGTATTCTTGTACCTCCACCAGTAGTCTAGCACATTCAATTACAACGTTGTTGCACAGTTACATTAAACCATACATTTATAAAAACATTAGCAGGTGTTCAAAAGGCCCTGTCTATGACATCACTTGCTGCTGCAGCCTTGACAGGTCAGAGTATTTTGGTGGTTGCCATCTTCAAACGGCCATATTTTAAAAACTATAAATCCTACAGCGAAGAGCTTTATATTGTGAGAATCACAAGACCCAGACCTACATTTTGATGCATAGTATGTCTCTGAAGTATTAAAATTGAAGTCACAGTCGCAGTTTAGAAATTGCAATTCAAATTTGAGCTTTGCAGAGTGAAGTTTCAATGAATGTCAATGGACGGCGTTAGTTGCAAACAAATGATTAGATTGTGAAAACTATCAGGACTATGGCTTAGCTGTTGACATGTTTAGTGGCAGCAGGGATAGCTGAACGTTTTGATATAAGATTTGTGTAGGTGGGTTTGAAAATGAGGGAGTGGTGGCAGTTTAGAAATCATGTCCTGATTTTTCAGCTTTTGCCAGCTCCCACTCTAGCTTTGCCATTCATTCCTATGGGACAAATTTCGCCACAAGAACGACGATATTCCGTGAACCATTCGGCGAAACGTTCCACAAAGTAATAGCAATCCGATCGGGAACAATCTGCACGCTTTGGTAAATTTTTGTCTATGTAGTGTAAAAACTGTGGGAGGAGTTAGGGTGGCAAATTTTGCTATAATAAGAATAAGAATAACTAGAAAAGCTACAATTTCTGGGGAAATTGTGTGAAGTGTTCTTGCCTGCACCAGTAGTCTACAACTGGAGTGGGCGGATTAACTGTTATCATTTATATAGCACATTTAATTGCAACAATGTTGCACAGTTACATTAAACCATACATTTATAAAAACATTAGCAGGTGTTCAAAAGGCCCTGTCTATGACATCACTTGCTGCTGCAGCTTGACACAGGTCAGAGTATTTTGGCAGTTGCCATCTTCAAACGGTCGTATTTTAAAAACTATAAATCCTACAGCAAAGAGCTTTATATTGTGGGAATCACAAGACCCAGACCTACATTTTGATGCATAGTATGTCGCTGAAGTATTAAAAATGAAGGCACAGTCGCAGTTTAGAAATTGCCCTTCAAGTTTGAGCTGGCTTGAGTGAGGTTTCAATGAATGTCAATGGAAGGCGTGAGTTGCAAACAAATGGTCATATTGTGGAATCTATCAGGACTATGGCTTAGCCGTTGACATGTTTAGTGGCAGCAGGGATAGCTGAACGTTTTGATATAAGATTTGTGTAGGTGGGCCTGAAAATAAGGGAGTGGTGGCAGTTTAGAAATCATGTCCTGATTTTTCAGCTTTTGCCAGCTCCCACTCTAGCTTTGCCATTCATTCCTATGGGACAAATTTCGCCACAAGAACGACGATATTCCGTGAACCATTCGGCGAAACGTTCCACAAAGTAATAGCAAT
The DNA here is from genome assembly GCA_933207985.1 of Pelobates cultripes. NCBI lineage: Eukaryota > Metazoa > Chordata > Amphibia > Anura > Pelobatidae > Pelobates > Pelobates cultripes. Next base: position 91,692,882 of record OW240918.1, read on the forward strand.
CCGATCGGGAACAATCTGCACGTTTTGGTAAATTTTTGTCTATGTAGTGTAAAAACTGTGGGAGGAGTTAGGGTGGCAAATTTTGCTATAATAATAATAATAATAATATATAACATTATAACATTAAGTATCTTGCTATGCAAGAACACTTAATAATAATATATATGTGAGATAACATTAAGTGGTCTTGCTATGCAAGAACACTTAATAACTAGAAAAGTGAGATAACATTAAGTGGTCTTGCTATGCAAGAACACTTAATAACTAGAAAAGCTACAATTTCTGGGGAAATTGTGTGAAGTGTTCTTGCCTCCACCAGTAGTCTACAACTGGAGTGGGCGGAGTAACTGTTACAATTTATATAGCACATTTAATTGCAACGTTTTTGCACAGTTACATTAAACCATACATTTATGTCCCTTAGCTCAAAATCTTTTTGCCTGAGCCCAATGCTTTCTCAACACAACATTGGCCCTGTGGTCCCTTGCGAGCCACCCCACCACTCCCGTGGAACATAAAGTGTTAAAAATCCTTTACTTACTCACTTACCAATGATGGGCACCTAATGCGCATGCACCTTGAGCGCTGAAAGCGCCTTAGGACCTTCCCACATGGAAGCATTGGATCACCGTTAGACTTTCACCACCCAGTGTCCACTCCTTCATAAAATCATTGAAAACTTACTTCTTCAGGAGGGCATATCAATTTAACTGTTAGCAGGTTTTCATCCCCACACCCTGACTCCTCTCCTGCAACTGTCAAAAGGCTACTAAGCCTTTAGTGAATAATTTTCTAGCAACCTACTTAATTACCCCTACTTTTACCCTTTGTGTCCCTATACCCCACTCCCTCTAGCATGTTAACTCATTGAGCAGGTCCCTCAAACCTTCTGTTTCTGTGCGTCCACTTGTCTGGTTACAATTACATGTCCGTTAGTCCTCCCATTGTACAGCGCTACGGAATTTGCTGGCGCTATATAAATAATAAAATAATAATAAGCAAGGCATCTTTATGGGGAGCATTCTGCGTCTCCACACACGCTGAACATATGAAGCACCTCTAGTGACCATTTGATTGATTGCCACTAGAGGTGTTACAAGGCAACAATGTAAACATTGTCTTTGAAAAAGCAGCATTTACATTGAAAAGCCTGCACAGACATGATATAGACACCAGAATCACTACATTAAGCTGTAGTGGTTCTGGTGGCTATAGTGTCCCTTTAAAGTTTGCAGGAGTTGACCGGGTTGCAGAAGCAGCACATTGATAGAGATACAATTGTACAGCGCTGCAGAATATTTTGGTGCTTTGTAAATGCCATAAATAAATACATAAATGCCACTAATAAATACAGGGAATATAACACTCATATTCTTTTTGTGTAGTGCTGATCCCTGGACAGAGAGACCACAGAGCAGCTGCCAGGCAGCAGTAGGGGGAGGAGTGGCCACAGCAAAAGACAAAGGAAATTGACAATGGTGTGCAGAGCCGGCTGCATGCTGCCTGCTCTCTTTCACACTGCATCCTAAACAAGGAAAACTAGTCAGCCCTGAAAGACATTAACAAGCCGGCATCCTGACTTCCTCCTGCCCCTTGCATGAATACAACCTCCAAGGTACTGGTAAGGGAGCCAGTATCTTTTTTTTCTAGTGTGTGTGTTGGCCTTTTTGTATCTGTCTCTGTTTGTGCTGGCCTGTCTATGACTCTCTGTGTCTGATTTTTACTATCTGTCCCTGCTTGTGTCTGACTGTATGTGCCTGTGTGTACCTGTACATGCATGTCTGTGTTTTTCTCTGTGTATGCCTGTGTGAGTGTGTCTATGGCTGTGTGTGCCTGACTTTTTTGTTTGTTCTTGTGTTTATCTGTGTTTGTGTGTCTGCAAGAAGGGTGATGTCACACTACGTGCCACTTGCTTACTACATCAGGAATGACCCAATTTACTATTTATCTATTTCTACCAACAGCAAAACCGCCTTTCAAAGAATTGCAATGCAAGTAACAGTGTCAAACTGGGATGAGCAAATCTTCCAAGCAGAAACAGTCATCATACCAAAGGTGCAGTATAGAAAGGTTTTACATAATGCCCGGTGCACAGTGTAATAATATTTTTCTTTGCTACTTTCGCAGTGAAGCACTGTACTATATCTTTAAAGGGATTCTATAGTGCCAGGAAAACAAACCCGTTTTCCTGGCACTATAGGCTCTTGGAGTGCCCACCTCCCTCGGCGCTGAAGGGGTAAAACCCTTTCAGCCACTAACCTTAATCCAGCGCCATGCTCCCTCGGCGCTGATGACCTCTCCTCTCCCACCGACGTCAGATCCCGAGTGGAGCCAAACGCGCATGAGCAGCCAGAGGCACGCGCGCGCATTCAAACTCACCCATAGGAAAGCATTACTCAAAATCCCCTATAGGGATTTTATTTGATCCTGGACTCCATGAGGACATCCAGCGTCAAATAAGTGTGATTTACTTAGTGTAAATCGCAAAAGAGGCCTCTAGTGGCTGTCAGGGAGACAGCCACTAGAGGCTGGATTAACCCTGCAGTGTGAGTTCCTCAAATGTGAGTTCCAAATCCTGATTCTGATTTAATTTTTTATCCTTGGATTTACAATACTTCACTATCGGCAGTTCTCTTTGTGTTTTTTATTTCCACATAAACGGACAATTTTTAACCCGGACGGAACCATCTCCGAGGACTGCAATCATACCTGATATCAGTGAGACAGTTTTTTACATAATTTTATCCCATTTGGAATTTCTCTACTTTTTATTCATTTTTATTGATAAATCTGTACGGACATTATTTTTATATATATTTTAACTTGAATCAATCCATTAGTTTTTAGTACTTGTATATACATGTCTTACACTTATTGATTTCCGGTGAATTATCTAACAGCACAGCCCTAAACTCCTCTATTTATTTACCTATCTTAAAGGGTTTCTGAGGGATTCCCTTTGAGGGTTGCAGCTTTTCCGTTATTAAGCGCAGACTCTTCCCCCTCTACTTTTTAAAGTATGACATGGGTAGGGCCAACGGGATTGTCTGGTAGATGTAGAGAAGCCTAGGTAGATGTACATTTTGACAACTGCTATGCGTTCAAGCCATTAGATATAAAGATATCACATCAGGAGATCTTGTTATATTTTGTGTAGCAAGGGTGTAAAATTCCTCTGATAGAGGTCCAGAGGATCAGCCATTATCCAAATCCCCAGATATTTCATATGGGAAGAACACCAGTGGAAGGGCAGCTGAGAACAGAGATTTTCAGTCTCGGTGGTGGACATAGAGACTCCGAGCACCTCACACTTATATAAGTTATGCTTGAGCCCTGCCATTGTTCTGTACGTGTCTAGTAACTCGAGTAGGTGAGGTACGGTTGATTGTGGATTAGTGACAAAGAACATCAGATCATCGGCATATGCCGCCACCTGGCCGTAGGTTTTCCCCAGTGGACAGTGGAAGTCCTTGCACTATGTAGTAGGCATTGGCACATGCTGGCAATATATTTATTCTGGATTGTAAATTTTTGCTTTTCTTCATACGTAATAGATGCACTAAAACTGATAGAGGAGATTTGGGCACCTAAAGCACATGTGCAGTGAGTGTAACCCCATAGTCAAGCTTCCCCATAAGAAAGCGTTGTATTTAATGTTTTCCTAAGTACTTCCGTGTCACGGGTCTGAGTCAGTGCAACGGAAGCATCTTTAGTGGCTGTCAGTATGACGGCCACTGGAGGTCGAGTTAACCCTGCAATATAAACATTGCAGTTTCTAATACAAAATTCAGGGCCCCTGCACCCAGACCAATTCATTAAAAATAAAGTAGGTTGTGTGACTATAGTGTCTCTAATAAATATATATATTTTCATTGATTGGCTCTAATTCACACCTGTTTGGTTTGTCTTTTTCCCAAACATTTTGACTGGATGATATTAGGATGAACTGAATTGCCACATGGATGAATTTCAAACTACCCAAGCTAAAAATCTTTTACACCAAGTGGTTCGGCTGAATCAAATTTTTCCACCACGCACAAAATTAGTATCACCATATTCTCTTCTCATCTCTTGGTAGTCTTGCCTTCCAGGACTAGGTACAAAAAAAAAGTGAACAATGCACTCTCTGTGATAGATTTCTTCCACCAGGGTTCTCTAGACAGGGAGGGCAAGTTCACTACAAAACTCACTGGAAACATATACAAGATGTCCTATAAACTTAGTTATAGATTGAATGACTCTCAGAGAGCATTTCATAGGCACAACTCAGCGATTTGCACACTAGCCTCCCAATGCTTTCCTATCTTTTTACTATAGACCAATCTTGAGGATCTAAGCATCTCGTTATCGACAACATGGAGACCAGTGCACTATGGAATATAAGGGTACATAGGTAGGGGAACAATATAGCATTAGGAATAGTATGTATTCCTAACACCATAGTGCTCTATTAAAGTAACACTATATTCACCCAGACCACTTCATCTCATTAAAAGAAACTGCAATAATTACATTGCAGAACGAAGACTGCTTCTAGTGGCTTTCAATAAGACAGGCACTAGAGGCACTTTCTGGTTGCTAGTGGACTTTTGGTCCCCTAACTGACGCTGGACTCTCTCACGCTCTGCATGAGTACATCCAACGCAAGGAAAATCTCCATAGGAAATCATTGAAGCAATGCTTTCCTAAAGGGAGGGCCTAATGTGCTTTATGCGCATGCGCATTAGCACCCCCTGTCGGACACCGGGATAGGTGGAGTGCTGAGGGACATTGGTGCTGGAATCGGGTAAGTGACTAAAGGGTTTTTTACCCTTTAGCGCCACAGGGGTTCGAGGGAAGGGGGGACCAGAGGACTCTATAGTGTTAGGAATACAGATTTGTATTCCTAACACTATAGATTCCCTTTAAGATCACCAAATTACATTTAGGACAAGGCTGCCCAGCAGGTAGATCCTCAGATGTTGTAGAACTACAACTCCCATGATGCTTTGTTATTCTAAATGTATTCTAAAGGCATGCAAAGTTGTAGTTCTACAGCATCTGGGGATCTACCTGTTGAGCAGCCCTGATTTAGGATATCAAACAATGGAACAGCCAATCTATAAGTTTTCCAAACACTACTAATGGGGAATAGGAGGGGGTAGTGTGGACTGATGTAAATCCTGTTATAGAATTAATTAAAATATACAATAGGTAAAATACACCAATTGGCAGTAATGGTACCACCACAGATAATGGAAGAGGACATCTTAACACTGCTCCAGCTATCTGTTAGGAATATAATGAACATGTTGAGTAACAAAGTGATGTTCCTTTACTTTAGAAAAGGAAGTGATTTTATTTTGCAAGTTATGCAACCTCTTCCTACCAGAGTGCTTGTTGAGAAATATTTGATAGACAGTTCCGTTTCTCGTGGTGAGTGGATGGGGCAACTCTCAGGGTGTTGCACATTAAATGGATCATATTTGGTTTTAATATTACCAAACCATGTAGATACTAGGAATTGTTCTCCTATTAGACACAGCTGGGTCTATTTGCCAAATAGTGAATTGTGATGAATTGATACCAAATTGCAAAATATAGGCCAAAATACCTGTTACTCAAAAGTGTACAAAAAATCCTTGACTTTTCCTTTACAATTCAATTTTTTTCTTATTTTTGACTTTCTTTCTTTTTCTTTTTCAAACAGGTAACATAGAAATCGTGTTATAGCATTGAGCGTATATGGATGAACATTCGCAGAACAGTTAAACGTTTAGCTTTTGGTAGTGAACAGAATCAGGTACAGTCAGTTCTATTTTGAGGGGATAAGAACGTGTTTCCGTATTGGCTATCTATTCTTAGTGTCTGTGATTGCGAGTTTTTGGGTGTATTTATACCTTTGCATTTACTTTTGTAAGAGCAGGTAGGGTGGATTCTCGGGTGGAGTTAGTGCTGTCATATGTGCTGTTTGTGTTTGGATGTCTGTCTTCATTTTGCATCATGACCCATTGTCTTGCTATATTTTTATGTTTGTTTTAATTGGTTGTGAGCATATTCTGGAACTCGTCTATTTAGCTCATTTCCCACCCAGGCAGCCAAGCTTTATTGTATTTCCATTGTGGTGTTTTGCCTGTTCTGTTTTCTTCACCCTAAGAGCTCGAGTGATCGTTGTAATCGTTTGTGGTTCCTTTATATGCGTTATGCTGGGTTTTGGGTGTAGGCTGTTTATGTGGTAGTGTCCAATTATGTCATCGTTCTAGTACTCTAGGGTTGTTCAAGGTGTCAGGTTAAGTTTACTCCTGGTTAGTGGTATCTTGGTCTCTTTCGGGTTAGTGTGCCTTCAAGTAGCTCTTTCGTTGTTGGTGGTCCCTTTGTTCCCCTGTGTGGATTAGTCGTGTCCTACATCTTGTGTGGTGGTGTGTATCCTTTTAGGCGTTCTTGGTTTGTGTTCATCGTGTTTGGTTTAAAGCAGATCGGGGGGTAGTCTGCATGTTAGGTGAGCTAATTGTCATCTCTGTTGGGTTTCGAAGTCCTTTACCGAGCTTAGTGTCGCGTCTTCTCTACCGGTTGATTTTTCCTGCTTCCTCCCTGTCTCGTGTAAGTCTATGAGAGTACTAGGTCAGCTAGCTTCTCTACACAGTTTGTGCATGCCTTCCTCTGTCTGTCTTTCCTTCATCTCTATCTCTAGGTGTCTGTTCTGTTATGGTCTAGCTTGGGTTGTTGTGAGTTGTTTTCGTTGTGCGTCTCTGTTGTATGTCTGTGTTTCGATTTTTAATTCACCACAATTCACTGCTTAGTGAATAAACCCTGCAGTAATTTAAAAGAAGTAAACATTCCTACAGTATGTATACCACTATCAACAAGACCACATATGATTTGCTAGGCAGATAAGAAAGCAGGATATGTAGCATTTTACATTCCTCTGTTGGAACCTATCCATTCCTGCAAATCCATGTTATGTATGAAAGTATGGAACTTTGCATGTTACATAGGTCAGTGCATACTTTAACCCCTTAAGGACACAGGACGGAAATAATATGATCTATCAGCAGCTTTGCAGAACAAATGCAACATTGAAGGTACATGATAAATATTTCAGGAATTATTGACTTACGCAATAATGACTTCATAGAAATATAGTGGACCATAGAAGCTACAAATCATAGTAGACCTCTGAGCAAGGAGGAGTCAAGAATGTTTTGTCATTGATCACAATTTCTAGACAAATACTTTATATTGATCACATTCCTGCCTAACTGGTTTTCAACACAATGCTAGTGATCTTTTCAGTTTCATTTATTGTATTATGACTGATCTTGTTGGAAATGTAGGTTGAAAGGTTGCTAGTTACATTGGTTAACTTCACTTCTGCATGTACATTCAGATTCTGCAGTCATAGTGCATAAATAAGTATCTCCTGATGTAAGTTTTACCCAGACTGATCAATAAAAGGGGTATTTTAAATGTAGCTATGGCCATATTATTCCCTTTTGCAGACACAGAAAATATGTAAACTGGAAGACTGTAGATTGATTTTGGAGGGGGTTAGTTACAGTAAGCTACGTTACAAAATTGGTCTCTGGAAAATTTTTCATGTCATTCTTCAGAAAATATCTGTTGGATCCAACAGGGTTAATCTACCAGGAAACATATCTCATTAAAGATATTGATTGATCATTTTCCAGCCCTAGAAGCTCCATTACATTTATAGAGCAGAAAGAACAGAGGGAGCGAGACTGTGTATCGTCAATGGGTGAAAAAAAAATGGGTAATATGGTAAAAGGGGGATGAACTAAGGCAATATGCAAAGGTGGAGTATAGCAATGAAAATAAAATGGAGACTTCTCTGGGTAGGGAGCTGGTGACATAAATGTGGCATATGGATGGGGTGGGGGGGTAACATAGGGGGAATATGGCTATGGGTAGGAATGATAGAGACATTAGAAATTATGGGAATATAGCTGGGACAAGACTGGGAAATAACTATAGGAGGTATAATATGTTTAGAGGGGAAGAATCAGCAGAAGTCACAGAAAAGGACATGAAATAGCTGGAGAAGAGACAAAGGAAGGCAAACCTTGTGAGAAGCCACACCAAAGAAGAGAAATATAAGGCATGGAAAGATGTAAAGACAAAAGAGAGTTAAAGTGAAAGACACCGTGGTTAATTCAAGGCACAGAGAATAAAGCGGACAAAGGAGACAGGCATGCTGTGGGCATATGGGACAAAATTCAAGGGAAAGACACTGTGAATAGGACAAAGAATAAATAGTATGGAAAATAAAATGCATACAGAAAACAATATCTAAATGTGCTATATACGTTTATGTACACACATAGATTGCATAGGTTTGTGGTGCTGTTAATGTTACAGTGCTTGTGTATGATTATCAAACAACATGTGAATTTGTTAAAAGTTTGCACTTCAGTCACCTGTAATGAAGTTCACATTTTTGCATGGTAGCTACAGGGCCAGCACAAGGCATTGTGCTGCCTGGGACCAAGAATGAAATGCTGACCCCCCTCCAACAAAGCCACACCAACCAAAGCATGTCCATTATGTTTTGCAGTGTGTGTGTGTGTAGTGGATGCAGTGGCTTCAGTGTCTGTGTATTGCATTGCGTGTGTGTGTATAATGGATGCAGAGTATTTGTGTGTATAGTGCAGGGCTTGACAAATTTGCTTTGAATCTAGGAACCAGCTAAAAAAGTTAGGAGCTAGTTTTTTTTCCAACGACAAACATTCAATTCTTATCAGAACACTATAGTCACCAGAACCACTGTAGCTTAATGTAGTGGCTCTGGTGGCTATAGCCTGTTCCTTTAAGAATTGTATTCTTGCTTTTGATAAACACTGTTATTAATGGTAAATTTTCAAGCTGGACAGAGGTGGCAAGTGGTGTCTCTCAGGGGTCTGTTCTGGTTCCCCTTCTATTTAACATATTTATAAATTATCTTGAAGACCGCATTGAAAGTCATGTTTCAGTGTTTGCAGATGACACAAAACTTTGTAAAATAATACAATGTGAGCAAGATATTACTTTGCTGCAGAGGGATTTAGATAGACTGGGGGACTGGGCACTCAAATGGCAGATGAAATTTAATCTTGAAAAATACAAAGTTATGTACTTCGGCGTAAAGAATATACAAGCAACGTTTACCCTTAATGGAAGCGAATTAGGGATAACAACACACAGAAAGGACTTGGGAATTGTTATAGACAACAAACTATGCAACAATGTGCAATGTCAATCAGCAGTGGCCAAGGCCAGTAAGGTATTGTCATGCATGAAAAAGGGCATTCATTCTCGGGACGAGAATATAATTTTGCCTCTTTATAAATCACTGGTAAGACCCCATATTGAATATGCTGTGCAATTTTGGGCACCTGTTCTAAAGAAGGATATTATGGCACTAAAAAAAGTGCAGAGGTGGGCTACAAAATTAATAAAAGGAATGGAACATATCAGCTATGAAGAAAGGTTAACAAATTTAAAACTATATAGTTTAGAAAAACATCGCCTGAGAGGGGATATGATAACATTATACAAATATATTCGGGGCCAATACAAACCATTGTGTGGAAATCTATTCACAAACCGGACTTTACATAGGACACAAGGCCTGCTCTTAGACTGTAAGAACAATCAGGATGTGGAATTCTCTGCCTGAAGAAGTGGTTTTATCAGAGTCCATACAGATGTTCAAACAGCTACTAGATGCATACTTGCAAAAACAGAATATTCAAGGATATAATCTTTCAATGTAGGGTAATAACTGCTTGATCCAAGGATAAATCTGCCATTCTGGGGTCAAGAAGGAATTTTTTTCCTAGCTTGTTGCAAAATTGTGCTTCAAACTGGGTTTTTTTTGCCTTCTTTTGGATCAACAGCAAAAAACAAATGTGAGGAAGGCTGAACTTGATGGACACAAGTCTCTTTTCAGCTACGTAACTATGTAACTGTCTCCTAACTAAAGTTTCTCCTATCTTCATTTAGCGTCTTCACGCTCTGCATGGAGGCGCTGAATGTTCCCCATGTAGATGCATTGATTTAATGCATCTCTATGAAGAGATGCTTATTGTTGCATTATTTTGCCGTGCATGCTCAATAGCTTCCCAATGCTTTCCTATGGGAAAGAGTGTGTGTGTGTGTGTGTGTGTGTGTAGTGGATGCAGAATGTGTTTGTGTGTGTGTATGTATATAGTGGATGTAGTGTGTGTGTGTGTGTATATATATATATAGTGGATATAGTATGTGTGTGTACAGAGGATGTAGTGAGTTAGTGAAGTGCATGCAGTGTGTTTGTGGTGATAAGTAAATTTGTGGGGGTGAGTAGTTTTATTAATTTTTTTAACTTATTCCCCCCTCCATGCCTCTTACCTGTGGACAGGGAGGGGGGACACATGATTCCCTGGTAGTCTAGTGTTAATGGAGGACAGTGGGGATGGGGGCCCTGACTTGAGAGTAATCAATCATCCCCAGCAGCAGCAGGTACTCTTCTCTCAAGAACTGCAAGAAAATTGCGGTGGGTTGCCATGGCAACACTACAACATACATTGCGTGCCGCGCAGAGTGTTGCCATGGCAACCTAAGGTAACGCTCTTGCGGCTTGCAAGAGAAGAATACCTGCTGCTGCTACTGGGGATGTTTGATTACTCTCAGAGCCCAGAACTGCACACACGGCGGAGCCTAGCACCGGACCGGAGCGGACGCACATTGCCGGAGCTCCGAGCTAACGCACGGCAATCCAGCCACATCGGAGGCATCCCGCAACAGCCGATGCCGTTTCTCCTGACGCCCGGCTCGAAAAATAGACGCCGAGGCGGCAAGGCCTACCGGGCAGGGAGGCAACCTCAACCCAACACGGGAGAACATTGGCCCTGGAGTGTCCCAGACTTTGAGGACTGGTACCCCAGCACACACAGCTCAGGTGAGATGGGGCGCAGAACGCAGAAACTGCCCCAAAACGCCCCAAAACCGCAGCGCGACATAGGCCAAATGCTACAGGCCCCAAGCGCAGTAAAGACACAGACCCCCCGTGAAACCTCCCCAGCACCATCAGAGGAGGAAGAATCGCTAGATAGCCCACACCTCAATCCCCAACACCCCACACACACGTGGATGCCAGAAGCCAGCGCACCGGCCTCCAAACAAGATATACAGGCTATGCTGACAGGCCTGCAACAGAACTTAAGACAAATGTGGGAAGCGGACCTGGCAGTGCTTAAACTAGACGTGCACGCCGTGTCCACGCGCACTCAAGCGGTAGAAGAGGAGGTAAAGGGACTAAGAGAGAACTACCAGGAATTGGGGGAGACGGTGCGACACCTTCAAGCTGCACAAGCAACAATGTCCAGGCAAGTTACTCTCCTAGATGATAGGGGGCGTCGAAAAAACATAAAAATCCGAGGGGTACCTGAATCAATACCGCTGGAAGAGTTGCCACATTTCATCAGACGCCTTGTGGCCACACTCCTGCCAACTAGACAATCCAAAACGTTCCAGTTCGACGGGGTTTACAGGATAGCCAAATCCCCACAAGCACCCAACTCAGCCCCAAGGGACATAATATTGAGATGCCAATCAATGTTGGACAAACTGGGGCTAATGGCAGCTATGCAAGGGAAAACACCTCTTGACTTTGAAGACAGCAAACTCTCCTTCTTTCAGGACTTGAGCAGGGCCACACTGATGTGGCGCAAAAGTATGCAACCAATCACCAAACAACTCCAAGCCGCAGGAGTAGCCTATAGATGGGCAACACCAGGAACTCTCTGGATCACTAAAGATGACAAGCACTACAGAGCTACCGACCACGCAGAGGGCCCGGCACTGATGACCGCAATGGGAATATCGAACCTCGCAGCGACCTCTATGACACAGCTGGCTCATCGACCAGGGACAACGAGCACAGACTCATCCGCAACCCCTGGAATAAGCAGAGGCCCGAAAACTAAAACCTGAACGAATTGCCTTACCGACGGCCTCATAGGCCTTAGTTTCACTAGTTTAAATATTTTAAGTTGATAAATCTGTTCATTTAAGTTAAATGTAGTTCTCCCACATTCTGACGGCTATAACAGTGCTAAAGAGACCCACCAGAGCCACGCACACTAGCTCCGATAACAATCCCCCCCCCCTCCCTTGGGTTAATGGGAAACGACATCAAAGGCGACATAGTAACCCTGACTGGCATCAAGCTCACCGCGAGGTCTGATGCCCCAAGGGCACAACTTGATCCGGTCACACTACAGCGACCTATATATATACATAGACACGATTTGTAGTTACCACTAGGGCCACAAAGACACCTTGAGCACCACACACATGGGCACCCACCAATAGCTACAACCAGGGAAAAGCAAAAGAGGAGTGGACATAGTCCTAGAAAGGGCACCATTAGAGGAACCCCGTAACTACCGCAATCCGCTTCCTTATCCAAACTCGAAAGGGTCAAGAGACACACCCAACACCCATAACCTATAGTCGCACGACCTGGAATTGGGACCAGCCACTGGACCTAGCAGTAAATGCCTTTCCCCCTCCACCCACGACTCCGCAGACCTTAGGGTGTCTTGGGCAGACAGAAGTCTTCCACCCCCACAGTTATTAGATTTTAAAACCTCACTATAACAATGTGACCTATTGTAAATATAAAATGTGTGTGACTAGCACACAACAATGCCTTGTATTTAAAATGTACTGATTCTAATCGTTGTGTCGAGTCTGTTGTGGCCAACTTCATGAATATGTTATCTTTCCACATGAAAAATAAAGAATAAAAAAAAAAAAAAAACAACTGCACACACACACACACACACACACACACACACACATAGCGGTACACGCTATATATATATGTGGAAATAGGCAGCCCGGGCCCTGCTCCAGATTTCTTAAAGGCAAAATGCTGCCCCTGTCACAGTGCCGCCTGGAGCCGTGGCCCCACTAAGACCAATGGAGGGGCCAGCCCTGGTTAGCTAGGATCATGAGGCTTGTTTTAAGGGCTTTCCTACTTGCACACAAAGTACTATTTATTCATTTCCAGGTTATAGTCAGGGCCAGATTAAGAACCCATTGGGCCTGGTGCAGACAATTATGATGGGCCTAATTACAGAATTTTATCTACAGAAAACACTAAAACAGTTATACCTACAAAACAACATGTATCAGGTGGATGCTGTGCTGGAGGGAAACTTACAGGATATAGCTATCAGAAGTAACATACCCTATGCTAATCTCTCGCTTTCATCTTTCAAATAAATCCATCCCATCCCATATCCAAATCCAAATCCAAATCCATAACAGCACAGTCTGGTGAAGCAGGATTTCGGTGGGCGGGGTAAAAGGGTGGGACACTGATGTGAATCATGTAACCAGAACCGACCAAAAGGAAAAACATGCCCAAAAAGGGGGCGTGTCAGCAGAAAGAATTAGATGGTCAACCTGACGTTAATGCACGTCAGGCTGCCTGCCAATCATGCATGATAACCAACCAAGGACATACTGTGCAGACAGCACCCTTAGCTTGGCATAAATGCGTCTAATGATGCGTTGGCTCTACGCTTTCTAAGGACTGTCCCCTAGCACTCGCTGGTCCCAGTGGCGTACTAAGAGGGGGTGGTCTGTCCCGTGTGCCTCCTGGTAGGGGGCTGCCACCAGAGCTGGCCTTGGGGAGGTGTGAGCAGTGTAGCTGCACAGGGTGCCATGGCAGCAGGGGAGCCGGGCAGCCGACACATGCAGCGCAGGGGCCTGGATGCAGGAGCTGGATGATTGCATGGAGAAGTGGGGGCAGAGCCAAACCTGCAGTGGAGGTGGAGCCAAATTGGCAGCGGGGGCCTCCACTGCTACTGCTGCACACAGAGGAGAAGCAGGAATGAGTCCCTGCTTCCCCAACACCCAGGGCCGGGTTAACATAGGGGCTGATGGAGCTGGAGCTGCAGCTCCAGGCCCAGGCCCATGGAATAGGCCCATTTTAAAAAAAAAAAAATTTTTTTTTTTTTACACAGTACTCTTAGGTTTGCCACCTGACTGGTATTTTACCAGCACAGCCGGCATTTGAGGATGCCTGGCCGTTCCAGTAATGCAGTAATACCAGAAATGCAAATGCAGATATTTTTCTCAGTATAAATGGAGATTACTCTGCAATACCAGCACCAGCCAGCAGGGGTCGCTGTGTGTGTGGAGAGAGGCAGGGATAGGAAGTTACAGCATATCCCTCCCTGCCTCTCTCTACTCACTGATCCGCTGGGGAGCAGCTACACAGCACAAAGAGTTCAGACAGCAGCTCCCAGCCTGCAGAGACAGACTACAGCTCAGAAAACATGGGGATACCGAGACACTAGGGGACACTGAGACACTAGGAGATGCTGTGAGACATAGGGACATTGGGAGACACATTGGGACATGGGGACACAGTGTCTACATGTCTCCCAGCCAATGTCCCTAGTGTCTCAGTGTCACCATGGCTCCCATTGTCCCCTAGTCTCCCAGAGTCTGTGTCCCCATGTTTCTTAGTGTCTCATTGTCCCCATGTCTACCAGTGTGTCCAAATATCTGTCTCCCAGTGTCCCTAGTGTCTCAGTGTCCCCATGTCTCCCAGTATCCCTATATCTCCTAGCCAGTGTCCCTATGTCTCCCAGTGTCTGTTTCCCCATGTCTCTCAGTGTCCCCATGTCTCCCAGTGTCCCCAAATATCTGTCTACCAGTGTCCACATGTCTCCCAGCCAGTGTCCCCAATTTTTTCAGTGTCCCCATGTCTATGTCCACAAGTTCCCCCACGCCTCAGTATCCCCAAGTGTCTCAGTGTCCCCATGCCTCCTAGCCAGTGTCCCTAGTGTCTCAGTGTCCCCATGTCTCCCAGTGTCCCATGTCTGTATCCACTAGTGCCCCCTGTCTCCCAGTGTCCCAAAGTTTTTCAGTGTTCCCATGTCTCCCAGTGTCTGTCACCCAGCCAGTGTCCCTAGTGTCTCAGTGACCCCAATTTCTTCAGTGTCCCCATGTCTCCCAGTGTCCCCATGTGTATGTCCACAAGTTCCCCCATGTCTCAGTATCCCCAAGTGTCTCAGTGTCCCCATGCCTCCCAGCCAGTGTCCCTAGTGTCTGTGTCCCCATGTCTCTGTGTCGCTAGTGTATGTGTCCCCATGTCTCCCAGTGTCCCCATGTCTGTATCCACTAGTGCCCCATGTCTCCCAGTGTCCCCAAGTGTCTCACTGTGTCCACATGTCTTTGTGTCCCCTAGTATCCTAGTGACACGGGAAACACTGAGACATGGAGAAAAATGAGGACACTGAGACCCTGGGAGACTAGGGGACTGGACGACATGGGGACACTGACACTTTGATATATAGGGACACTGATGCCAGGCTGGCCTTCCAATTCTTTGGACAGACATGCCTCCTTTTTGGGCATGTTCGCCCCTTTTGGCAGTTCTGGTCACATGATTTGTGGCAGTGGCCCACCCTTTGACTTCCTGCTTCACTGGATGCTGCTGTTAGGGGGTATGGATTTACTTTAAAGTTGAAAGCATAAATTAGAGAGCGATTAACATAGAGTATGTGTTTTTTCTTATAGCTGCATCCTTTGAGTTTCCCTCCAACACCATCTCTATCAAATACATGACGCTTGGGAGGTATGACTGTTTTAGTGTTTTTGGTCGATAAGATTCTGTAATTAGGCCCATCATAATTGTCAGCACTAGGCCCACTGGGCTCTTAATCTGGCCCTGCCAACACCTACACACCAGGAACTTCAGTGAGTCCACTCCTCCTCCAGTAAGATAGTAGAGGGGGGTGAAATATTTGACAACCCTACCAATTTGTTGATTACTCTCCAACTCACTAACACAAAGAAGATCAATAGGGAAGGTAACCTTTTTTCCAAGTCTCTACTACAATTATTATAGATACCTGCTTTTATTCCAAGGAGACACTGTGGTCCACTCTAAGTTTTAAAGGTCATATGGACCACCACAATGTTTTTATTTTACTTTTTTGTTTGTTTGTTTTATTGCTGCAAATGAGTGGTACTCTGTTCTCTCTGCATGGATTGAGGCAATTTTAGTCACTGATTGTGTAAAGTTTTAATTGGCTCTTTTCATTTCCTAGGTAGTTGTAATTAGCATTAGTTGCACAAAGTTGATATATAATTAATTTTTTGTTGTTTATTCAGGTATATTGTTTTTCCCAGAAGTATACAGCAAGCATTAAACTGTATTACTTTTTTTTTTTTAAATTAATCATTCATTTACACTATCGTGATATAATAATGCTTGTACTTTTGCATTCAAGAAATTTGTATATCTTAAGACATGTACAATGCGTATTTCAATAATTAACTCACGCAAATCTCATGCTTCTTGGTATATTTTCTTTTCATTTTTCTATGAATAATAATACTTGAAAAAAAATAATAATAAAAAAAAAAAAAAAAAGCAAATGAGCTCAACAAAGAACCACATTTTCCCATCATAATTCCACTTTATACAGGTTCTTTGTTGCTCATTTGCATATGCCTACCCAGAATCCCTTGCAGCAGTGAGAGCACTGTTAAAGTGAGATATTTGTGGTAAAAGAAAGTCTAATGGCTTGACTGGTGTATGTATTTGTGTTTATTATATACACACACACATATACATAGGTTTTAAAAATATATAAGAATGATAAAATTAATGAGGCTCTATACACATTTTTTTATTATTAATATCAAAATCTCTTCTGTATACAAGTAGGCTAGTATACTAAAGGATAGCTAGAGGAGCAGTGTAGGGGAAGGGGGAGCCCAACAGTGGGCAATTGGCCTGGAGTTCCAAATGAGCCCCTATGGTTCAGGGTAATAACATATACTTAAACCTAGCCGTCCTTTAAAGGACCACTCTAGGCACCCAGACCACTTCAGCTTAATGAAGTGGTCTGGGTGCCAGGTCCAGCTAGGGTTAACCCATTTTTTTTTTTATAAACATAGCAGTTTCAGAGAAACTGCTATGTTTATAATTGGGTTAAGCCTTCCCCCAAAGCCTCTAGCGGCTGTCTCATTGACAGGCGCTAGAGGCGCTTGCGTGATTCTCACTGTGAAAATCACAGTGAGAGCACGCAAGCGTCCATAGGAAAGCATTGATAATGCTTTACTATGCGACCGGCTGAATGCGCGCGCAGTTCTTGCCGCGCCTGCGCATTCAGCAGACGGGGAGGATCGGAGGAGGAGAGCTCCCCGCGCGGCGCTGGAAAAAGGTAAGTTTTACCCCTTTTCCTCTTTCCAGAGCCGGGCGGGAGGGGGACCCTGAGGGTGGGGGCACCCTCAGGACACTATAGTGCCAGGAAAATGAGTATGTTTTCCTGGCACTATAGTGGTCCTTTAAGGAAATTTAATTATTTCTAATATTCTATCAAATGCAATGAGTTAATAAGAAAAACAAGCAAACAATAACCAACTATTGAAGTGCAGTTATCATGATTTGGTGACTATGACATAACTATTCTTTAATTTATGCTAGCAAAAGTATTAGAACATGTATAGCTGAAAACTGTATAAAGTTTTTAAATTTGGTTGCAGCAGCACCCACCCTAAAAGGGATGGTGATAGAATCCATAATTCCTGGTATGTACTCACATTCTAGGAATTATAGGAAGTCATGCATGTCATTTAGAGTTCACGGTGGAAGAGGAGGACATGATTTAAGCTCATGGATCCATTTGTTTCTTTGATAGAAACATCATCTGACACGTAAAGAATGATGTTTATTTTTTTTTAAATAATAATTAACTACTTTCCCTTGCCTTAGATCTGGTACTCTGCAATGTATTATCAGATTCATCCAGTATCTAAAGTTTATCATAAATAAATATAGAACCGGTCCAATGCTAATGAGACCCACAAGGTGGAAACGGTAGAGTCCATGGCTGCTTTCTCATCACTAATACATTTGGATCGCAACCCATGCTATGGCTAAACGTGATGGAGACAGGTCTCTTTTCAGTCTAGGTGACCATGTAATATGGTTTTTTTAAAAAGCAGTGTTTAAAATAGCCTCCGCGAGGCATGGCACTCAAGATGGACGGACGTGTTTCCACATAGGTCTGGCCCTCTAAACTAAATATAAACTACATTTTGGTGGTGCAGAAAACAACTTGCTAAGACAAAAGACCGATACTAAAAACACCTGTACCCCTTTTGGAATCTGTGGCCTAGTGCTACCAACAACTGGGAGGGGCAGACTATCTCCAATGCTACCCACTAAACCCTCTGTACAGCCTTGTTACTCACCTCCCCCTTCGACCGGTGGGGGATATCCCGGTCCCCACCAGAGAACAAAACTACACCTTACAGGCAAAAGTTTGTCACTAGATCCTCATGGCTCACCTAAGATGGCTGCTGCTACGGCTGAACCGCAGTCACATTGAGAAGCCAAATTCCATGCGGCCTTTGAGGACTTATGGACCCGAATTGAGTCCCGCCACAAGCGCCACATACCCACATCGGCTGAGCCCACAAATGTCTCCAGCAGTGTTCTGGCACCCCCTCCCCTCTTCTGGGCCACGAACCAAGACGGTCCACAGACCCACCAGCTACCCGCAAGCACGGGGAGTCTTACCAGCATGGGTAGTGGAGATGCAGTACAGCTGTCATTCTGACCCCTGCTGCCTGGGGGATCCCCACCTGTGGCAGGAAAGCGGACTCACCAGGCACCTTGTGACTGACAGTGGAACTGACTCCCAACTACAACAAAATTGTGGCATTGGCAGAAGCGGGGACGTTGGCTTGTTTCAAGCCTATCCTACTGGTTCTACTTATTTTTTATTTTTCTGTATCGTGGCTTCTTATTATCTACACTGTTTTTGCCTCTAGCTATCCTGCCCTTTTATTAACTCCTGTGCCTTGTGTATTATAGGCAACACAGCCTGCCTCTTACATGATCGCTCTTAAAGGGACACTATAGTCACCTGAACAACTTTAGCTTAATGAAGCAGTTTTGGTGTATAGAACATGCCCCTGCAGCCTCACTGCTCAATCCTCTGCCATTTAGGAGTTAAATCCCTTTGTTTATGAACCCTAGTCACACCTCCCTGCATGTGACTTGCACAGCCTTCCATAAACACTTCCTGTAAAGAGAGCCCTATTTAGGCTTTCTTTATTGGAAGTTCTGTTTAATTAAGATTTTCTTATCCCCTGCTATGTTAATAGCTTGCTAGACCCTACAAGAGCCTCCTGTATGTGATTAAAGTTCAATTTAGAGATTGAGATACAATTATTTAAGGTAAATTACATAGTTTGTTTTTCATGCAGGCTCTGTCAGTCATAGCCAGGGGAGGTGTGGCTAGGGCTGCATAAACAGAAACAACGTGATTTAACTCCTAAATGACAGTGAATTGAGCAGTGAAATTGCAGGGGAATGATCTATAGATTAAAACTGCTTTATTTAGCTAAAGTAATTTAGGTGACTATAGTGTTCCTTTAACCCATTGTTCTATCTGGTGGCATTTCCCCAACCATGTTTAAACCTCAAAATCTTGATTATCTATTCTGTCAGATTGCACAGTTTGATTATATAGTTATTATTGACCACTCATCTACTGACCTATAACACCTGAGCATATTTATTATTGTTTTTTCTTTAAAAAAATAAAATAAATGCAGCATATTTTGACTCAGCATACCTGCATACATCTTCTTAACATAGCATATTTCCTGATATTAATCATTGCTTACTCCTACATGTAACACTGCACTCCAAAAATAAAGAATTATAAAAATAATAATAATTAGCCTCCATTGCCAAGGGTACCTTCAGAAATGCAGAATTACGTCGGAAGCACGATGCCTGTATTTGTCATTTGCATGTCAAGCTGGTAAACTCTTCATAGTTGTGGAAGTATGATTTCTTGAGTCTATGTGCCCAAGGAGGACTTTCCAAAATCCAACTTAAGATATACAGGTGATGCACAACAGTATTGTTTGCAATTACACAGTGGGGACTTTTGTGTTTGGTCTCACCACAAAAAAAATATATATGCACACACAGACACACACACATATATATCATATATATATATATATATATATATATATATATATATATATATATACACACACAGACACACACACACATATATATATATACACACACACACATATATATATATATATATATATATTTAAACAAAATAACAAGGACACAGTATTTGCTACAGTATTTTTTTTTATGAAAAGGGAGCACACAGAACTGTTCAACAAAACAAATAGCTTAAAAAAAAAAAAAAAACATGAACAAACAAAAAAAAGGACAAACTCTTTCCACAGCAAGATTGTCTGGAAAAACCGTGGTGTCTGAAAAAGGCAGTAAGTGCTTTATCTGGTACAATGTACCAGCATTAAATCCTTTTCTCATTTACATTAAGTACAGTACAAATACATTTCTGTGAGCTGAGCTTGTGTATATGTGCAGGTGTGATCCCAGGTCATTTACAAACACAAATATGAAATAAAAAATACTTTTCTAGTCATTAGACTGAGTTGAACCTTTTTGTTCACGTTAACTGTAGATTGTTTACAGTTTTAAAAGAATTTAAAATTTCTCTCTCTCTATATATATATTTATGGTGAACTACATATATGCATATGTATATGTATGTATATATATATAATATGATCAGTGTGTTTGTATACATGATAATATATAACACACACACATTAAACATATAATACATACACAAACATACGTATCTAGGTGAAAATGTAATCCATCTGATGACTATGTACATGAAAAACCATGGGAGGTTTGGTCCAGGATGTAGTGTTTTAATATCTGGACCATTGATCTACTTGTTAGAGACACCCAGCTTGCTCTCACTATAAATTATATTCCCAGGTAAGATTATCCGTGAAGCCTTTTGTGATTTCTAATTTTTTTTTTTTTCCCTTCCAAAAAAATAATACAAGTCTTTGTGCATTGTGGGTATTATGCGCCACCATCTTTTTTTTTTTTTTTTAAGTACTGTTTTCCATATTCACAATCGGCTATTACACCCTGAAGAAACAAAAAGTCCAGAAGTTTATTTCTCCACTGATTTAATGTTATATGGTTGAGAGTTCTCCTCATGCTTTTCCTTATTTCTTTAGTGTTCTTGGGATTTGACGCACATCCCACAATCATAACAAACTGTTTTCTTTAATCATGTATCGGTTCAGCGAGCATGGACTAAGGCTCAAATAACATTCAATCCATCTGAAGTTTGTGTGGGTCAGAAACATATTGTACCCAATATGGAAAATATTTAGCAGAATTTTCCAAACTATATGATGTTAGTACTACTAATGACATTATATTTCGGAGAGTGATGTGCTGGGAGTAGTCAGATTCCCTTTGTATAAACATTAGTGTATGATTAGTCAAGACAAAGTCTGTTAAATCGGTTACGATTCGCAAAAAAGATTTCTGTATGTTCAACAGATAACAGGCACTCCATCTGTGTTAAATATCATTCCTGTGGTGGGTTCATATGTTCCAGCCAGGTAATAAAGATCTTCACTATCCTGGTACTTTTTCGTCTTTCGCATCTGCTCATATTGCTCAATAGCAACCACCAGACATTTGTGAGACACAGTCTGAACATCATTCTCATCGACATGAGAGGACTGATACAAGGCACGCTAGTACAAAGAAGCAACAAATTAGGAAACAAGATATTTACACTGGACATTTAACTGTTTTTGTATATACAGTAAAATAAACTGAACTAAACCAGTGATTTATAGACCCTTGGTACAAACCCAAAAATTGAAATCAATAATATTAAAGTAGGACTATGTATTGAAATAGGAACACTACTTGTCAAAACCCAGGCAACTCCCCACAACAAATTGCTTCTCTAGTTCAAATAAAACACTGACACTGGGAAGAATGTAAAAAAATAAATAAATAAAAATACATTTGAAAATATAATTTTGCAGTTATTAGATTACCATGAATAATTGGTTATTACTATCCTAATGTTTACACAATTACGGTTACTGTCAAAATGGATAAGGTACCATTGTGCTAAATGTAAGGTATTTAACATTAAAACTGTTGAAAGCGTAAAGCTTCACATAAATCCTCTGTAAACAATGGATGCTATACATTTACTGTGAAAGGCAGCTATATTTTCCTCCTTTATTTATGCCAGTGAATCACATAAGATATATGATCACCCAATCCATTGTTTTCCTTGTGGAGATATGCAGTGAACTGGGATGCTTAATAATTATATGTGACTGAAGTAACTTTTATAAGGATAACACGAAACAACCAATTATTTTTATGTGGAACATATGAATTTGCTCATGGATTTCCAACCTTCCCCCCTTCAAAATAAAAAGCTAAGAAACATGTCCTTTAGCAGCCCTTCTTGAGCAGTGCAACTCAAAAGGCAAGAAATATTAAATAATTAGGAAATACAGGCAATTTGTTTTACTTTGTATCTGTCTTGCAGCATTTGCTGTGCACTTTACATTTTTTGATTTCTTGTAATGGCCAGACTTAATAATGAAGTTCTGATTTCATGGAGCCACCTTGGAGCATGTTGAGAGACACTAACATTGCAACAGTGGAATCGACCATGAATGTGATCAGTGGAATGAGCATCAGGGCAAATGTGATTTGAAAACATCTATTATCAACCAATGTCACCAACTACTGCTATACAGTTAATAGCAGGGGCGGACTGACAAGTCGTGCACTTCGGACATGATCCGAGGGCCCGCCGCCAGGGGGCCCGGCGGCAGGGCTGGATTTGGGGCAGCATCTGGGGACTGCGGAAGTAGGTGCCACCGGGTGGCCAGTCCGGTGGCACACTCTGAGGGGGCAGGCCACGTTCCAGGCTGGAGCCGCAGGGCCGGGTGGCAGCCTCGCCGGTCCGGCGGTACTCCTGTCCTGTCTTTAATGCTGAGGACGGAAGGAGGGAGGAGCATGTCTCTCTCTCCTGCTTCCTTGCGGTTCCCACATCCTGTGCTGAGAATTGTGGGAACCGCAAGGGAGCAGGAGAGAGAGACATGCTCCTCCCTCCTTCCGTCCTCAGCATTAGAGACAGGACAGGGAACATGGCCGGCCCCCTCTGTCTTCTCTTGGTAAATGGGGGGAGGGGGGGGAGGAATAAAACAGAGAGGGGGAATAGACAGAGGCAGGGGAAGAGGGAAGAAACAGACAATGGGAGAATAGAGAGACACAGGGGGAGGGTAAGGAAAGAGACAGAGAGAGAGGAGGGAAAGGAAGGAGAAAGAGACAGAGGGGAAGAGTGACACAGGGAGAAAAGAGAGGGAGATGGTGGAGGGGAGAAAGAGACAGAGGGTAAGAGAGATGTGGGGTAGAGACAGACACAGGGAAAGGGGAAGAAAGAGACAGTGGAAGAGAGACACAGGGAGAAAGGAGAGAGACACACAAGGGAGGGGGAGAAAGAGGCAGAGGGGAGAAATTGGACACAGGAGCAGTGAGGGGGAGAAAGAAACATACAGAGCGACTGGGGGGACAAAAAGGCACACAGAGGGGCTGTATATATCACTGGTGGATCCCACCCCCTGCCGATCTCTTTCCCCGGTCTGCAGGCACCGTGCGGGCAGCCGGCAGGGGAGGGAGGAAGAGAGGACCCAGGAGCTCATCCTGCAGCTCCTCTGGTTCCTCTTCGTGCGAGCACAGAGCGTTGCCGTGGCTTCGGCTCTTGCGAGAGTGACCTCTAGCCCTGGAGCTACGGGATAAAGTTCACTCTCAACACTGCGACCACCAGGGATTCCTGGTGGTCGCAGTAGTAAGAGTGAACTCTAGCGCAATACACACACTGTCCCCACACACACACACACCCTACACATTCACACACTGCCCCCCACACACACCTACACACACCCTACACATTCACACACTGCCCCTACACACACACACACACATTCACACACCCCCCCACACACACACACTGCCCCCCACACAAAAACACCATACACATTCACACACTGCCCCCACACACACACACCCCCCACACATTCACACACCGCCCCACACACACACACACACCATCCCCTACACACACACACACACATACACATTCACACACCGCCCCCACACACAAACACCATACACACACACACACCGCCCCCACACACACATTCACACACCGCCCCCACACACCCTACATATTCACACACTGCCCCCACACACCGCCCCTACACACACACACACACACCATACACATTCACACACCATACACACACTGCCCCCCCCCACACACCATACACATTGCCTCACACACACACTTTACACATTGCCTCACACACACACTTTACACATTGCCTCACACACACACACTTACACTGCCCACCCATCCACACATACCCCCATACTAACACTGCCACACACATACACAGCCCCCCATACACACATTGCCCCAGACACCCTAAACATTCACACACTACACCCCTCCAAACACACACACACATTGAACCTTTCACACACACTGCACCCTTCACACATTGCACCACTGCTCCTATACCCTACTACACCCGCATATCCCAGCAGACCCCAAGTAAGTTTTCAAACTGTTTGACTACGTACTCTGGGAGGGGATCCCAGCCCTCCTGGCACCATATCCACTAAACAGAGCCGCAGCAAGCAAGCCCACATCCTTCCAGCAAGCCCACAGACTGCCAGCCAGCAACAGCAATTAAGGTAAGAGGAGCCAACTTGGCCTAGGTATCAGCAAGCTATGTTGTGTTGCTATATTGTGAATAGGGACCAGAGTGTTGGAGAGACCATCCTCCAGGCCCCATTAGACTCCATTGTAGTCTCTAATGGGGCCTGGAGGAGATTCTTTCTAACACACTCTCTAAAGGACACTGAGATGGCCTCTGCTAGAAATCCTCTCCATGGCCCATTAGCCCTCAATTGTAGTCTCTACTGGGGCCTGGAGGCGACTGTTTCCAGCGGAGGCTATCTAATGGACGCTGAGATGGCCTCTGCTAGAAAGACCCCCTTCCAAGCCTATTAGACTCCATTGTAGTCTCTAATGGGGCCTGGAGGGGATTCTTTCTAACACACTCTATAAAGGACACTGAGATAGCCTCTGCTAGAAAGACCCCCCTCCATGGCTCATTAGCCCTCAATTGTAGTCTCTACTGGGGCCTCGAGGGGATTATTGCACTTTTGTTCCTTGTGTCTAAAGATTGTGTACGGTGTGGCTGGAGGTGGAACAAGGGTGGGGCTTGCTGCGGAGCATGGGTGGGGCCTGTAAGGAGGCCCTTGATTTATTTTGCCCGGGGGCCCTGAGGGTTCTCAGTCCGCCCCTGGTTAATATTATTAAAATTTTATGTTTTTTTGTAGAAAATTGTATTCATACATGTTTACTTATGGTGAGACTAGTTTTATTCCCTTACTGCCTGGTTATGGATGTGGGGAAATCGCAAACTCTGGGCAATGTACACCCTCCACTCACCTCCATAAAATCTTTCCTCTGACTGGATACTTGCAGACCAGATGTGGTACCTTTGCAAGATTTCTGATCCCAATTCTTTATGCCCATAAAAAGAAAAAAAATGCTTGATTATAAAACAAATACTTATAAACTGTATACAAGATAACACAAACTATGCTCTAGGTGTAATTATCAGTATTGATGATATTCTCTTATGAATGCAAGGAAACACAAACTAATTAATAACAAAGTCTGTGCTAGACTGATAGTACTGGATGACAGAGGTCAGGAACCACCTATAAAACTACTATATAATATATGACATTAAAATAATCACATCATTACCACTATACAGCCAATGGTTGCAGCTATGTTGTAGGTTGCACCCACTGGCCACCCACCCACAGTGATGCTGGAGCCGGAATATGACGTCACTCCGGCTCCGGCATCACTAAGAGGAACACGAGGGAGCTGAGCAAGGAGATCACTGCTCCCTCGCCGCCAGAACGCCAGCCGCTCAGCAGCCCCACTAGACCCCAGGGACCGCACACCAGCCCCACTGGACCCCAGGCTCAGCCCTGCAGCCCCACTGAACTCCAGGGACCGCACGCTCAGCCCAGCAGCCCCAATGGACCCAGGCTCAGCCCAGCAGCCCCACTGGACCCCAGGGACTGCACGCTCAGCCCAGCAGCCCCAATGGGACAAAGAGACTCCATGCCAGCACTCCCAAAGGTAGGGGGGCTGGGTGGAGTAAAATTTAAAAATGATAATAAATTGTATGTGTGTCTGTTAGGGAGTTTGTATGTGTTTGTGTGGCTGTCAAAGAGTATAGGTGTGCTTGTCAATGAGAATGTATGTGTTCTTGTCAGTGAGAGTTTGTGTGTGTTGGCAGTGTGTCTGTAAAATCGTATGTGTGTTTGTCAGTGAGAGTGTAAGTGTCTGTCAGTGAAAGTGTGTGTGTCTGTCAAAGAGAGTGTGTGTGTGTCTGTCAAAGAGAGTGTGTGTGTGTCTGTCAAAGAGAGTGTGTGTGTGTCTGTCAAAGAGAGTGTATGTTTGTCTGTCAAAGAGAGTGTATGTTTGTCTGTCAAAGAGAGTGTATGTGTGTCTGAGTGTGTTAGTGTGTATCTGTGTGTTAAGCTTTGTGTATGTGTAACTGTGTGTATCTAAGTGTGTATGTCAGTATGTGTATGTGCCAGTGTGTATCAGTGTGTTTGTATGTGCCTATGTGTGTGTGTGTATGTATCTGAGTGTGTCAGTGTGTGTATATGTCAATGTGTGTATCTGAGTGTGTGCACTTGTCACTGTGTCTGAGTGTGTGTGTCAGTGTGTATCTGTGTGCCACTATTTGCCCGTGTGTGTTTGTACATCTGTGTGTCAGATACATACACACACATACATACACACTGACACATACAAACATAGATACACTCACCTTGGCAAACGGCAGATGCATACACACACACACAGATACACACTGTGTGTCAAGGTGTGTGTATCTGTGTGTATACACACACCTTGACACACACCGGCACATACAAAAAACGGCACAATATATATATTTTTTCTGGGGGGGAAGGGGGTTAGGAGGGGTTAGGAGGTTCCACAATGTTGATACACTATGTCAAAGGGTTCCACGGGAAAAATGAATTGAAAAAACAACTATGTATTCATTACTCTGATAATATCACCTCTTGTAACAGTTGACGTTAGTTTGTTGATTACCTGCTGTTATATATGCCCCCCACTGTATAATTGTATAGCTCTGCTGAATATGTTGGTGGTTTAAAAACACTAATGTTAATATATGACTTGAAATTTTGAGCCCCGTTAATACTATTAAGACCTATTCTGACCGCTTATCTAAAGCATATATGACAGTTTCTCAATAGAGAGAAAATATGCATGCTGTTTGTTTTAATTCCTTATTGTTCATGCTGATTCAGAATTAACGGAACACTCTAAATACCATGAATACGTAATCTTTGGGAAGTTGTAATGGTGCTAGAATACCGTCCCATTCCTTCTTCCTCACAATGATATTTTAATAAAAAAGGGCTGTAAAGTGGAGCTCATAGAGCTGGGAATTACATTTTCTGTGTCTCTCAAATTTAGCATGCTGACGTGAGAGTGACTTACTACTACTCACCAATAGTTAGTTTTACAAGTCCAAAGAAAGTCCTCTCTCAGATGAGTGGTGCTGCACATGTAATTCCTGACTCTCTGATTGACAGGGTTTCTAATCAGACTTATGAGCGCTGCTCTAAAGCCCTCTTTGGTGAAAATTACAAATAAATGAACAGTAAGGAAGGAAGCAGGCATGGTGCCCTAGCAAGAGTGTCACCTTAATAAAAGAAAATAGGTAGCCTTAAGCTACTCCCTATATTTTGTTTTACAATTGGTAATTAGAAATTGTTTTGGAGGCCATGATATGATCAATATGTTATATATATAGTCTGAGAATTTGCAGTTGAATATTTTCTCGTTGTTACATTCTGAAGCTCATACATAGTAAAACGGATAACATTTTATCTGCAATTTGTCCCAGTTTGTTTCTATAACACAAAATAATACTGTCACAGATTTACTCTATGAATTGTCAAGTGTATTTGTTTTCAATCTTCCTAATTAACACAATTTTTATTAATATTTAAAATACACTAAATAAAATTTAAACGCAACACTTTTGTTTTTGCCACTGTTGTTCATGAGCTGAACTCAAAGATCTAAGACTTTTTCTATGTACACAAAAGGCCTATTTCTCTCAAATATTGTTCACAAATCTGTCTAAATCTGTGTTAGTGAGCACGTCTCCTTTGCCAAGATTATCCATTCACCTCACAGGTGTGGTATATCGAGATGCTGATTAGACAGTATGATTATTGCACAGGTCTTTGAGTTCAGCTCATGAAAAATTGCGGCAAAAACAAAAGTGTTGTGTTTATAATTTTGTTCAGTGTATAAAAAATGTAAATCCTCATCATATGAAACAATCAGTGCTCTAATTTGTTTTATATTATAGGAACATCAATGTTTGAATAAATCCTGGTACCAAAAACTAGTGGAAGGCACGCAACTATGCCATATTGCCTATGAAAATGTTTTCTAGTACCAAATTCACCCCAAACATTAGCTCTGCTGCTTTCCTTTACCTTGCCAGTATTGAGTTTCTTTCCTGGATTAGTTTCTTCTGGGTGATAGAACCACTTTACCCTCACAACCATGTTATTCCCCCAAGATTCCCACATGCTCTGTATACGTCCAATATAAGGCAGATTCGGCCTCCCCGCAGACAGAAACACTGCACAATCTCCAATTCTGATTATTTCCTTCCCACGGACAATAGCTTTGTAGAATAATTTTCTGGCTTTTCCTTTCATACCTCTCCTCTGAAATAATAGAAAGATTTGGCGTCAACTATGAGCAATTACTAAACAAAATATTTTTCTATAAAGCATATCATTATTTAAGACCAAATTTCAGACTACTACATAATACGCATGTAGCAACTGACACAATCTTGATGGAACCACAAAGTGATGCTCTAGAGCTCCGATTTCAGTTATATCAGTTCTATGGATTGCTCTGGAATCTGGAGTGCAAGGTTTTTCATTAGAATTAAACCATTTCTCTATCAGTTGAGCAAAACACACTCAAGTAAATTGTTGTATATATATATGTGTAGAAGTTTGATTTGGTGATTGTTACTGCACTAAAAAATAAATAAAGAGTGCATTAGTCATACAGTACTTCATACAGTACCAATTGTTTCGAATATAAAAGCCACCCAGAAATAAATACAAAAAATTTAAAATAGTACAAAGAAAAAAAACTGCAAAAAATTGCAATAAGTATACAATAAAAAACAAAACGTTTCTAAACAGAATTCTTTCAGACACACAAACACCCCCATAAAAAAAATGTATTACTACATCAATGAGAGCGATCACAAGAGACCTAATAAACTAATGACAACTGCATAAATAAATTACAATGTTGGGATTATTTAAAGGGACACTTTGCACCCAGACCACTTCAAAGAGCTGAAGTGGTCTGAGTGCCTAGTGTCCATTTTGCACTTAGAGCTCCAGAGAAACTGCAATGTTTGCAGTACAACTCTAAGTCTGCCTCCAGTGGCTTTCTCCCAGATAGCCACTGGTGGTGCTTCCTGGATTGAAATGGACCTTTGGTTCGGTATCTGATGCTGGACGTCTTCACGCTATGCACGAGGACATCCAGCTTCTGGTTTTTCCCCATATACTTTCCTATGGGGAGGTCTAATGCGCATGGAACTTGCCGTGCATGAACATTAGCGCCTGCTTGTCACAGGATATCTGAAGCAGAGGAGCGCTGAGTGACATCAGTGCTGGGATAAGTTAAGTGGTTTTTTTTTACCCTTTATTTACCGGGGTGGGGGAGGGGAGAGGAAAAGTGCCACAAATACAGCTTTGCATTTCTGGCACTATAGTATCCCCTTAAATAACCTATTGAGTAAAACAAAAAATGATTGATGACAGATCAATGACAAATATGAACTCAGATTGTTCTGCAAGAATGCTATAGTTCACTACTATATTTTAAAATTACCACTGTATATATTACTAAGTAATTAGTATTACCTGTGTAGGCTTTCCAAACCACTTCCAGAGCTGCCTTGCAGGTAAAAATGCTGCAATCTTAGGTCTATTCTCCACAGAAGGAAGCCTTTGCCTCTTGGCCAGTTCCTTGGTTGTAGGTAGATGTATACCTTCTCTTTTTTTGGGTTTGCCTTTACACCCTTTCTGCTGCTCTTGTTTTTGCGGCTTCTGGTTCTGAATATGGATGGCAACTCTGCAATCACTGGCTTGTTTAATATCTTTCACTTGCAGATGTTGCTGGGTATTTGAAGGGTTGTGTGCCTCCTGAGCTTCATCCTCTGAACTACTGGACAAATCGTCATCTGTTGAAGTTGATGAAGAGCTTGAACTTGAAGATGATGATGTTGAAGAAGAAGATGATGTGGAGGAAGAGGATGATGAGGAAGAAGAGCTACTGCTAGAGGATGAAGATTTTGTTGATGATACAGCTGTTGAAGAGCAAGAGCTACTGCTGGTGCTATCTTTCTGTGCTTGACTGGCCTTCTGTTCTCTGTCTTCATCCGCTTCAGATTCCGAGCTACTACCACTGCTCTCATTCTCCTCTTTAGGTTCTTGATTTTCTTGGCGCTGATCAGATTTATTCCTTGAATGATCTTCAGCACTATCAAATACTTCAGATCCAAAGAGATGACTCAAAGATTCTTCTGCTGCATTAGCTTTTGATCTTAAAGACTTCTCTTTGGCTTCAGTTATGACTACGTTAGAGTAGCCAATGCCCATGTTTTTTTTATCTCTTCGTACTGTGGTGATAGGATCTTCAAGCCTCATCATTGCCTCTTTAGTTGTTTTAGTCTTTGGAGACATTACCCCTTCATGGTCCAATTTCACCAGAATTTCACTACCTGTCTTCCTCTGGGTTTTGGAAGTTGGTACAAAGTCTCCTTGATCATCTTGTTTTCTTACTTTCTTTGCTTTCACATTCCCTTCTAATACATTTTGGGTGAACACGGCTATGTTGGAGTCACAATGCCCATCTCCATTTGCAACTTTTCCATACATAGAGCCTGGATAAGAAGTCTGCTTAGAAGCACAGAGCTTAGTGGTAATCTTCACTTTTCCAGGTGTTGTAGCTTTTGTTGAAACAATGGCAGCTGGAGTTTCTGCTGGGGTTGAAGGGTTTTTCCGATCTGTGTTTCCTGTGTTTGACGGCATTACATTTTGTTGGATATCTTGACCTGATGTTGCACTTAGTGGAATTTCTTCATCACCAATGATCTCTTGAATTGATACATCTCCTGTAACACCAACAGTTATAAATAAGTTATACTAACAGAAGTTGCATATTACTTAAAATTTACCCAAGCTAGAACTAAATTCAAGGCACTACTATGTTCAAAAAAATTGCTGCTTCAAAGTTCTAAGCAAGCATTCATGTCCATATTTTGAGGATTTCTTATTTTCTGGGAATAGCCTTGCCTGCGCTAACAAGATTTATGATGCCACCAATTTGTTTTGCATAGGATTATCCAGTTCTAGACACCCAAAAAGACAGGCCAACATTTTGTTCTGTATTTAGCACTATAATTGGGCAACGGTATCAAGGAGTGGAGTAGGACCTTTTTAAGGTGTTTTTTTTTATCGTTTCCCACATGTACGTATCTATAGGTTTATGGTGTTCACAAAAGGCATGATATCTTACTGGGTTAGTGACTGAGCACATGTAGAAAATGGTCAGAAGTTAACTTCTGGGGTAGAGGCCTGTAACCTACCATCTTTAAACTGCCCCAACCACAATTGCCTATCTGTATTCATATACATCACATTCCCCGTGATATCATTAAACAAAAGAGCATCACAAAATAAAATAAAATGAGCATTAAGTCACATAAGATTGTTCTGTTGTATTAAATCTCAACCGATGCTAGTGTACCCCATTTCTATGAGTTGCCAACAGATAACAGATTTGCAGCAAACTCAAAATATAAGTTGTGTTGTTGTTTGTTTGTTTTTTTGAGCTATCTAGTTTTATAGAGCAGTGTGCCACAATTTGTACATTGCATTTGTAAGTTATCAGATGCTTCAATATAATTAATACTAGTTCAGGAAGTGCTTCCATTACATTACTTAAGACAACAATATTGATAATATAATTTGATGATTTAAATTGTCCAATTCTGTTCTTGATTTACATAGACTGAGTGTGTAAATATCCAAGAACAACTTCTTGTGATCTCCAAATGACATTTACTGATTGCACCCATGATCTGTATTTTCTGTGGCCTTACATCAACCCAACCACAGAACTCCAATTATGCATTTCTATATAAAATCAAAAGGTAGCTCAGAGAATCAATTAATGCTCATTTGTATAGCATGTTATAGAACCTTTTCAGCTCATGAAAATTAGTATATTTTAAAGGAACACTATAGTGTTCATCATCCTGGAAGCACTGCTCTCTGTGGTTGTCTATTCCAATGCTCCTCAAAGAGGGGAAATATCATAGAGGAGCATTTGGGATGTGATGTGCATGCATGGCGAGCACCGCACACGCTCATTCAATCAAATGATTTTCATAGTGAAGCATTGGATTCAAGTTTCCCTTGGTTGCAGCATAGGAAGTTCCCCTAGTGGCTGGCAGCATAACAGCAACTAGGAGTGTTTAAAAATCCTTCAAGGTAAACACTGCGATTTCTACAAAAAATGTTTACATCGCTGGGTTAAAACTGCAGGGCAGCTCCACCCAGATCACTTCACCGAGATGGAGTGGTCTGGGTGCATAAAGAGGTCTTTTAAATGTCCTTTGCACCTAAATTGTAAATATAGGCATTTCAAGCATGTAAATAGGGGGGATTTTAGGAGAAGGGAGAACCTGAGCAGATCTTACAAGATTAAAATAACTTCCCTGCATACGAATTATAAATTACATGTAAAAATAATACACCTAAATGTAATTCTGAATGACATAAGAGAGCTGTGTGTGTAATACAAAATAAATATATTTTTCACCACAATGACATTTTCTTTAAAGAATTTCTGCCTGAGGTTTCAGTTTATGGAAATCTATGCATAAGCTGTAAGAGTGGGCAGATGTTTTCTATATAAAAAAAAAATATGTAAAAAAATTTTTTTTTTTTTGTGCATAAAATAGCACCCCCTAGTGAGCATATTATATACAATAATGAACAAATTCTCTAAAAGACATTTTGTGAAAATGCATTACTCAATTAATTTACTCTTGCTTCCAAAATTCAGTGGTTACCAAATTAATTTGCAATGCAACCATGGCAGGTACACACTAAACAGTTTAAATGAAACACTACAGGCAAAAGTACCACAGCCATGATTCACAGAGGTGTATGGTGCATGGGTCATGTAACAAATAAAGGAAGTGGTGAGCTATATACATTTCTTTACATTTTTCCTATAACAACTTGTGCAACACAGCCTGAACCGAAACCCTTGTATAGTTACATTTTTCTTTTCACATTTTATAATGAATCAGCTATGCAGTGCATAACATGTCTGGCAAACCAACCTTTGTGTGTCCCTTAAAGGAACACTCCAACATTCTAAATAAATATATTTATTTTAATGCTGGAATGTTGGAAACACTTTTTAGAATCAGGCCTTCCTTACTTTTCCTGCCCTCATAAAACTTTCAATGAGCCAATATTTTTACGAGGGTGGGAGTGTTCCTTTAAAGTCTCTAAAAAGTGTGAATACCCAGAGCGTGCTGAAAAGGTTCTGACAAGGGTCTATCTGGGTATAATTTATTTTTATGGAACCCTGAAGACATTGTGATTAACGTTATAACTATATTCTCACTCTGCTATCTCAGTGCAGCATTATTTAGGGTAATTCTGTTTTGGGTGTTTAAAAATTATAACTATTCTCCCATTTAATCACAATATGGTCCCTTTAGTAATACAGTAATGCCATACATTACAAGGAGCTACATACCAGCAACTTGCTTGATACTTGGTTTCCGTCCTCTTTGTTTGCTCTTCACCAGCCCCTCTTCACTGCCAATAGGACCACCATCTTTTCCTTCTATTTGCTCTTTGCTGGATTTCCGTATTCTCCGTTTTGCGCTTGGAACCAATAAAGCAGGGGAGGGCTCTGCACCTACAAAAGAAAAAACAAAAAACACAATGTCTACTATATAATAATCATATCTAAGAATAATTTTCCTTTTTATAAAGCAAACGTATTTTTAAATGTATGCCGCTATAAGAGCAGATTTAACCCCTTCAGGACGGAGTCAATCGTACATGTTCTGATCAAAACAAAATATAAACAAAACTGGAATTTGCGCTATATGTCTGTTCAACCGTAATTCACCTCTTTCATATTATATGCACCCACATTTACCTTATATACTCGTGTATAAGTCGATCTCGTGTATAAATCGAGTGCAGTTTTGTGACCAACAATTGTGAAATATGCTATGCCTCGTGGATAAGTCAAGGGTAAAACCTGGGGCTATGAAAGTCTGTGATTTTTATAATTATATACACACACACAAACTCATACAAACACACACTCTGCATTATATACACACACACACACTATATGTGTATATAATGCAGAGTGTGTGTTTGTGTGAATGCACAGTGTGTGTATGTGAGAACTGGGTGGGTGAGGGCATTTTTTTATTATTTTAAAAATTTTTAAATTTAATTTTTTAATTTATATTTTATATTATTTTTGTATTTTTTATTATTTTATTATTTAAATATTTTTTTTGTCCCCCCTCCCTGCTTGTTACCTGGTCAGGGAGGGGGGCTATCTTATTCCCTGGTGGTCCAGTGGCATGCGCTGTGCAGGGGGAGAGCCAGCAGGAAGCATTTACTTACCTTTCCTGCAACTCCTGTCAGCTCCCAGTGTAAGCCTCGCGGTCTGCGTGCCGCTCGGAGCGTTGCCACGGGTTACCGCGGGTTTCGGGACACTGGGAGCTGCACGGAGCTGCAGGAAAGGTAAGTAAACGCTTCCTGCCAGCCCCTAACAGGATCGCCGGGCTTGTAATGAGCCCGGCGGTCCTGGTCTGTATTATGGCAATGTAAGTTGCCATAATACAGACAGTGACTTGAGTATAAGTCGAGTTGGGGTTTTTCAGCACAAAAAATTTGCTGAAAAACTCGACTTATACTCGAGTATATACGGTATTATATATAATTTTGTTCAGGAGAAACAGGGCTTTCATTTCATATCAAATATTTATATATGAAACAATTTATTATAAATAAAATAAAAAAAACTGTGAGAAATTTTAATTTTTTTAAAAAATTTGTAGTTCCGCCTCACATCTTAGCTGTAAATGTCATAATACTGTTAGCTTTTCCTGCAAAAAAAAGCACATATTTGGATTCAGCGAAGTCTAACGAGTACAACAGTAGCCCCCATTAACAGTTTTTACGGTGTTTTGGAAATTAAAGGGTCAAATATAGCACATTCCATTTTTCAGTTTTTTCACATTGAAATTTGCCAGATTAGTAATGTTACCTTTGAGACTGTGTGGTAGCCCAGGAATGAGATTTACCCCCATGATGGCATACCATTTGCAAAGGTAGACTACCCAAGGTATTGCAAGTGGGGTATGTCCAGTCTTTTGTAGTAGCCACTTAGTCACAAACACTGGCCAAAGTTAGCATTCATATTTGTTTTTGTGTGAAAAAAGCAAAAAACGAATATTTGCCAGTGTTTGTAACTAAGTGGCTACTAAAAATGACTGGACATACCCCATTTGCAATACCTTGGGTTGTCTACTTTTGCAAATGGTATGTCATCATGGGGGTAATTCTTATTCCTGGGCTACAATTCGGTCTCAAAAGGCAACATAACCAATCTGGCAAATTTTAATGTAAAAAAAAACGAAATGCAAGCCTTATATTTGACTCTCTAACTTTCCAAAACGCCATAAAACCTGCACATGGGGGGGTACTGTTTTACTCAGGAGACTTTGCTGAACACAAATATTAGTGTTTCAAAATAGTAACTTGTATTACAACAATAATATCATCAGTAAAAGTGCCGTTCATGTGTGAAAAATGCAAAAAACTTTACTTTTACTAAAAATATCATTGTTGTAATACAAGTTACCATTTTGAAACACTAATATTTGTGTTCAGTGAAGTCGCCCGAGTAAAACAGTACCCCCCATGTACAGGTTTTATGGTGTCTTGGAAAGTTACAAGGTTAAATATAGTGCTTGCAATTCAAATTCTCTGCACTTTTTGCCTGGGTTGTCAAGCATGTCAATCAAATTTTAACAAATTAAATCACATAATTATGTTAAAATATTACTTAAATATACACATAGAATTTTAATACATTTACATATATATATATATATATATATGTATTTAAAGTCTACGTGTACACTTATGTAGTTATTTATGTAATTATATATATTTATCTGTATATATATATATATTTGCGGTTATTTGTATTTTATATATAGATAGATCTAGAATGTCATTCTAAAGTGTATTTTGTTACCAATATATATATATAATAACAAAATACAGTCAAAATGAAATTACATACATATATAGAATTTATTTAAATCAAAAAAAACATATTTTATTTATTTATTATTGTAATTATACGTGTATATATAAATATAAAATATATATAGATGTATTATATAATATATATCATATATATATGTAACGTCATTCTAAGTGTATTTTAATACTAATATATATACCTATATTAACATTAAAATACACTATGTATCACGTTACATATATATAAGATGTATATATATTATAGTTATAATTTTAGACAGTCCCCCTGCTGGCAGATCCACAGCCAGCTATAGGGGGCCATGTGATCGCTCTTTTAGAGCGATCACATGGCCCCCGGGGGCCTCATTTGCCGGGGGAGGGCTGCCTGGGCTGTCAGGCAGCCCTCCAGAAGAGAATCGCGGCGGAGGTAAGTACCTTGTAGCTCCTGGGGGCATAAGCCGTTACGGCGTTCTATGCCGCCGCAACGGCTTTAAAGCCCATTTGATGCGGGACGGCATAGAACGCTGTAACGACGTTAAGAGGTTAATTGCGAGATAGGCTGCAGCTACATGTACTTCTCTTGCTGCTAAAACAAGGAGAGATGCTTGACTTTACTTAAGGGACATTATAGTTACCAGAACAACTACAGCTTCCATATGGCCTGTAACTGCAGGCTTTTTAATGTACACACTGCCTTTTCAGAGATAATTCAGTATTTACATAAAAGCCTAGGAACACCTGTAGTGGCCACTCCTCAGACGTTCAGCGCCTCCACTCTCTGCATGAAGAAGCTGAACTTTCGCCATAAAGATGCATTGATTCGATGCATCTATGAGAAGATGCTGATTGGCCAGCGTGGCGTTTGGCTCCGCTCCTGGCCTGCCTCTTAGAGGGCAATGTAAAATGCATGATAAGGTTTGAAGGTAATGATTATACTCACCAGAACAACTACATTAAGCTGTAGTTGTTCTGGTGGCTATAGTGTCCCTTTAATGGATATGTGAGGTTGGGGAGAACAGTTTAAAGTTTTACATTCAATTCTATACATCTACTAGCACAATTTAAAAATTAAATGTAACTCTCTAATTTCAAGCCAACTTGTAAGTACCATGACAGATACAATTTAATTAGGCACTGAAGATAGAGGAGTATGTTCGTTGCCTTCTCTCTACAATAGTGTTATGTAACACTCAGTAAAACCCTTGAACTTACATTGTATCTTGTAATCGGGGGGTAAAAGACGAATATGAGAAAGTGGAATACGTCCTGTGTCTCCATCATCAAACTCCACTGTGATCAGGTCTATGTCTTCTTCCTGGTCTAGATTTCCTAATAATAGAACAACAAGGAAGTTCTGTAAATTTAATCTGAGCAAAATTTTATTTTTATGTATCCACTATTGCCAATAGCCGAAAATTACCACAATGGTCTTAACCACAAACTTTTTTAATATAAATAACAGGATGTGAATGTAGAACAGGAGGAGAAGCTGCTGTCACTAGTTTAACCTGGTTCTGTTTCAGGAGATATAAATAAAGACACTACAAGCTATTAGTGTATAGCAGCCATGTTTCAGGAGATACAGCAAGGAAGTACACACCCAAACAGGAAACACGTGCAATAGAGAATAAACCATAGAGTTAGTTGCATATAAACCAAAGCTAACATCTCCCTCTTTTAGTATTAATAAATCAACATTGTGAAACACTGTCCTTGTAATAACATTCTAGAGGTTAAGTCTCTCAGGTGGTTGTGAATGTCTGCCATTTTTGGCACTATGACCCTTGGACCTTTGTACAAGATACCATTTTGTATGCTGATCTCATCTCCGAAGGACCAATATTCCTTCATAATTGCACGTGCTGCATTCTTTTCATCTGTCCACCCCATCAGAACTATAGACTTCAGTGCTTGCAAAGTTGTGTGCTGTATGAGCTAATGTAGCTGCTGATCTGTGACATTAAGATAGTCTGCTTGATTGACTTCGGTATAGAAATTCTGTTACTGCTGCAGCAAACAAACTGCAAGATGCTCATGCTCACCTGCAAGTGCCACGTGTTCCGTTGTAGTTCTGCATAGGGTGTCACTGATGTACATTTCACATCCTGGCTTGTACACAACATTGAGATTGCAATTCTGTAATGTAAGCATCATGCTCTGCAAACGCTTTAAAGAACATAAAAGCGGCTTCCTGAATATGGCTATTAGCGGTTTGTGATCAGTTTCAGCTATGATTGCTTCTCGGCCATGGAGATAATGATGGAAATGTTGATAGGCAAAAACAATGCTTAAACATTCCTTTTCAATTTGAGCATAATTTTGCTCAGCTGAAAAGAGTGCTCTGGACGCAAATGCAGCTGGCTGACCTTCTTGCAATAGACAACATCCTACGCCATTTTTGCTTGAGTCGCTTTGTATTGCAACAAGCTTTTTTACATCATAATTTTTTAGCACTGGGGCAGCTGTGATCAAGCGTTTTATTTCCTCCACTGCCTGGTTATGCTTGGGAAGCCAATGGCAAACTGCATATTTATCTAGAAGCCTTCTCAATGGCTCACACACCTCAGACAAATGCGGCATGAATTTTGCTAGGTATGTGACAAAGCCAATAAAATGCTGCACTGCTTTGGTGTCATCAGGCCATGGCATGTCCACAATGGCTCTAATCTCATCTGGGTCAGCTTTTAAGTCTTGTTGAGACAGGATTTGTCCATGGAAGCGGACTTCTTGTATCTTGAATTATAATTTCTTTACGTTGAGTTTCAGCATTATCAGCCTGCAGCGATCCGATAATGCTACTAGCTTCTCATCATGGTCATGCTCAGCTACCTCATCTGTATAACCACAGCCAGTTATAAGAATGTCATCTGCTATTGGTTCAATACTGTGGAGCCCACTTAACAGTTCATGTTGCTTTCGCGGATATACTTCTGGGACTATGGAGAATCCAAATGGCAGCTTGAGCCACCTCTTTCGGCCCCAGAGAGTCCAGAAAGTGGTCATGTAGCTACTCTTTCATCCAGTTTGCACTGTAGAAAGGCATCTCTTGCATCAACAAGTGTAAAAACCCATACTGTGGGCAGTTTGTGCAAAACATCCTCAAGTGTTGACATTATGTAGTGTGATCTTCTCAGGGCCATGTTAAGAAACTTCGGATCAATGCAAATTCTAATCTTTTCATGTCCGTCAGCTTCATACTTATCCAGTTGCGCTTTTACTTGTGGCCTAATGGCTATAGGCACATTGCGTGGGGCACATTGTACTGGTGGAATGGTAGGATCCAGTTCAAAATGAACCACTCCTTCAACAGATCCTACTGGGCCAGTAAACACATCATTAGAGACATTGAGGATTTGCAGTTTTGTCAGTGGCCTAGCCAAGGGCTTTGTAAGCGGATTATCAACATTGTGCAGCTCCGCAGGAATTGTGAATTGCATCAGTCCCAGGTGCTCACATGTTGAACCAGACAATAGTGGTTTCTGATTGGCTTTAACAATCTCAAATTCAAGTTTGTGTATAATTTCACGTATGCGGCATTCTGTTTGGAAAAGTCCCGATGATTCCATTAGTTCCCCTGAATATAGATTCAGCTTGGTGCTGCTAGGCTGAAGTGGTGCCCTAGGTGCCAGTTTCATCTTGTCTTTCAAACTCATGACAACACATGTTGCACCAGAATCCAGCTGGCAGGGTTGGCATATCTTATTCAGTCTGAGATTTACAAACCATTTTTTGCCCTTAGACTTTACAGCACAAATGCATTCCTTTGAGTAAATCACATCAGTGCTAAGCAGGTGTGCATTCTCAGAATCAGACGTGTTCAATTGTGTTTAACTTCCTTTCTTCTTGACAGACATACTCCAGCAAAATGATTTAGTCAACCACATGATCTACAGGTTTTTCCCATATGCAGGACACTGGTCTAACTCTCGCACATGTATACTGCCACAGTACTTACATGATGTAGACTTGCTCATAGGTGAGGTGCTTTGATTATTGTGTTGATGATTGTGTTGGTGGTTGTTCAGGCATAGCTGTTGCTTGAAGGCTGAATGGATGCTATCAGTCTGTTTATCCTGCTCCATAGCTCTCATACGTTTGTCAGGAAGTTCTGTAGTGCGACATATCTCAATTGTCGCATGCAGGTTTAAATCATGTTCCCTCAATAGACTGCGA
The DNA here is from genome assembly GCA_933207985.1 of Pelobates cultripes. Taxonomy (NCBI): domain Eukaryota; kingdom Metazoa; phylum Chordata; class Amphibia; order Anura; family Pelobatidae; genus Pelobates; species Pelobates cultripes. Next base: position 91,733,548 of record OW240918.1, read on the forward strand.
CAAGTACTCTCAGTATTAATACCTAGACCTGTTTTGTCACAAATAAGTTGAAGAAGCCATACTCCCGGCTTGCAGCTTTTTCTCTTAGCCTTGTGACAAAGTTGTCTATTGATTCACCTTCTTCTTGCTTGCAGCTGCCAAACATATCTTTCATATATTAAGTTTTTTGCAGGTCTGAAGAAAGCTTCTAATGCATCAAGGATGGGTTTAGTGTCTCTGTGAGGTTCAAATTATGCTTGTAAACATGGTAGCACTCACTGCCCATCTCCCTCCTCAGTGTGGCTACTTGCATTGCTGCATGCTTCTCATTCAGCCCTGTAGCTAGGGAGTAATCCTCAAACACAGCTCTGAAGTAATCACAGTTACTGCTGCAATCCCCACTCACCCTAATTGCCTCAGATAGTGGAATGCTTATAGCAGCTGCCATGATGCTGGTTTTCTTGCTCCCAATGCTCAGCTTGCAGGACAGTAGTAGCTGTAATTGCTACAGGAGGCACAATCACTTACAAAAAGTTTCACTGCTCAAGACTTGCAAGCTCCTGGCATCAAGTGTGAGAGAGCAGACCAGATTCAGCTACTTCTGACACCATGTTTCAGGAGAAATAAATAAAGACACTGCAAGCTATTAGTGTATAGCAGCCATGTTTCAGGAGATACAGCAAGGAAGTACACACCCCAAAAGGAAACACGTGCAATAGAGAAAAAAACCATAGTTAGTTGCATGTAAGCCAAACATAACATCCATAACAGGTTCTGCACATTACATTAATCTTAAATGGCACCTATAAAAAAACAAATTTAGCACAACTATTTACATGCTTGTCAAAAAGTAAACAAAAAAGATTATTTCGCATAAAAAAAAAAAAAGATCTCTCTATACGCATGGGCAGAGGAACCAGGTGGGATGCCAACCCCCAAGTAAATTATGTGAGGACAGAAAATGGGTAAATCACCCCTCCCCTACTAAATTAGACTTAAAGTGTATCACAGAGGCCGTAGGAAGTGGAGCAAATTAACATGTATCTCATTTAACTGGGAGCCTACAAGCTAATTTCTTATCCTTATATTTAAAATTTGGCGCTCCAGAAATTTCCAGTTATAGTGAATAAGAATACCATGCCAGTAAAAATGCTACTCCCCCATTCTTGAGAGTTCCTATGTCCATGTCCGTTCATTTAAATATTATGCAGATACAAATATCACTGATCTGTTTTACACACCAACTGACCACATCACCAATCCTCTTTTTCACACAGAGATACAGAACCAATCCCCTTTTTACACATAGATACACAAGATCACCATGTCCACAAACACCACCAGTTCCTTTTACAAACACACACAATACCATATGAATCTTCTGGCACTAGTTAGATGCTATTACATTTCCAATCGATTAGTTAGAAAGTATAAATTCACAATCAACAATCCCCTACAGAGAATTAAAATAAAATAAATAAAAGTCTGTAGTTCTAAGCAGATTGCCCTTTAATGTGCATCATCAAGTGACTGACTAAGACAGCTAATTCAATTTAAAAAAATATATATTTACAGTGTGTTATAAGGCCTTGATTAAAGGGACACTCCAGGTACCTAAACAACTTTATCTAAAAGATTTTTGGGGTGTAGGGGGAGGGGACTTGGAAAGCTGTGCCTGCAGGCCGTGACTGTGTGAGCCCACTGCTGAGGGTCAAGCTAGAATGCAGTTGTTGTACTGCATTCTCTGTATTCTTTTGCACCTTGTTTTGGTTTGCTTTCAAACATGATCTGTGTGCCTAAGGCATGGAGTGCTCCTTTGCACTCTGTCGGTTAGAGGTTCCTTAAAGTATTGGGTATAAAGATAAAGCCCCACCCACATCAAGCTGCCCATCAATAAATACATCCAAGATATCTTTGAAATTGCAAATACTGTGGGTTACATTCCCATGATACTCTGTCGTCTAGCTGTATTAATATCATGGAAGAATTTAGTCAAAAATAGCTGCAGGGCCAAAACATAATCATCAGTGTGTTACGACTTTCAGCAGGGAGAAGTTATGTGTTATCTCTAGGGTATACAGCACCATAGGGTACTATTTCACAAGTCAAAAGCATTTTAGAAAGTAGTGTGGCTAAGGGGTAAGTGGGTGGGAGTTAAATGCAATATTTTAATTATTTAAATAGAAATAAAAAATTGTAACTTTTTTTTGCTTAGGCCTATTACAGGGCAATGACCTAGAGCAAGTATAGCAACCTTCAGCACCCCAGATGGTGTGGACTACATCTACCCTGACATTTTTTAAGCATTATGGCTGTAATAGCATTATAGGAGATGTAGTCCATAACATCTGGAGTGCCAAAGGTTGCCTACCCTCTGATCTAGAGCATACTCTCCATTAACCTTTATCCTAATAAGTTCCAGTGAGCAACAACACTCTTCAAGCAAAGTAATTCCAGCCTTTTGATAACCTCTCACCTTGCATGATGGTGCCTGGATACAGACAGCGATACTGCTGGCTCCAGTAAGCAGCAATTCGAGTGCCTTCAGGCAGGTAGCGGATAGAGGGTGGCTTAACATCTATGATCTATTCCAAAAAGAAAATTTACATTTGGTGATGACAGTAAGAGCATTGCAACAGAGCCCACAGAATTTACCAAACGATAAATTGCTGGTGTTCATTTACTGCCCTCAGACTACTTCTGTCGTTTAAATCCAACCTTATTATATTGTTCATTTAATAAAATTGTATCCATTTCTGCATGTCTAAGTCTTAAAGTCATGTTATTCAGCCTGTTAAAAGATGGACAGTGCTGGCATAAGGAACAAACACCTTTCAGCTGGGGTGACACACAAGAAATATAGACCAGTAATCAATATTTCACAGGGGGCTGGACTTATACTACAAGGTATAATACAATGCATGAGTACTTTGTTGTATTAGCACAACATGTCTAGTAAAGAACATATGCTCCTAAACAGAACATAAAAATGCACTGGTTGTTTGCAATATAAGATACCATTAGAATATAGTAACAAATCAAATAATCTTTAGTGATTAATTATTGGCTGCAATTTTCCTCTGCTGTAAATATTTCTCTGGAACACGATGGAGATTTTAGTCCAAAGCCTTTACTTGCCACCCATCTCCTGGTTGTGGAAGTCGGAATGGTCAGAAGTTATGCAAAAGAACTTTAAAACGGCTGTCCAGTCTTAAAAACATGTTAAATTCAGACTATACTAACTTAAAATGCCAGTAACGTACAATGGAGGCACTTTACATGAGTCCACTTTAATTAAAAAAAAATAAAAAATATGTTAATAGCCTGAAACAAGAGAACAGGACTACAAGTTTTGATTAAATAAAACAGATTTTAGAGCGCTGTGATCTTAGAGATCAAAATTTTACAAATCTGTAATAGCAAATGCTCTTGTAACTACAGCTCCTTATTTTTTTATGCAGACATAGGGGAAAATGTCTGCTGATCATTGTGTGTCTTGTATTAACGTTTGCTCGAGCAAGTAGTTCACTTACACAAATCTACAGGCTTTTCAACTAATCTAATTTTCAACTCCTCCATATAAGGAACAAAACTTCTTGTAAACTTTTATAATGAATATAAAAAACAGCAAATTAACAGAATTTGGCCATCTTTCTAAAACAAAAAAAAGGGGGAGGGGGGAGGTGGAGGAAGAATGCCTAAATAATCATTATAATTACCGATCCAAATATAGGAAAGGTAAATACTGGGGATTGTCTCAAAGGTCTCAACTTAATATTTTCTTTTACTATTTAAGCTTTTCAAATGATTTAATATTTATAGATAAACATTTAATTTTCAAAATATAAAGAAATATTATATCATATATAAAAAATACAACAATCTTGAGAAACAATAACATTTAAATGCTCATTTTGAATTAAACGTTTATTCAAAAATATGAAATAATTTGAAAAATAGTAAATTGAGGCCAAAGCTATAGGACTTGACCAGTGTATGGAAGATTACAGTTCTACAAAGCTACAATTTGTGTGTGGGGTGAAGTTAGCAAGGTTATATGGTCAATTTTCGATTACCTCTATGGTAAGGATAAGCAATCTTCCAAGGGTAACTTTACACAAATTCCTCTGATATTTTTGTGAGAGGTTATCAAGTATACAATAAAAGTTGCTTTTAAAACAATTATAACCAATCAAGTGAGTATGGCAACGAAGTCAAAACTCCCTATAACTAAAATTTTGTACTGGGATGGATATTTTACTGAACTTCAGTACTGCGTACTGTTTACTACAGCAATATATCCCTGTTACTACTATGAAGAGGATATTTCAATATTTGGGGATTTATGTTTAAAGCATTAATGGGTGTACATCTGGACTCCGGCGACGGAATGCACTGGTCAGACACCAGAAAAGGTACCGAAGACATCTTCTGCTTAGTCTGCAGAGACAGACCACATAATGAAACAGACAGAAGGCAACACTTCCTCTCCAGGAACAGCAAACATGTAAGTCACTGAAACAATTTGCCCAAAATGTGCTTGAAGCTCACTACAACCTAAAAAAAAAAAGTAGATGGTGAAGAAAGGTAATGGATGGCTGTCGGGTTGACTTTCAACTTCTGCAGCTCTGTAGAAGCCAGAAATGGTCATTGGAGGACCCGGTGAGGACACAGATAAGAGTGTAAACTGTTATTAAATGGTTTGCCCTGTTTCAGGCTGGCATCATAACCATTTTAGTGGTTATGATGCTTGAAGTAACCCTTTAAGAACTATACAAACATTAATTAGCATCTTCAGCAACTCAAGATGTTTTTCATACTGGAAGAATTATCTCACAACTGACAATAACGGACACAAAGTTCATTTTAAACAGTTTCTGTTCTCACAGACTCCAGACTTATAACCCAGAGACATAGAGCTGAAAAACAAACTGTGCAACATCAAATATTTCACCTGGATTAAAAATCCAGAGGATTTCAGAAACATTCTGTCTTTCTGTAGACTGTATGGTTTCCTGGCACACCTTACAAGTAGTCATCTGCGTACCAGTTAGGTTTAAGTTAAGTTAGGTTAGGTTTATCTTATGTTGGACTTTACATGCCTCATTACCTACATCAGTATATTAGTTGGGTTAAGAATTCAGGGCTCTAAGTGTATAGTGTATGTCAACAGTGCACATGAACACTGGATAACATGTTGAAGCATATCGTGCAACCCATTCACACCCACATGCCTAACACCATTTCAGGAAAGAAAAAAAAAGATGGGAACATATGTAGGCATCATTAACAAAACCATGTTTATGAAATGCTTCACTGTCATTTCCACAGTTCAGTAGTCAAATATATCTATATTAAATAGCTGTGTATAGTGGAAACCCAAGTCTTTACATCAGGCAAAGAATTGCTAAAGTTGACTATATGTGCTAAAATAAAAACAAAACCCGAAACAATTAATCAAATCAAAATTAATAAAATCTGTTGAATTTTATAAGCATTTACAGGACTCATCTAACTCTGCTTCTCTCTCCTCAACCCTGCACTGGTTACAAAAACATCTGAGAAAGTCTTAACACAAGAAAAAATAAAATAAAATAGATTTATGTATATCTGAGCCGAAAATATACCACTCTGAAGAGTAATTTCACAGCTAAACCTTTTACATAACATATAAACCAAACTGTAGCACAAATACTAGTTCAATTAAAGAATGATGCTTACACAGAGATACACAAAATGCATCATAGCTGCTAAACACACTTCACAATGCCAAAAATATGCTTTTTCACCAGCTCTTTTACACAGCCAATCCTAACAAAAATACAATCTAACAGTTTGAGCCTCAGTTACTTTGTGCTACTCACAGCTTCTTGAAGGAGCTGCTCCTGGCAGTAGATATGGGGACGGTTTCCTCTCTCACCTTCTACAACCACACGATATCTGGAAGAGAACAGACGTGGAAACTAAAGAAGGCAGTAGTAGACAAATGGCACAGTATTAAGGTGTAACAAGCTCTTCAGCATTTCCTAAAGACTAATGAATGACTCACATGTCTGGAGAATGTACAGTCTGTACATGGCCAGCATAGAGAAGCTTATCATCCATCGGAATAAGAACTCGTAACCCATCCTTTAAATCATCTTTGTCTATAATACAGGAGCGTGGAGCTGAAAAAAAGGGAAAAATAAATCAATCAAAAATTCTCTAAGCAAAAAGATCTATGCAACCACTCTAGATGACCTTCCCCAGTGGCGTACTAAAGGGGGGGAGGGGGGGATGGTCCGCCCCAGGTGGCACTGATGAGGGGAGTGCCATGACAGGGGCAGCATTTTGACTCCTGGGCCCCTCTTCATCATGCAAGAAGACAAAGGGGCAGCAAAATGCAACCATGGCAACCCGCGGCAATGCTATTGCGGCAAAGGAGAGGAAAAGACATGCTGCTGCTGAAGGGTGCAAGATGACTCCTGGGTCCCTCTTCACTATAAGCCTACTATAGCCACCCGACCACCAGGGAAATGTGTCCCCCGTTCCTGGCCACAGGTAGGAGGCAGGGAGGGGGAAATAGTGTGATATGTGTGTGTGGATGCAGTGTGTACGTTCTGGATGCAGTGTCTGTTTGTGTAGTGCATGTACTGTGTGTGTTTGTGGTGTGGGATAAGTACTGGAGGAGGGGGGTGCAGTTTTTTTTAAATTAGTTGGGTTTATTCCGTCCTCCCCGTTGTCTGTGGAGGGAAGGGAGGAATAAACTCAACTAATTAAAAAAAACAAAAAGAAACTGTATCCCACTTCCCCCAGTACTTATCCTACACAACAGACACTGCATCCACTACACACAGTGCATACACTATAAAAACACACACAGTGTGTACCTATCTGCATGTGTATCTGTGTGTGTTTGCATCTGTGTGTATGTATGTATGTATGTATGTCTGTATTTGTTTGTGTGTCAGTGTTTGTATCTGTGTATTTGTGTCAATATTTGTCTGTGTAGCTGCATGTGTGTCAGCTCGTCTGTATCTGTGTGTCGACGTATCTGCATGTGTGTACCTATGTGTCTGTGTATATGTATGTGTGATTAGGTATCTGTGTCAGTGTGTGTGTGTCAGTGTGTGTGTGTGTCTGTGTATCTGTCTGTCAGTGTGCATCTGTATGTCTATATAACTGCAAGTGTATGTATATACACTGTGTGTGTGTGTGAATGTGCATACATCTTGCCAACACTACCCACAAGTACACCCATGTATTCAAACCTCAACACTACATACAAACACACCTAAGTATTAAAACACCACAATTATATATAAACATACCACTGTATTTAAAAAAAAAAAACACTACACACAAATGCACGCCTGCATTCAAATGCCAACACAATATACAAACACACTCCTACATTCACTCACATACTCCATACAAACATGCTTACATTGAAACACACAAGCACTGCTCAGTGCTAAATACATTTAAAAACATTTGCGTCCTCCCCCGCCCCCCATTACATTTTAAATTCGGGGAGAGGGTGCCAAATGCCCTGACCTTCGCTAACATGCATGTTTTGTAAGAGACCAGATCTCACCTGGAGTGATTGAGCGCTCAGGGTGCATACTCAGAGGAACATTTTCATCTTCAGAGAAACTGCTGTCCTGGCTGGGCTCAAAGTCCTCCTCGGCAGCCATGCTTTCCATCAACTTGCTAACCGCTCCACCTTTTGTACGATTCTAAAAGCAAGGATATAATTAAGGCCTGTTCATGGATTTCCAAATAGCTTACACAAAATGTATACAGGTAGAAATATCAGAAAAACAGGTTAAGGTTTCAGAAAAAAAGATTTATAACAACAAAAAAAAAATTATCAGGCTTTATAGAACAAGATATGCCTGAAGGAATATAATATCAGCATGGGGAGTCCGGGGATTTCCTTATAGTAACCTCTGCGTTCATCATTAGGACAGTTTAATTGTTGCACTGTAAACACAATCTACACCCTGGGGGGCTTTTTCTTTAAACAAAATACATACATATATAGGAAAATTAAACTGGAGTCCATCAAGTTTGTTTAATATTTATCTATTAAATACTTAAGGAATATTGCCTTCATGGATGTTTACTATTAAATACATAACAATGTGCTGTTTTATATACTCTAAGCAGAGACTCAAATGGCACACTATGATTTATAGTTAAAATATAACCTTGCTTTGCATTCTCATATTCCTATCTTTATCTAGTTTATAAATCAAAGCCACTTGGTGAGATAACATTTCAGACAGACAGACAGACCAAAATGACAATTAAGGGATGTTAAAGATTTTGTCCAACTAGTTTATTTTAGCGTTGTCAGCTTACTATTTTGTGAATATACCTCAATTTATTTTATCAACAAGTCATGATAAAGCTGATAAAAGAGGAATTCAGTCCTAAATTAGTTACCGACAGTCCAATTGGTAGCTCAACAACCAGGTCCGGTGAATAAAAATATACAGTGCACACCATGATGTAAAATTAAAAAAATAAAATAAAAAATAAATAAATAAAAAGAGCAGTACATGAAAAGAGCAATTTCAGAATGCTCAATACTAAGTGCACAGGTGGTTTATATCCCCATCACGGATAGACAGATCAGAGGGCAGGCAGCAGTGGTAAGGTCCAAGGTAAACCACAAGAATAAAAACCCTCTACTCTCATCCAAAAAACAAACTCAAGCATCTTCAATTTGCCAGACACTACTGGAACTTCAAATGGAATCGGGTGCTATGGTCAGATGAAACCAAAATAGAGATTTTTGGCAATAAATACTAGAGGTAGCCATATGGAAAAGTACGGTTAAATATGATGGTGGCTCTTTTTGTTTTGGGGCTGTTTTTCTGCCAGATGAACTGGACATTTTGTTAGGATACAATGAATCACAGGCAATCAAATATCAACAAATATTAAAGCAACAGATCCTTTAAGAAGTGCAAGTTAGGAGGTGAGGCATCCACAGATCGGATTTGTTATTCCAGCACAACACACAGATGCTAACTCAGATTTAGATCACCTTTAACTCGTTGTCTGCCACAATCTCTGAGTAGATGGTACGTGTTAAAGTAGCATCTGCATGAATGCCAGGATCCAAAGTTACATAATTATATAGGCTAAAAAGTTTACACGCTCACATCTTTTCTTGCCGTTGATCCAAAATGAGGCAAATTGGTTGGTCTACACCTTGTACTAAAGCGGTAGTAATATTTTTTAATAATATTGTGCGCTCTCACCAATTTTGATTTGTATTTGTGTTTTAATTTATGTGTGTGGTGGAGTGGCCCACATAGGTGATAGTAGCACCATGCTGTATCTTTGACCAATTCCCTTTTATTGTTGTCTTTACTAGAATCTTTCTATGCCAATCCCATTTCTTCTTTAAGTTTCCTTTTCTTGGTGTCTTTAAATCCAACTCATGCTGCACATATACTCCAACTTCTGTCTCCTCCCTGCTATTTTTCTGCCAGTCTATTTTTCTTCTGTTGTTTTCATTCTAATTGATCAATCTTCCTGCTGTGTTGAAAGTTGTGCGTTGGGACTCTGCATTTGAGCGTGTGATGTAGGGAGGATGTATGTCTGTTTTGAAGACTGTATTTTGAGTGTCTGGTGATGTGCCCCCATTAAGTTTAATATATAAAAATATATTTATTTGCCTCCTTTAAAGAGTGGCATGCTCCTGTAAGGGTGCTTGTAATTTACCCTTTGCTAGCGTAATAATCCCTGGAAGTAAAGGGGGTACTTTAAACGGGGTGGTCTGCATGGTAACACAAGGGCAGCACTTTGAGTTACTGAGAAGCAGCAGACTGCAAGAGAGTGGACAGTAATCTACACCTGCCAGAGTTGCAAACCATATATTCCCTTGTAATAATGAAGTGGCACTTTTGATCTACCTACCACCAACTCTGGAAATGCAGGACACACGATTATGAAATTCCTTGCTCTTGATGTGCACACCCTCTGTGGTACACAAACTTTGAGTTGACAAACAGGGTCTATAATAATTAATAAATCCGTGTACTCAAAGGTTTTAATTATATAATTAACATTTTAATTTGTATTTTTTTCCATTTTAATGTAATATACCTTCACAAATATACAATTGTTAAATACAGGGGATAAATAAACATAATATAAAAAATCTTTGGAAGTCACAGTTCCTCTTACTACAATGTTAAGTGCACTTGGAAGGTTTATTAGAATTAGTTATGTTGGGTGTTCTTCTTTAGGTTTTTATTTTACAAATGAATAGTTTTCTGTACTTCAAATCAACAGTTTCTACCCCACAATCTCAATTTACAGTGTTCTCCTTTTTGTTTCAATACGAAAAGTTGTAACTGTAATTGTAGTCATCACTTCTGTGAGTTGTACTTCAGTTGCTATCTACAATGCAAAACTGATAAGCCATAATCCCCATACTTTACGGTGCGTGTGTAGAGCTCACAGCAGAACATGTAAAGCTTGATAGTTTAAAGATTTAAAATCAGAAACTTTGAATACATACATTAAAAAAATAAATGGTCAACTCCTGTGTTAATTCAGTTGTAAGTTTAGTTCATCTGGAGAAATGTTATCCTTTACCTCTTTCTTAGCATCCTTTGCTTTCAACTTCAATCTACTTTTTCGACTGGAGCTCATCGAACTGGTGACCCTGAACTGATCTTCAGCTCCAGAGCAACAGCCGCCAGTGAGAGGATAGCTCTCCTTATTTTTCTTCTAAATTTAACAATATAATAAAAAAATAAAAAAATTAAATCACAAAAAAAATATATAATTGCAGAAGCACAGCATGCTATATTACATTTAATAGATTTGGAAATTAATAATTTGTAGCATCACCAAACAAATATTCTAGACTCAAGATAAGTAAAAATGCCCTCAAACTGGATGCCTTACTGTCCACTCCAATATGCCACTTTGTCCCTGTAAGAAGCCCCCTTGCTCTCATGGGAGCCACTACTGTTTAAGGCCCAAGCTGCCTCAAATAAGTGCTCAGACAGTGCATATAATAAAATATAATTGTATCACCCCCTCCCCCAAATATGAAAAAGGGAGCTTCTTAATTCATAGGTCAGTGCCTAGATAGGAGTAGCCTCTCTATCGATATCCTCTATTAGTGTTAACGGGAATAACAAGGAAAACCCCTACCCATCCCCCGCCACCAATAGCCCTCCTCTTCTACCTTGGATAGCAATGGTCTGAGAGCAATTTGTGCTCTTGTGCCTAGAACTTTCAGCGTATCACTGTTCTCCAGGGTTAGACCAATCTGTACCTATCATACAGAATTCTAACGTAGAGGAGTTGAGATATGGATGCAGTGGAGCCTTGATTTTTGTTAAAATATTTCAAAACAGATTTACAGAAATATGTGAACTGGTATCCCTTTAAAGGACATTATAGGTAGCCAGACCACTTCATTACAATGCCCCTCTTTTCCCCGACAGCTACTAGAGGCACTAGACTAAAACTCTGCTATTTCAAGAGACGAAATGTAGAGACTAGCCTCCCAATTCTTTGGACTGGCTGAGATCATCAGTCTTGATAATCTCAGCCATGTAGGTGAGATGGCAGCATGGAGAACAGCGCTGCAAAGGAAAAAAAACAACAACAAAAAACAATGTTTTTCTCGGCCTGCAGTTGGGAGCTGGGGACTTAAATGGCCAAAAGGTTAGAAGTACACATTTGTATTTAACTTCTTGCAAATTCGCCTAAAAGAAAATACACACTTTATTTTTACCTTTTAGAAAAATATAGATTTCATAAAATTGTATTCTGATCAACTGCTGAAGTAGTGTTGTTAGTAACCGTGATACACATTCTGTTTCTTTCATGTTTTGTTGTATACCCCTCCCCCCTACCTCTTTTGTGTTCTGTTTATGTCACTACATTTGTCTGCACCATGTATAAATACTTTTCTTTTGAATAAATCATCACCTTTTCATCGAACTTCCTCGTGAAACTTTGCTGGATGCTACATGAGTGAGGTTCAAGTCTTTTTGCTTCATTTATTACCTTGTGGAACAAGAAAACCAGCACCATGGGCATCAATTGTACAAGTTTGGACAAAGTGAGTGATATGCTTTATTTTTTTTCTGACAATATTATAACTTGTTATAATTCCAATTGGGGTAGCGGCACAAACCATGTGCTTCTATTTAAATCTTGACTTAGGAGCGCTCAAAAAAGAAAGCCAGGATTTTAACAATAACATATTTTTGATGTATATGCAAGTCACCTTTCACACCAATCTTATCTGTCAAAAATACCTGCAGAATGATAAAATTAGATTTAGCTGCAGTAAGAGAAACACTATCAAGAAGAAAAAAAAACAACGTTTAAATGGTTTCAGCATGTGAAATGATCTAAATGGATAAATTTCCCTTTCAAATATAGTGTTTTAAATGGATAGTTAATACATTGCTAAAGATAAATACACACCAGTCAATCCATAAGACTTGCTTGCTTGTAGGCATATGCAAATGAGCTCAACAAAGAACCAAATTTTTGCCTCATAATTCCACTTTATACATGGGTTCCTTGGAGTATGTGTCTGCTGTGTACAACAGCTTTGAAACACAACTCAGGAAGATGAGCAAAGCCAGTGACCCACTCATGGACAGCAGTTTCGTTGGTAATGCATGAGGTTGGTTACTGGCTTGCTATGGAATCTTGGCGTTACTTGTAAAGTACATACCAAAAGAGTTGTGGTGGGGAACAAAGTGTGGATGAAAACCCCTTCCACCGGAAGTAAGTAGATAGTTAAAGGACCACTTTAGTGCCAGGAAAACATACTCGTTTTCCTGGCACTATAGTGCCCTGAGGGTGCCCCCACCCTCAGGGACCCCCTCCCGCAAGGCTCTGGGGAGAGGAAGGAGTTAAAATCTTACCTTTCTCCAGCGCCGGGCTGGGAGCTCTCCTCCTCCTCTCCTCCTCTTCGGCTGAATGCACATGCGCGGCAGGAGCTGCGCGCGCATTCAGCCAGTCCATAGAAAAGCATTCATAATGCTTTCCTATAGACGCTGGTGTCTTCTCAGTGTGATTTTCACAGTGAGAAGCACGTAAGCGCCTCTAGCGGCTGTCAAGAGACAGCCACTGGAGGCTGGATTAACCCTAATATAAACATAGCAGTTTCTCTGAAACTGCTATGTTTATAAAAAAAAAAAAGGGTTAACCCTAGCTGGACCAGGCACCCAGACCACTTCATTAAGCTGAAGTGGTCTGGGTGCCTAGAGTGGTCCTTTAATACATTGCTAAACACAAATATGCACACCATGAGTGGTTCACTGGCTTTGCTCCTCTTCCTAAGTTGTGTTTCAAAGCTGATGTATACAGCAGACACATACTCCAAGGAATCCATGTATAAAGTGGAATTATGAGGCAAAAGTGTGGTTCTTTGTTGAGTTCATTTGCATATGCCTATCTAGAATCACTAGCAGTAGTGAGAGCACTGTTAAAGTGAGATTTCTGTGGAAAAAGCAAGTCTTATGGCTTGACTGGTGTGGGTATTTGTGTTTAGCAATGTATTAACTATACACTTACTTCAGGTGGAAGGGGATTTTATCCACACATTGTTGCCCACCACAACTCTCTTGGTATGTGTTTTAAATACATATACATAAATGTAGGTTATCCTCATTTGCCAATACATTCTTATATTAGCCACTCTAAGTACAAATAAATCCATTGTATGTTCCATAGTGCACAAACAATTTAAATACAGTGTACATACCTTGCAATAATGTTCTTTCCTCTCTTTCACTTTCTTAGGACTGATTATTGAAATTTTGCCACTCCGGATAGGTTTAGAGGCAGTATGAGCATTGGTTGATGTTACAGGTAAGAGAGCTGTAGAATTGCTAGCATCATGAAGGAAGATGCGCTCACTGCGGCGCCGGCTCCACAGGTCATCATCACTTACTTCAGGTCCAAATTCTTGGCTAAAGTCTTTAGGCGATTTTAGTTTCTTCAACTTTCGAACCTTGTCAAACTGTTTTCCATTTTCACTACTGCTGTCTTCTACTATAACTGAATTGGACCGCCCTGCTTCACTTGTATTGATTGGGGTCATGATTGGTGATGATTTTCTCAAAATCTTTGCCTCATTTTCTGAATCTGTATATTCAAACTCAGTACCTGTTAACATGAGGAGAAAAAAGACAAAACACACAATTAACAACTAAAGGGGAATGGTCACTAACACCATTCAATAAAACAGAGTTCCTCACTGGTTTTGTTTTTATCTAAAAGAGCCAAAGTGGAAAGATATAGCCAACAGAAGAGCCTCATTTTCTGCAAATTCCCATGGTATACCCTGCCCATATCATTTTTTTCTCCCTCTCCTATATCCTTCACATAATTTGGTGACAAATTTGTCATTTTGTTTGTCCACCCGCCACAGGCTCTCTGTCTATCCCTGTTGTGTTTACCTCACCTCCACCAAAAACCAGAGCGAGATAATAGATTCTTGATCCAAGTGGATACCTGACTACCATTCTAAAGTCAAGAAGGAATGTTTTCCTAGTTTGTTCCAAAATTGCCAGTGCTTCAAACTGTTTTTTTTTTTTAACTTTCTTTGGACCAACAGCAAAAACAGAGGTGAGAAAGCCTGGACCTGGACGCATGCACCTTTTCAGCTATGTAACTAAGTAAAAGTAGTCCCTGCTTTATTTCATATCTTTTAATTGCTGTGGCATTCTAGAAAATTATAGAAAGGGATAGCACCCAACCAGAGACGGCATCAATCTCCAACAAATGTGTAGGAATCCAATTGGCATGGGAACATAACAGCTTCATATTACTTTAACGGTTTCATTAGGCTCAGTTAATAAGAAACTGTCGTGTGTAGATGCTTTTGAATTTTTCAATCCTGATAATCCCAGCCAATCCAAAAATATCCCACCGGGTAGCATTAGGAGACTAGGCTGCATGTGTGGCACATGGACTTCATTAAGTGCAGGGGTTGCCTTAAATTTTATATTTCACAACTCAAGTACATGTTTCTTAAAGTGAACAAAAACAGACAAAATGAGAAATATGTTAATGGGGAAAAGCTCAGAGAAACCTCAAAAGCATGCTCTTCAGTTAGTCACAGCTCAGGTCTTAAACATGTTTTTGCACACTTGTGCGATTGCAGAGAGAGACGATAACATTTGAATATCAAACTTACCCAGCCCATAAGTAGTTCAGATCCCGCCCTTTAACATGCAAATCTTCTCTGAAGGTTGTAAGGCAGAAGGCATAAAAAACTGTGTATACTTGTCTATACTATATATATACTGATCTGAAGGAACACTATAGTATCAGGAACACAAACATGCATTCCTGACACTACGGTGTTAAATGCGTGGGTCCACGACCCACTTGACAGAGCAGTGAAAAGGGGTTTATACTTACCTTTCCGCCTCCATGGCTGAGATGATCTCGGCAAACCCAATGCTTCCCCATAGGAAACACTGAACCAATCAGCATACCCCAACAGAGATGCATTGAATCAATGCATCTTTATGGGGAACATTCAGCATAGCGTGGTGTAACCGCTGGTAACCCTACTTACCACTATAAAGTCCTAAAGCATACAATTTAGCAGGGCTGGCCTACAGATATCTTTAGCCATAATATTACATAGTTCATCAGAGTTCTCCGTTTAATAGAAAGATAGGGATTGTTTTGAAGGCAACAATGTTTTGTCTTAAAATATTTTATTGGATATAAATAAATATAGACATATAAAAACTTACTTTATTATAACAATATACAGCAGAGTTTATACTATTAAATTATATGATTGCAATATAAATAAAATAGAATAACATACCCACTTGTTCATACAAATCAACCTCTCAGTCTCGTAAAATTTAGCACCATTCTCCTTCCAAATTCTCCCCTCTATTCTTAATATTAATAAGTACACATTTTTATACCTTAGATTTTCAATTAGGTCAAGTTAGCAAAACAGAAAAACAAACCTAATCTACCTTAACTTGGCATGTAGATTACACCATGGCCATTAAATGACATTGCCTTGATTTGTTAAATTCTCATGGGAAAATTAAAGAAAAACATCTTAATCAGTCTGTTGTCATAACCTAGACATCTTAATCTTTGTTTGGACTAAAACTTAATGTTGAACATATACAAGGTTGATGACTTAGTGTCACATTAACCTAGAACAAAGTGGCATCTTAACGTTGAACATCTTGTTTACGTATCTGGGTAAGACGTCCATTTGATAAATAAAGAAACATTGTATGAGAAAAAATATTTTCCATTTCTAACAACTTGACAGTTTGCAAAATCTCTTAAAGACAAAGCACATAGTTTAGAAAAACACCAAGTTTCATTCTAAAAACATGCTATATTTGAAAATGTCCATAACAGTTGAGGGGCTGGACACCAGTGCTTCACACTGTGCTACATTGTTAAAGCGGCACTGTCATGCCGAATCCCGTTTTTTTTTTTTTAACCCCCCTCCCGCCTCCACTACATCCAATTGACCCACTAGTCACCCTCAAATGCCCCTAAGCCCCCCACATTACCTATTTTTTAATCCTTATTTTCTGCCCCGATCTTGATTCAGGGCGCCGCCATCTTTGTGTGGGTAGGTGAAGTCCCTGTGGGACACGTCATCAGCCCACACTA
Source organism: Pelobates cultripes (assembly GCA_933207985.1). Lineage (NCBI taxonomy): Eukaryota > Metazoa > Chordata > Amphibia > Anura > Pelobatidae > Pelobates > Pelobates cultripes. The sequence goes on from OW240918.1 coordinate 91,750,183, forward strand.
GATAGACTGTGAGATTCCCGCACATGCCCAGTGAAACACCTGGACATGCGAACGGGAATTTCATCTATTCATTCATTCATCAGACAGACGAATGAGTGAATAGAAAGATCAGCCGAACAAACTAACACTATGTATCAGTGTTAGTTTGTTCGTTCAGTTTATTACAAGGAGGGAGCTACCGGCATGCAGCTCCCTCCTTGTAATATGTAACTATAGAAGCGGCAGGGAGCAGTGCTCCCCACCACTTCATAAGCCCCCCCAGGTCCCCCTCTCACTCTATGGGGGTCAATATGACCCCCATAATAGCACAAGGGAGATTAAAATCTCCCAAATGCCCCTACTCGCTATACCTGTGGCTGCTCACTGTTGAAAAAAAATGACATAAATTACAATAAGGGGGGGCGGACCTATTGTCCTCCCCCCCTCCCCCACCCTGCGCGGCGGGTGGGGGCCATGAAGATAATGAGGGGGGGGGGGACCTACTGTCCTCCCCCCCTGGCCCCCACCCCTGAGCGGTGGGTGGGGGCCCTTATAAAACAATAAGGGGGGGGACCTACTGTCCTCCCCCCCCCTGGCCCCCACCCCTGCGCGGTGGGTGGGGGCCCTAATAAAACAATAAGGGGGGGACACCTACTGTCCTCCCCCCCTGGCCCCCACCCCTGCGCGGTGGGTGGGGGCCCTAATAAAACAATAAGGGGGGGGACCTACTGTCCTCCCCCCTGGCCCCCACCCCTGAGCGGTGGGTGGGGGCCCTAATTAAACAATAAGGGGGGGGACCTACTGTCCTCCCCCCTGGCCCCCACCCCTGAGCGGTGGGTGAGGGCCCTAAATGAAACACCCCCCCCCAATCAAGGTGACTAGGGGTCCCAAGCCCCTAGTCACCCCCCACCAAAAAAAACCTATCCCCTACCTACCCCCCTCACCCTAAAAATAGTGAGGGGGGAATAAAATAACTAACCTGTAAAAAAAAAATTAAACTTACCATTTGACGTCTTCTTTTTTCTAAAATCTTCTTTCTTTAGCCCCCAAAAAGGCCAAATAAAAATCCATTATACCCGTCGCACTTTAAAAAAAAAAAACAAGCACAAAAAAATATTAATCCATGTTCGCCCTTCGAGGGCACGCCGCATACTGAGCTCCGCAGGGCGGGTCAAGGCTTATAAAGCCTTGCCCAGACCTGCAATTAGGCTTAGAACACTCTGATTGGTGGGTTTAAGCCAACCTCTGATTGGTGGGTTTAAGCCAATCAGAGTGCTCTGAGTCATTTTACACAGCGTGGGAAAATTCAAAAGAACTTTCCCACGCTGTGTAAAATGACTCATAACACTCTGATTGGTTATCCACCAATCAGAGTGTTATGAGTCATT
>OW240918.1:91751649-91804605 GCA_933207985.1 Pelobates cultripes
TGTTTTATTAGGGCCCCCACCCACCGCTCAGGGGTGGGGGCCAGGGGGGGTGGACAGTAGGTCCCCCCCCTTATTGTTTTATTAGGGCCCCCACCCACCCACCGCGCAGGGGTGGGGGCCGGGGGGGGGACAGAAGTCCCCCCCATATCTTTATTTAGGGCCCCCACCCACCGCTCAGGGGTGGGGGCCAGGGGGGGCCAGTAGGTCCCCCCAATCTTTATTTAGGGCCCCCACGGGCATGGGGGGGGGTTATTAGTTTTTTGTTTTTTTTTTACAGTGAGCAGCTATAAGCTGCTCACTGCTTACTACACATGCCCCTACTCGCGGTATAGCGAGTAGGGGCATTTAATTTACTAATACTAAGTAATCTTTACTTAGTATTAGTAAAGTTGGCTGAAAGACCAATTTAGGTCTTTCAGCCTTTTAGTAGATAACTCCCTGATACCGTGGGAATTAGGGAGTTATCTACTAAGCGGCTGCAAGATGCAGCCGCGGCAATGAATAGGATCGGAGTTTCATTCATTAGAATGAAATTCCGATCCGAATAAAATGCCGAATTGCGTTCTAAAAGAAACGAACATACTGTTCTCATTCAGTTAGAACGCAATTCGGCAGTTTAGTGTAAAGTGACAGGAAGCATCGCGGGAACACAGAGGAAAGGTAAGGATCATGGGAAAATTGCTCTGACCAGCGGAAATGAAGCACACTTTGCTCCTCCGCTGGTCAGAGCTGGTCAAGCGGAGGAATCCTCCATAAGGCAAAGAGTCCCTACTTTGTCTTATGATTTTAAAGAAAACTAAAGAAGATAGGAAGAAAAGAAGAACAGATCCTGAGAGAGGGGGAGAAGAGGAAGAGATTGAGGAAAGGTAAGTTTGGCATGACAGTGCCGCTTTAAAGGAAACATCTAAAGTGTTGGCAGTCCTAAATCTATGGAAGCAGAAATGAAAAGGATGCATTCAGTGTGTTACAGGAGGCTAAGGCATGATGGGTTACAAAATCACAGGTAATTTACACATCCACCATAGATGGAACTTTCAATATTTAAAGAAACACTATAGTGTTAGGAATACAAAGCAGATTTTCTAAACTAAATAAATTATCCATTTACACAAACCACTATAAATAATTTAAAAGAGACCTCCCCCACTCTCCTTGGCAGTTCAACCTGTTGGGAGATGAGATAAACATAACCCCTTTTAACATTTACATATTAAGTGTACGAGAAAACAACAGCAGACCAAAGGGTTAAGGATACTCGGAACTGGGGTTTTTATGGCAACTTTATGTTCCACTATGACAACATTATGTTCCATCAAATTATACTAATTCCATATAATAGTAGCTGCTACTAACGTTAATATTTCAAATGTAATAGAACTATCTGCAGAGCCTGTAAAAAATAACTTTTTTTTTTTTACATTTCTTGGCTTTGTAAGTTTAAAAGATGCTAAGCCTATGAATTATGCATTTACTATTTAAAGCAGCACACAAACACTATGCAAATTTAAATTACGTTTGGGGCAAATGCAGCATATTTCTTTCCTAGCTTTTGAATTTAACAGAATACCTCCATGAGGGCAATTCATTAATGAAGGCTATGTATGGTTTGTTACTGAACAAGCCTGGTTTAGCAAAAATGAAAAAGAGGTACTAGCCTGCTAAAGACTGCTGTAAAAAGTCATAGAACCAGCTACCTTCTTGATGCACAGACCAATCGCGGGTCCTATAGATGGGACCCAGTGAATATCAATCTATTTGTTTACGCTACCCAAATATCAACCTATATGTTTACAATACTCCCCAAATTATCTTTTGATTTTTCTCCCCTTGCTATCAAATAGCTAGAGGGGGATCATTAGTTGAGCTTTGTAGGTGTATTCCCTTATTTTCCCTAACAGCATCCTGACTTGTAGAAGTTATATGGCATCACATTGTTACAGTACTCTCATAAATGATGCCAAGCTGCAAAACACTTGATCTCCAGAAGCAGCTTTTACTATTGAGGCATAAAGATGCAGCCCAATGTTATCAGGTCAGAGCCTTTGACTAGCAAGGTGGAAAATGTTTAGTGCCAAGTACAATTTCTATTTAATGATTATCTGAATTTGCTTAACACTGACATAGGTGGCTGGATTAGGAGACTGATTGGATATGAAGAGTGAAAAAGACTAATTTGATATTGACTCCGCTGCGGCAGCTACAGTGGTTATGGTGTTTTGTGCGGTGCTTATGGTACTCGGTGAGCACTAGGAAGAGTGATTGGCAGAGGTACCCAGTCAGGGTGCCAGGCAATCCGCCACAATTAGTAATTGAAAGACAAAAGAGAAGATGTACTAGTCTCGAGTGAGAATCGCAGGGTGACATCAATTTAGAGACCAAGGAAAGGCAAATAGTGACAATGCAAACACCGCAATCACAATGCAAACATCATATTAATACTGACACAGAAGGCTGATCTCATAGAGCGATCAGCTTTTGTGTGAGCCATTACAGTTTTAAAATTCCACTCCAACATACCTCATCTTTACCCATTACTTCTTCATCCCTCTATTCTTCTCGCCCATTTTTGACGTTTAAAAAAAAATTAATAAATAAAATACAAACAACCAAACTACACAATAAGCCATCGATAACCTTAAATATTTGAATATTTTTGGAAATGTTAAATGGCAGACTGCTAAAATATGCAAAATCAAACCAAGGCACAGTAAAGTTTGGAATCTGTAAAGTCTTTACTTTACAAAATAACACGAGTATACTGTGATCCACTGTGTGTGAAAAATGTAAACAAAAACGCACTATTACAACAGACTGTGCCATACACTGTGGCAGTATAGCGGTCTCTAAAGTAATATGATAATACATATATAGAGAGATAATAGTATTATTGCAATTTGCGGTTCTTACTTCACTGCAAAAAACCTGAAACTACCAGGTTCATAATTTTAGCGCTCTAGTTTGAAAAAAAACAATCTGGCAACCCAAAATAAGTGAGGAATCGGACAGGGGATGTATGGAGCATAATGTCTTTGTTCATTTAAGGTTTAAGAAATTCACAGAAAACATGAAGAAAAAGCGTGAGAAAAAAAATAAAACACCACACAAACAAAGCCTTTCTAATTTGGCAGAGATCTGGGTCAAAATTGCTCAAGTATAACTACCTAATTGCTAATAGACAAATGTAATTTGACTGCAATTAAATTCACAATCCCAGCATACCAGATTTAGACAACAGTTAGCTCTAAAACGGTAATGTGCACCGTAAAATATATGAGAATCCTAGGCATTCAAGTTATTATCAAAACTAGTACAAATATATGAGTCTATTGTGGTGTGCTTAATTTACTGAAAAACGTGTGCACAAATAAGCAAGTCTATGATAATGTGTTTCTTAATTAATGCAAAATGTATAAGATGAGAGGAAGTTCTGTTTGTTCTTTAAAATACATTAAAATCTATCGTGTGTATGAAACGAAAAAGAGACATTACGGTTGCATAGATAAAAAGTGAAAGCTGCTATGTTCTTCTTTAGCAAAGTACAGCAATAAAGGCTCTAAGCCCTTAAAGCAGGGGTGGGGAACCTTCGGATCCCCTGATTTTCTGGACTACATCTCCCTTGATGCTTTGCCAGCATTATGGATAATGTTGTGAAAAACATCTGGAGGGCCAAAGATTCCCCACCCCTGCCTTAAAGGGTTAAGAGGAAGTGACCATTCTAAATATATAGTGCCAGGAAAACATACTTGTGCCCTGAGGGTGCCCCCACCCTCAGGGTCCCCCTCCCGCCCCGCTCTGGAAAGGGGAAAGGGGTAAAAACTTACCTTTTTCCAGCGCTGGGCAGAGAGCTCTCCTCCTCCTCTTCTCCTCCCCGTCGGCTGAATGCGCACGCGCAGCAAGAGCTGCGCGCACATTCAGCCGGTCACATAGGAAAGCATTCATAATGCTTTCCTATGGACACTGGCGTGCTCTCACTGTGAAAATCACAGTGAGAAGCACGCAAGCGCCTCTAGCGGCAGTCAATGAGTCAGCCGCTAGAGGAAATAGGGGAAGGCTTAACCCATTCATAAACACAGCAGTTTCTCTGAAACTGCTATGTTTATGAAAAAATGGGTTAACCCTAGAAGGACCAGGCACCCAGACCACTTCATTAAGCTGAAGTGGTCTAGGTGCCTAGAGTGGTCCTTTAAAACAACTACAGTTTTTGTTAGCCTATAGTGTATATGCAGATTGTCCAAAAGCTGTGGCCCAAGTGAAACTGAGTCATAAATCATTTTCCATAAATGGCACCTGCATAAAATGGAGGTCACCCTCTGAGATAAAGAGCATTTTGCAAATACATCAGACTCTGCTTTGGCAAAACTAAATTCAGTTTCTTCAAATTCCTAGATTTGGAGTAAATAGTGAGGTCTCAAATGAGTCAGGCATTCAGCTTTTTGCTTAGCCTCTAATATCAATGTTTCATTTAAATCTTTTTTTTTTTCTCCTATGCTTGTGAGCAATTTAACTTCACCAGGCTCCCTATGTTTTGCTTTTGTTGTTCCTTTACATCTTTGGAGTAAGTGGTTTTCTTTCTAGTTTCAATATTTCTAATATAGCGTGTGTCCCCATACTATATACATTAGGTATATATAACTGATGCTTATGAGTCTACAAATAAAGACTTTTTAATTCATGTAACATTAAAACTAATTTTTTTTTTGTATGATGAAAAAAAATAAAAGTTTAGTTTTTCTTCCCAATCGTTAACCAATGGTAAAGTACACATATGTTGACTTACATTCACACATACAAAGTTTGCATAATTAAATGTAGCACATTTCATATTCATTTTGAAGTACATAAGACAATATAGTATTATTCAAGATTCAAGCCTCAAGCTAATCTTAACAGACATATTTAGATGGGATTACATAATTTTACTCTTAAAAACAGGTATAACTTTATATGAAGCAACTAAGACCAGGTTATGTTTTTGCATTGAAATTAATTTACAGCTTATAAACAGTTGAGTATTAAGTACAAATATGTTCATTTAACACTTCAAATAAAAAAGATGATCACCACACTGCTAATATATGTGAGCCAATCAATTAAGGATACTTTTCCCCCCACTCTTTCAGGGAACAAGAGTACACGTCTCAATCACAACTCACTGTTGGATCATGAGCATACATGGAGTAAACAACATTCGTGCAATCTGTTTATGATTTCCGTATTTTTCCTTTATAAAGATGATTATGTTTTAATGGCTGCAAATTTCGGTCCTTATAATGACCTCTTAAGATGAATCTGGGAAGACTAATTCATAGAACAGTGATTTAAAACAACAAATGAGAGATCCTCTTTTCGGTTACCTCTTTGGATTCCCCCAAAAGCCCAGTTAATGAAAACTGACTACAGTATCTCTGGGAAATAATTCTGTGCTGTGGGTGGTGGTTTAGATTTATAATGCTATATTCACACTTTCCCTCTTTATGGATGAACTACAATTATGTAACTTTGGATTGATTTGTCCCACATTCAGACAAATATGGTACAGTTTTGCCAAAATGGTTATCTTTGGGGGAGGAATGGGGCCATCCAAAACATTAACACTCGTGTGTGCCCCATTTTCTATGTAAAGATCAGCATCCCAATCTCACTGTCCCCACATACATAACCATGCATCAAGGTTCCAGAAATGGTATATATTATACACACTAGTTACTTGCTGAATATAGTGCAATAGAAATTAAGAATTCAAGGGTACAAAAAGAAAGATGGAAATGTAGAAACGGTCACCTATGCAAATTAAACTGACCCTTCTAAGCCTGTTTTATATCGCTAAAGGATTATATGAAAAGCAAGCAATGCATCCCTTTCTGGCAATCCGTGGCAGTACATTCTTGCTCAACTCACCAATTAGACTTATCTGTTCCTCTTTTGCTTTTTGTTTTACATCCAACTCAAGAACAGATAGAGACGGAGACCTGATGGGACTGGGAAGGACACTTGCAGCAAACCGGGCAAGGAGACCCAAACCACTCTCTTCCATGTGGTGGGATCTCAAAGGATCTAAATCAGAACCACTATTATCTTCCTCTTCTGAACTGTCATCTAATAAACAGAGAGAAAGCATTTATTACATATCCATTGTTTAGTACACATTGTAATAGTACAAAGCTGAATAGTCTATTATCTGGTCAATTACCAATGTCATTTGAGAAATTTTTAAATGAAAAATTATAGCTATATCTTATATATAACTACTGATAATTTGCATGAGTGATTGGACAGCAGTTTATATCGACGTCTGCCTTGACAAGATGGGTTGGGTTCTAGCATCTCAATTTAAAAGTTATTTAATTTTTAAATTTTTCTTTCATAATGTACTAAAAAAATCTCTCTCTGTTAAGGGAATCAAAGTTCTTTTTTTTTTTTTAATACACTAAATATAGGAGCATGTGGGGTGCAGGTTTTATGGACAATTGCTGAAAATGGACATGTAACTATTTAGTGTATTTAATAATTGATTGTGCACAAAGATTGAACACATGTATTGTACATGGTCATCTTGAATTTAAATAAGTATAAAGTAAAGACCTATAGCTATTACTTTTATGATGTTTGACAAGAGCTTTATGCTTTGGGGATCAGGTGTAATAGTATGGTATAGATGGACTACTGTATAGCCTATTCTAAAACATGATCAAGTGTATCTATTGTTTATCTAAAGCAGTGTTTCTAAAACCAGTACATCATGATGTCCATGTGACCCATGTAGTCCAATTCTTTATTAAGGACCACTGGAAACAGTTTACTTTATACAAATAAAAAAAATTATTTGGCAGTATAACAAAAGCATAAAACAACTGTCCTACATGCTGCATTAACGGATTTATGTTTGGCAATGAATATATAAAGGATATATTTCCACCTACCTGTCTTGGAGCATTCTAGAACAATATGCTTAAAATGCATGCTTCCCATTCCTTAAAAAACACCTTAAGTAATAGGCCTTTGTCAAATGTTTGGTGATTAAATATAAACATTGTATACAGAGATTCGTATTTATCTCTACAGAGTTTGTAATGGGTGCAGGATTCCACGCAGTGAGAGTATTTGTGAAGGTGACAGGTTTTGGGATGGGTGCTATTATTATGTGCTCCAAGGCAGGTGTGTTCAAACATATTAGAAATCTCTACGTGTTTTAAATAAATGTACAACTTTAGACAATCTCTGAATGGCCTTCTGATTAATATTAAGTGGATTGGAAGTGATAGGTTTGTTCCATTTATAGGACAGAATGTGTTAGTTAAGCTATGAGAATGTTATAGGTTAAGCAACAATATACTTCCATAGAGGTTATTTAGCGTCTAAAAACTGATGTGCAGCAGGAACAGGATGGATATCAAAGCAGTCTAGAGAGAACACGTATAGACAATGGACACAATACAGACCCAGTAGAAATTGCAGGACATGTTCTGTCACAATGCCAGGCAGGCAAGGGAGCATACAAAGCAGGCTAGGTGAAGGCAGACCATAGACAGCTACTGGGTCTTGTCTCTCTCCCTGGTTTTCCTTTCCGTCTTCATTTCAAAATATTAAAAACATGAGGTCTAAATCTCAAATGTGTGTTTAGGAGATTTTTTTATTTTATTTTTTAATTTGTGAATTTTAATACACAAATACCTGTAAAGCAACATGTCAGTTTGTAGTGACAATCTAAAATATAGTTGATAATTTATTTAATAATTACTGCCTAAAAGTGCCTGTCCCCAGGAATTTATCTGCACATATAATATAATCTGCAAGGGATTCTTTCACGTGAAACTTCTCAAATTTGTTAACAATGTACGGTAAATGTCTTGCATGAAGATTATAAAATGCTTATGAATGCTTTACTCAAGCCAGATCATGTTTATTTCAGGTCTGCTGAATACAAGACATTCATAGAGAACCTTTTCAATTGCCCGTTCCTTGCAATATTCCACTGATCACTATGCAAGTCAACAATAAACTGTATGGTCTGGGGACTGATGGTATATGGTAAGGCATAGCATTTAATACCAGGCTAAAAAAAAATCCATTTAACCAATTTTACAGAACATAAGTGTCACAGGTCAGACTGGATAATTTATTATTAATGAAGATGTTGAACTTTACAGATTACAAAAGGAAAGGATTTTTCCTACCTACATTAAAGAGTTCATGGTTCTGATGGCTGTCAACCTGACCCACGCTGTGCGGTGTCTGCCCTACTCCAGCCAATCACTTTGCTTCCTTAGTGCAGCGTGAGAACAAATGCAAGAGACCGATACAGACATTCAAAGCATCATGGGTAAGGGTCAAAGATGAAGGAATGCTCAAGCAGCTGCAAGGAAAAAGCAAGCATTCTAGAAAAGTTTGGTTAATTTCTGCACTTGATGTTTCAGCTTGTTTTTAGTATCAAGGAAAGTTTTAAATTTTCTTTTTGTTTTGTGTTTTGCAATCTCTATTATACAAATATCCCTTAAACACAAAGAGCTACCATATTAATTTTGAAAGAATTTCTAATATTTTTTTAAATTTAAAGATATGTTCTCTACTGACTTGTCAGTGAGTTCAAACTGGTCAGAAGCAATGAAGATGCCAAAAATGTTACATTTACTGCAAACTTCATCTGGATTTATTTCCGAACCTTCCCTTGCTGTGGGAACTATTTTGGTTTGCAGATTAACAATAATATATCCTTTATTATAATAAAACTTTGAAAAAAAACTTCCACTGCGTCTTTAAGACTACATTGATAACCATTGGGTTAAGAAGTCACCCAAAAAATATTCTAAATGTATATACCATTAGTTCTAGAAAAATAATGCAAAGCTGCTTTACAACATCTTCCTTAAAAAGATTTAGGACCATAAATTAATAAAAGATTACTACTTTGAAGATAAAATTCTATCCAGGTGATAATGTATCCACAACATATTGTGAGGAGGGATATTTTAATAATAGTGATTGCAGGACTTCATCTGCAAAAATAAAGTCCTTGATGTGATGTGAGGAATGGTGGGTACGGAGGGAAAAGCAGAATGAACAAAAGCCAATCTTAGATTACCTACTTAGAATGCACCGCAAGAGACACAAAGCACACTTGTTTAGTTAAAAATGAATCTGATAGGTTTAATAAATCTTGATAAGACAAACATTAAAATCACAACCTCAGACAATTTTTTGATTTACAAAAACAAACAAAGGAAAAAAAGTAAAATTAAAACAAAATTAAACCATTAATTCATATGGAACCTAAATGTCAGGTAGAAAATAAAATAAAGATCACGATGGCAAAGCAACATAGAGACAGGAGACTTAAAGCAGCTCAATAAGAGCCAATAATGAAAGCACAATTTTACAGATATAAAATATTTTATCATATAGCAGACTATGCTGCAAAATGCACAGATGGCCAACCAGAGACCATCTGGTATATCAGAGTATACCCTTCTCAAATAACAGTTTTTTCTATTGGAATCTAATAACCTTGGTCAAACGAGTCCTCCGTTGAGTCGCTGAAAGATGACCCAGCTTCTGCATTCTGCAGGAGTGAACAAAATGATTTTTTCCTTGTGACATCCTGCTTAGACCTGACAGTCCCACAGCTAGAAGTTACACTTGCTGGAGATAGAAGATATTCTGGACTTTTCTTACGCTTTCTGGATATCAAATTGTACATCATTGGTTGCATTGATCTTGAGTTAGACTGCAAGGGCCATTTTGTTCTAAGAGTCTGCTCATCGTCCTCTGTGTCTGTATCTGCAAGCAAAAGAGGGTTTCAAATCTAGACAGGGTATGACAGTGTTTGTAAAATGTACAAGTTAATTTGATTTTCATTGGCGCAAGGAACTGATGAACAACTATAAAGTACTGTGATTAACAGGAGAAAGGAGAACCGATATAAACTCTCATTAAGGAATTCTACAAGACATAGTACATTAAGAGAATAGAATTATCCACTCACAACATGTTTTGTATAGTATGTTCTTCCTCCAAGATTTCTATTAGGATACCTGCTTCTATTAGGATCCATTACTTACCGTTCATAAGAAAAAAATTAATGGAGCTATGTGGCAAGGTAACAGAGGCTGTATATATTATGCTAGTTTGTACAGCAGTTTCACTCATGGATTTTTTATTTTATTTTGCAGAGTCACCACTCCCACTGAAACAACAGGCTAGGGGTTTGTGAGAGTTCTCTACCCTTCTCGAGGCTGCAATGGGTTTACTGCAGAAAGTGAAAATTCTACAAAAACACATCTTTTAATGACTTTGTCTTTCCAATTTGCTTTGTTTTGGATATAACTTATGACACATTAAAATGGAGGTCAAAGCAAGCACAAATTGCCCACTAACACGATTTGTTTCCAATCCAAATGGGCACAAAACTAATATTACATAAAACTAAAAATGGATTCCTTTCACTGGAACAAGCAACCCATTATCTTTTTTGTGACTTAAAAACTGCAATTCTTTGATTGGCCGTTTAGTTAATTTAAAAAAATTATTATTCATGTAATTAATAGAACAAATTTGAGGGGTTTGCGGTTTCTTAACCATTCCATTTGAGATTGGGATTCTACTTAATTGATCATCGATCAGCTATTATAAAAACCAAATAGCTAGAGTGGATATCATTAACTATATCACACTTTCTTAATGGGACCCTGCAGGCACCAAAATAACAATCTAAATGAAGCTGTTATGGTGCCAGGATACCCCTGGAGGTACTGTTACTTTAAGGGGTTAAACTGTTCTCGAAACTTCAATGTGTATATTGCAGAGTTAGGACAGGCTCTAGTGGCTGTCTACTAGGTAGTCACTTGAGGCGCTTACTGAGGTTTCAAAGAGTTTTACTCCAAGAAGCAACACTGGATGTCCAGCATTGAAACAATGCTTTCCTATAGGGAAGGCGTAATGCACGCTGACGTCAGGCAGAATTGTGTAAGGGGTTTTTAACACTTTCAGTAACAGTTGGGTGGAGGCAGAGGGACACTACGATGTTTGGAAAACAGCTTTGTATTCTTAACACTATAGTGTTCCTGTAATACATGCTTAATACAAGCTAATACAAGGTTAAAAAGTTTTCCCTAACTGTGACACGTGCACGTCCGGAAAACTGCTACTTACTATCCAATATATTAATGAAGCAACAAACTGATATTATTTTCCTGAAGCTATTAGATGTTCTTTAGCATGGACATAATCTTGAGAGCGGCATGGCAAACAGGTTCAGTGTTGTGCTGTCTATTAGAAACTTGTGCAAACTGTAAAAAACTAAGTAAAATGACAAACCAGGATATTACTCACTATATGAGCAGCTGCTAACTTCTGATAAAACTGATGTGTGTTCCCCTTTAACCTTAAACATTGTGTCCATATTCTTCAATTTAGTTTTTCCTTGTTTGGGTATTATAAACGGCAAGTGTAGGGTATGGATCGGTTTGGATTCTGTAGATGAAATAGTCTTTGTTTTCCCTGCACTTCTTTGTTTCCCTGAACTGCTGTCTGAAAGTTTAAACTGATCTTTCAGGTGGTCTTGCTTGCTGAGATACAAGGCTTTGTCCAACTTGGTTGCCAGTAAGTCTTGGTCAATAGACTTCATTTTCCTTCTGCATTTGCTTCGAACCTGATTTTGTAAAACAATCAAATAATTTCTTATTATGAACATTCTGACAAAATGACATAGTCACTTAGAAAATCAATCTGTGCAAGATTGAAGACACAGGGACAGAATAATTATATTCTTTATAAGAACAACCAATCTTGAGTTTATTAACCCCTTAAGGACACATGACATGTCTGACATGTCATGATTCCCTTTTATTCCACAAGTTTGGTCCTTAAGGGGTTAATCATTTCTACAGTAAATTGATAATGTATTTATTCTGACATTTTGCTATTGTAGAGAAAGTTTCAAATACAAAGAAGGGAATACATACGGTACACTTCTATTTTTGATATTTATATTATGATTGTCAAAAGGCGGCTCAGAGGGGATATAATAACATTAAACAATTACAAGCAGCTCTCTAGTAACCTGTTCCATAATAGAACTGTGCAAAGGACATGAGATGACCTATTTAGACTTATGAGAGATTGTGCCTATGGCAGAGGAGAAAGGTTTTTTTTCTTTTTACACATGGAGAAAATACATGTGTTTTTAGAAACCTGCCTAAAAAGGATTAAAATAAAATAAAAATGGGTGTGTGTGTGTATATATATATATATATATTTTATTTTTATTTAAATTTTTTTATATTTTGAGGATGGGGGGACAACACATAATATTTGAGGATATAATAGTGAACATATGTGGTAACAGAGTGTTGATTGAAGGAAAAAAATCTGACTGCCAGTTCTTGGAGTCACAAAGTCTCCTCCCCCCCCCCCCAAACTTATGACAAAACGGTAAATTGCTTCAAATTGCGTTTTTTGCTTTCTTTTGGATTAACAATAGTATTACAGAGATGTGAAAAAACTGGATATACTTAAAGACGGAGTAGTCCTTTCTTTGTAATTTCTTTTGACTGTGATGGAATTTTAGTGATATTCTAACACTGTCAATGTCAGTATTTCAAAAGATTTTGTATTTTTGGAGAACAATGACAGAGCCACTTTAACTATAAAAATAATCCACCTTAATTTGCAGAAAAAAATATCATGGATTTATATTAATGTGGTGTCCAGCCTTCTATTTTCACTAAGTATTCAAATGATAATATAATTTAATGTATAGATAAGAAAAAAAGATACCTTAGGGAGCTAAAGGAAGAGCGAAGACAGCGTGTGCCAATAGCACACGAATATCCATTCCCCAGAAGTCTCAAAGGGATTTACCCACAGTGAGAGTTGCAACTCAGAGGGCAAAAGATATTATAAATATATATATATAAAATTATCTTTAATTAGTACTAGGTTGTACTGTACAAAACATGTGAACTCAATAAACAAAAAAACTTAGATAGTGAACCAAAAAGTTAAATGTGAAAAAAAACAAGCATGCTGGGGATTTAAAAAGGAAGGATCTATGTATCCTGTATAGTATATGTAGGAGTGGCTGTTAATATATTGTTCAAATATTGTTAATATATTGTTTAAATTGGCACACGCTGTCTTCGCTCTTCCTTTAGCCCCCTGAGGTATCTTTTTTTCTTATCGATTTATCTGGGGTTCATGCCCGTCTCTACCCACTCAGTCCTATTTTTTTACTTTAGGGTCAAGCTTGTCTTGCCCCTTAAGTCTTTTCTATTTTTAATTTAATGTATAAACAAAAATAAATCACTTTTCTGCTTAGTACATTACTTGATGTTTAAATAACTCATTGTCTTTTCTACACGGTCACCTATTTCTTTATCATTAAGGTTGATGCCCACATTACGGACCTCACACTTGGACCCTGAAGATCTGGCCAGTTCCTCCCATCTTCGCATTCTGTTTTTCAGTTTTCCACTTACATTTTCCACCTCATCTTCCAAAACGTTAATTAGCCTCCTTCTCACACATTCTCCTGTCTCCGAATCCTCAGAGAGCAGAAGGCACTTGTTCAGACTGCAAGGAAACATATTTAACATAAAGAGACTGTAAAAAGCTAAACAAAGTGTTTCTGCTCAAACTGGGAGATATTAATTGTATTAATAATGCATTCCATATAATGACAATTTTAGGTATACATTTTGTAAATTAACTCAATCCTTACTAAATATTTGTAGTGTCCATAATTTTACCTTCAGTGTATTCCAAGGGAATTATACTGAAGTCAACTCAAAGCATTAGTAGAGCTACTCGGTTGCTATCTGCACAGTTCCTTATAGGATACACCAAACAACATATCTACTACTACTGTGCACAACGCTGTGCACCATTTAAGACATTAGTCATCAGAAGGAACAAAGCCAGACTAACCAGGCCACCGATGGGATTGTTTTAGTCTATATAAATAAAGAAAAGAATAAGAATTAAAAATAATTTAATCCAGAATTACAATAATCTGATATATGGATAAGGGAAGGTCAAAAACAAAGAATATCAGACGCTTCACAACAGTAGGTATGTAGCCATTAAATATAGTACTAGTCTTAAGAAAAAAAACAATGAATTCTCAATTAAGGGATACTATAGTCACCAGAACAACTGCAGCAGTTGTTCTGGTAAGTATACTCATTACCTGCAGGCATTTTCATGTAAACACTGCCTTTTCAGAGAACAGGCAGTGTTTACATTTCCCTTCTAGGCATACCTCCACTCCTCAGATGGCCACTGGAGGTGCTTCGTGGGGAAGTGCTGCCGTTCAGCGTCTCCACGCTCTGCAAAACGATGTTTGGCTCCGCCCCCATCCCACCTCCTTGTCGATTTTAGCCAATTCAAGGCTTTACTTATGATAAAGCATTGGATTAGCTAAAAATTGTAAATTCTGTTGATGTCACCAAGGAGGCAGATCAGGGGCGGGTCCAGCGCGAGCTGACCCACGCAGCGCTGGAAATAAGGTGGCTTTTAGCCCCTTCTAAGGGGGCTAAGGGGAGGGTGGATTTAACACTACAGAATTAGAAATACAGGTTTGTGTTCCTGACTCTATAGTGTTTTTTACCTTTAACTCTAACTATGCATCCTGATTCATAGAGTTTGCCCATCGTCTATATTAAATAACAAATGCTGCCTTATTCATGCTTCAGCCTTACTTTCTGATTTTGTGGTCGTTCTTTTCTCTCTCCAGAAGTGGAGACAGACGTATGTCTCCATGATTCCTTTTCCGTGGCCTCCCAGGACCTCTTCTTCTCAAGCTCCTACTCTTCTCATCTTGTATCTCCCTAAAATGAACAATGTTATCAAAGACCCACAAAAATGTCAGGGGGAAGAAAACCAAAGCAAACAACTCCTCCCAAAAAACAAACATTTCTTTTATTTGTTATTAAAAACCATTCTAATGTGGTCATATAAATAAATTACCACTCCACCCATCCCACTAAACACACCTCACTAGAACTTCTCAGATTATGTTGAAAAATGAACTTTCACCACTAACTTATTATTGGACTGCAAGAAATGCACCACAGGCCGCAAATGTTTCTTTTTTTTATATGTCCCAATATTTTGGGGGCTACCCCAATAAAAAAAAAAAAAAAAAATAATAAATATATATACATACATACATACATATATATATATATATAACAGTGTTGGCTACCTCCTCCACCGCTGTTTCCACCTACACCACTATGGTCACCGCCTCCTCAACTCATGGGTCATTAAGTATAAACTATGTTCACAATAGCAGAGGCTTGTGAAGGCTTTTTCTCCATGCATCAGGAGTTGAGATCAGTTTGAACAATGCAAGAGAATACCCTGTACTCCAATCCTCTCTCAAATGAATAATTCTGTTGATCCTCCTGACAGCCATGCTTTAGATTTAGGTTTATGTTCTTCCAAAGCTAAAATCAAAGATTCCATCTAGTGCTATTTTATGGCTCAGCTATATTTTTAATTTTTAGGTATTTTATGTTATTTTAAGTGATTTCCCTATCCACATTTGTTTGCAGGGCACGTGTTCTACTCTTACCCCCAGTCATTTTTGTGCCCAAAAGTTCGGGTCCCCATTTACTTCAATGGGGTTCGGGTTCGATCCCGAACCCAGACTTTTTTTCGAAGTTCGGCCGAACCCGAACATCCAGGTGTCCGCTCAACTCTAATTACTATGTATCCATGAATGTTTTATGCAACAAGCTGTAACCTTGCACTTTGAAATGATACCGATGTACTTTGTACAATTGTTTTCAAGATTTAAAAATAAAAACTTTAAATAAAAATAAATAAATAAAAGGAATAGGGCTCTCCCATCCATTAAAAAGCAGGGATCTTATATTTACGTTTGAATTTTTGTGGTTAGGAAAGGGAAAGCATCCCCACCTTCTCCTCATCAACCATCAAACACAGTCATGTAATCTATCTAATCTAAGTGAATATCAATTATATTGTTACAATGTCACCTGTCAAGGGGTGGATATATTAGGCAGAAAGTAAACAGTCAGTTCTTGAATTTTGTGTGTTGGAAGCAGGAAAAATGGGCAAGCGACAAGAACAGAGTGACTAAATATTGACGGCTAGATGACTGTGTCAAAGCATCTCCAAAATGGAAAGTCTTGGTTCAAGTGAACTGGCCTCAGGGAATTGGCTACCAAAGGGTAATTGAAACACATGGGGAGTGAAGGCTAGCCCGATCATAGAGAAGAGCTACTGTAGTTGAAATTGCTGAATGTTAGAAGTGTGTCAGAACTCACAGTGCATAGTAGTTTGATGGCTAGCTGCAGGTCAGAGCGCCTAGGATGACCCATGTCCACTGCCAATAGAGCCTTCAATTGGGATGTGAGCATCCAAAGTGGATTATGGAGCATTAGAGCCAGATACCACAGGATATGTTCAGAGATCTTGTGGAGTTCATGCCTCAATGCATCACAGCTGTTTTGGTAGTACAAGGGGGACCTACAAATTATTCGGAGGTGGTTTTAATGCTGTGGCTGATCAGTGTAGAGTTAAAGCTAACCCTGAATTCATTTGGAGATATGATGGAACCCTGTTCCTACTCCACTAAAGAACCAGGATAACTAGAGGTTATATATATGTTACTGGCTGCAAATGACAGCCACTTCCCAGCCATACATCTTAAGTGGCTCCACGAGGATCAACAAAATGGCTATAGTAAAAGGAGAAAGTTGTGTGTGAATTAAACTTGCGCTTAAAGTTTAAACTTAAATCAAATGTTACCAGCTATAGCACTATATGAATACTCCAATTTATCCCCCCAAAAAATGAACAGTAAACAACACAAAGCGCTTTTTTAAGGGTTTAGGTGATATCACTCTCCTTTCCATAAAGCACAACAGTGTACAGTGCAGCGCTAATGAAGAGATGTTTTCATGCTAACAAATCAGAGCTTACCCATAGGGTTATGCAGCATAGATAGTTTCATATGTATAGAAAAGGAAACGAAAAAAAAGTATATAATAGTGAAATATTATTTAAGTGAATAAAAAAAAAAAAAAAAGATAAAGAAAATAGGAAATGCTCACAATTGCTTTCTGTGCCTTTATGGTGGCAACAGCACCCTTCCTCTGTATATTCCCTTAAGAAAAATATATGTAGAATAGGAGACATAGGGTGCTGGATATCAAGATATCAAAAATACAGTCTGTACATATAGTAAAACTGCTCACCTTATTTAGGAGCCTATACAATACTGGCTCCAAGTTTTTGCATATGATGCCAATTCTGGAGTGGCAAAGTTCCCTTTTGATTGAGTTTGAAGAATACTATACCAGGATGAATTTTTTAAAAATCGAAAAAGCCTGGATACCAGGCAAATGCGTCTGATACCTCGAGGACTGTATATTCTATTTAAATTCTTTATTGTTTTTATTTCTCATTGAGAGATTTTTTGTTTGTTATTATATATATTAACCTCTTAGTGATCAGACCGTTTTTCAATTTTCTTACCATTAAGGACCAGGGCTGTTTTTAAATTTCTGCGGTGTTTGTGTTTAGCTGTAATTTTTATCTTACTCAATTACTGTACCCACACATATTATATACTGTTTTTCTCACCATTAAATTGTTTTTCCAAAGATACTATTATTTTCATCTTATCATATAATGAACTATAAAAATATTTTTACTTTTTTAAAAACACACTTTTCCCAACTTTGACTCCCACAATCGGTTACGCATCTACAACCGCTCCCCCCCCCCACCCCCCCCCCAAAAAAAACAAAACACACCTGTGCTAAATAGTTTCTAAATTTTGTCCTGAGTTTAGAAATACCCAATGTTAACATGTTCTTGGCTGGAAAGTTATAAGGCTATAAGTACAAGTAGGACATCGCTGTTTCAAAATATATATTTTTTTAATTTATCGATAGTGACATTGTAACACTGTTATCTGTCAAATCTCTGAATCACACCTCACATGTATATATATATTTTTTTAAGTTGACAACCCAGGTTATTCAATATGAGGTAAGTCCAGTCTTTTTTAGTAGCCACTTAGTCACAAACACTGGCCAAAGTTAGCATTTATATTTGTTTGGGTGTTAAAAATGCAAAAAACAATTATGTAACTTTCAAAAACACTAAAACCTGTACTGTTATATTCGGGAGACTTCGCTGAACACAAATCTTAGTGTTTCAAAACAGTAAAACGTATCACAACAATGATATTCGTTTGTGTGTGAAAAATGCAAAAAAACTTCACTTTCACTGACATCATCATCGCTGGGATATGTTTTACTGTTTTGAAACACTAATGTTTGTGTTCAGCGAAGTCTCCAGAGTATAACAGTACCCACCATGTACAGGTTTTATGGTGTCATAGAAAGTTACAGGATTAAATACAGTGCTAGCAAATTAAATTCTCTGGAATTTCAGCCTTGGTTGTCAGGCAGATCCCTCAAATTGCAATAAATAAAATTACTTAATTATGTAAAAATATTACATAAATATGCACGTAGAATTTAAATATATATACATACTTATATATTTGAAGTCTACGTGTATATTTATGAAATTATTTATATATATTTTCATTACCTGGTCCCAGCACTAGATGTTCCCAGTCTTTTTGTTCTCCGGTGAAAAATCTCCAACCAAAAGTATATAGTCCTAGCAGAGAGTACTCTGTAGTCTTTGTAAAATCAATATTAACTGCTGATTTCTTAAGCAAATACAGTGATATACAAAGTAGTCAACGTTTCAGTCTATGCAGACTTTTCTCAAGACAACTTACAATGTGAACTCGTGTCGGTTATATACACACAAGAAACATCTGATTGGAGGGTGAGGAAAAATGGAAACGAGATTGTGTGACGTCAGTAGTGACGCTATGTGAGGTAATTTGCATGCGTGATCAGGTTAACCCTGTCAGGGTGAGAAAAAGGGCCAAGGATATATGTACAATATATACATGTTATTTACAAGAGAACAAATCTCTGAGAATAAACAAAGCAAGAGAGGGCTATGGTGTACATATACATGCTATCTATTCACTGTGTCTGTATCTAACGGTAATACAAGACGCTAGCTAATGTGTACATATTAGTAGTGTTGGCACAATGTATTAGAGTGCAAAGTTGATACAAAAGAAGAAAAAAGTTACTGTGAACACGCAAGAGACAAACACCGTATTAGATAGCTCCCTAATTGGATAACAAGGGAACAAAAGAACCCACAAGTTATATATTTTGAGAATACAATGTATAGCCTCACTATGATACAAAAAAATGATACAAAATCTCTCAAGGAGTTTGCACAAAATTAGATGTTTCTTGTATGTATATAGCCGTCACGAGTTCACTTTGTAAATTGTCTTGAAAAACATCTGCATAGACTGAAACGTCAACTACTTTGTACATCAATTAATAAAGCAGCAGTTAATATTGATTTGACAAAGACTCCAGAGTGCTCTCTACTAGGACTATATATATATATATATATATATTTATTTATATATACATATTTCTTTCTAAGTGTATTTTGAGATATCTATATCTATATCTATATATCTATATATATATATGTGTATGTATGTTAGGTGCTTAAGATAGTACAGTGTGAAATACCATGAATAAGCGTAGGATGATAAAAGGAGCAAGTCGGTTGTGGTGTGCCGAAACCGACGATGAGGTAGGCCTGAGAAAGAAGAGGGCAAAAATTAAGTAATCAAATTTATTAACAGACAACCAATACATATACATTTATCAACCAGACATGTTTATGAAAGCATCCCTTAATTCTTGTACTGGGTTCGGTATGTACCGTGAGTAAGCGGATGACTTCCAGCGCCCCAGTGTTTTGATAACATGAGTTGGGATGTTGACACTGGAGGCTGTGGACGCGGCTCCTATACGAAAGGAGTGTCCTGAGTATTTGTTTGCGTTGAGGCCCAGTTGTGTGAGCAAGGACCTGACGTAGGTCATGAAGGTTGTAGTGGTGAGTACTGCACCTTGTAGTTGTAATAACGGTTGCGAGGGCAGTAAGTGATGGTGCTGTATGTAGGCATCAAGAACCTTGACGGGACACCATCTGTTGTGCGTGGGATAGTACGGAATGTTTACAGGTATGTGCTGGCTGGTTTTGGAGTGAGGTAAAGACAGGATGTAATGATCCATATGTTTTGTCAAGTGGGAATAGAGGAGGAATGGAGTGGTTTGGGTCGTGGAGGTCGTAGTGAATTCTCTGGGTCGTAGAAATCCATAGAAAGCGATGTATATTGCTGTTTTGATGATAGAATTCGTATTAGTGTCAAACGGTTTTAGGTCGAGTAGGTTAGATAATGCTTTGAAGATATGGTTATCTATGGGTAGCCTCTGGGCCAAATGTGTGGGTTCTGATTTTTGAATACCTCTGAGTATGGTCTTAATTTGGTGAGAGGCCATGAAACTGTTGTTATTTGGGTGTAAGATGAGCATGTGGTGTTGAATGCCAGTGAGATAGAGTTTGATGGTGTTGTATGACATTTTGAGTTTAAGGTGGCAAAAGGAAGCAAACCCCAAAAAAGATGTCATAACAAACGGTTGTATGATGTTATGTTCCAGAAGGAATCGTTTGAATAGTGTGAAAGCCCTGCTGTATGTTTTGTTTGTATTGTGTGAAAGTGCCAACTGGGACAATGTCCTGCTATGCTGCATGATGACGTCTAGTCCAGTATGAGTTGTTGAAATGTTGGAGTGATGGTGGCTGTGGGTGCTGCTGACGGGAGTGCTTGATGAAACTCCTGAAATTTAAAGTGAGACAAATTGTCAGCAGCTGTGTTATATACACCTGGCACATGGAAACAACATGGGAAGAAATTATGACAAGCTGCCAACCAAGTGAGTTTCCTCAGAAATCTCATGATCGTAAGAGATTTGGAACGACCTTTGTTGATGATGTGACAGGTTGCCTGGTTGTCTGAGTAACAACGCACTGGCGTATTAGCCCATAAATGACCCCACGCTACGGCAGCCGCCACTATGGGGTAGATCTCAAAAAGAGCTGAGGTAGTGGAAAAACCTTCCAAATCCAGAACTGCTGAAGGCCAGCTGCCCCAAAGCCATTCGTTCCCAAAAATTGCTGCAAAACCAGTGGTAGATGCCGCATCTGACCAAATGGTAGGAGATGATTCAGTCAATTGAGGGAGGAACATACTTTTACCATTCCAAGTGGTTAAAAATCTCTTCCACATGTTTAGATCTGCCGTAGCTTGGGCATCTAAGGACAACCTGTGCGTGTCATGTAGAAAAAGTGGGAAAAGATGCAATAGTCGTGAAATAAAGGAGCGGCCTTGAGGTATGATGCGCATCGCAAAATTTAGTGACCCTAGCAGGGACTGTAGCTCTTTGCGGTTGCAAGTGCCGAGCTGTAGGTAGTTGTTTATGTAAGTGAGAATATTTTCTATCTTATCGTATGGTAGGCTTGCTTGCATTGTGGCAGAGTCTAATTGGATACCCAGAAAAGTGATAACCGTGTCTGGCCCTTCTGTTTTCTTTGGGGAGATGGGTACACCTAGTTGCTCAAACAGCTTAGTGGTAGCTTTGAGGCTAGTGGGAGGTGCAGTATTCTCCTCGACCAGTAGGAAATCGTCCAAGTAATGTAATACCGTAGGGCATCCGGCTATGTTCAATAGTAACCAGCATAATGCTTCGGCAAATGTGTCGAAAATAGCTGGGCTACTTTTGGACCCAAAAGTTAACCGGGAGAAAAAATAGTAGTTCCCGGACCACTTGATGCCATGCAGGTGCCACAGTGTGGGGTGGATAGGGAGTAATTTGAAGGCGTTAGTAATGTCGGTCTTACTGAGCCAGGCTCCAACCCCTGCTTGTATGATAGCTGTAATGGCGTGATCTATGGTGGTGTATTGCAGAGAGAATTCCACAGAGGGTATGAGGGAATTAAGACTGGGGTTGGCCGATGAGTGGGGAGCCAATAAGTCAATGATGAGTCTCTGTTTTTGGGAATATTTCCCTGTGACAATACCAATAGGGTTGGTGCACCATTCTGTGAATGGAGGAGTTCTAAAAGGCCCCAATACAAAGCCCTCATCCACTTCTTGGTCTATGAGGGTGTCAACCACTGTGGGGTTGTGTTGGGCGGATTGTAGGTTAGGACATTCCAGAGTTCCAGCTGGTATGTGTAGGATACCTGTGTGGAAGCCTTCTGTTAAACCAGAAATAAGAAAATCTACCAGGTGTCTAGATGGGTGCTGAGACATCAATGCTGTGAATACTGGCATATTAATGGACGTAAGGTAAGGCTTGGAATACATTTTATTTGGACACATGGTCTTTGCATGTGCCCTAAAACATTTTGAACAGACATGCAATAGTCTACATCCACTGTAATTACAAGACCCAACATTGAAATTATTACATATCTGGGACTTGCCCAGAAACTTGATTGGGCGTCCCAATTTGTCTTTGGATAGTTTCCCTGGATCCCCAGAGGAACTAGTTCCTTGTGTGGAGGCATGTCCGTCTGCCGTGTTGGGACAAAAATTAGTGGTATGGGCTGTGGAGGAGCAGTATGCACAAGCTTGTGTTCTTAGACCTGCAAAGTGTCTGCAAAATAAGACGGTATCAATCCTTCCCCAGTTTGATCGTGTACCGTACTGGGAGAAGGCTCCAGCCACTTTTGCAGAAAAAGACCTATGGTAGTCATAGAATGCTGAACCACCATATTTGTTGCCCAGGTCTACCAGCTTGTGCATATAGAGATCAAACTCCTCTCTTCTGTTGGGATAAACCGCACAGATGACATCCCTGTAAATACCAAACGCTAGTACAAATTCAGGGATAGTCAGTTTCCTGTTCAGGCGGGCATCCCTAGATCTGATAATAACAGAAACATCATCATAAGCATACGTCTTATGTTCCACAATGTCCTGGGAGGCAATCAACAGGGAAGCCAGGTTGACGTCTTTACCTTCCAGGATATCCCTTTTGATATGCTCAAGTATCATGTGGGCCGGGCTAACTTCCTGGTCATCCAGGGTGCTGGCTGGAGCGACTAATGGCAAGGCTGGTGTTTGTACCGCAGCCACGGGTGGCCCTGCTAGAGTGAGGGCCGTGGTGATCGACTCAAGTTTCTCCAGCCTGGAGTTGACCTTGCCCATGGATGCCATGAGTGAGGATAACATGGCATGTATGTCCCCTGGGTTGGACTGGCTAGATCCTTCCCCGGCTTCCATGTTATTAGTTGATGTGCGTAGCAGTTTGAAAAGTTCTGCCTTCCTTGCTGTAGCGGGGTAGGGGATTTGTCGTCTCCTTAATTCCGTGGTTATGCGCGGGATTGTCCAGGATCTAATTGATGCTGGACTAGCTAGCTCTCCTCCTTGTGTGGAAGTGACAGCTCTAGCCGGGGTGCTAGGCAGAGAGAAATCCTCTACCCCTTCCTGAGACATACTATAAATAAAACAATAATTAGTATATAGAACCACCAAATTGTACTGGCAGGCTAGCTAGGCCGGATGGAGAATGTATTATACTTGTTTGGTGACAGGTGAGGCCCTGCTAATTGCCAAGCGGCTTGAGAGGCTCTATCTATGCGTTGGCGCGAGGGGTTATTGAGGCCACTTGACGTAGTGGCAGGAGTTTTAGGCCTCTCGGTGACTGTACGACAGAAAACAGGGGAAGGGAGTGACAGGTGAGGCCCTCTCTTTGCAACATGCGAGGCGGCTAGCTAACGTGTGGCCCGATGGGTGTTTGCCTCCGAAACGTTTGAGGCGGGGTGTTGGCCTCGCGGGACCACTAACTGATGGCGACAGCCAAGACGGGGTAAATACCTATTGGGAATCCTGTGACCCTATTGCCAGTACTCTAAACTAGGGGGATGAAATGAAATGTATGGTAGAATACCATATGAGCAGGTGTACGTACCTGGTAGTATGACAAATCACAGGAATAAACCGTGTGGAGCAATTATATAAGCTTGACAGCCTAAAAATGGGTAAAAGAGTAGTATGATGAGTGTGGAGTGTGAAAAGAAACAGACTTATAGTCTGTTGCAGCAATGTATAAAAATTATGTTGATACCATGGGAATAGCTATGAGTGGCTCAGAAATGTTTGCATGCTTGAATAAGACATCTGAGGGAGGCCGTGGCCTATGTACAAACAATCTATGTGTTACGTGATAATGGTGTGTAAAGGAAAACATGAAACGTAGGTTATATACATATGTATATGACTGTGCAGGGGGCGTATGATTGGTTGGATCAGTTCGTGTGATTCAACCCGAGTATGCATGCAAAAGGATTTAAGCCTTATGTGTCATCGTCATGACAGAGAAATGAGGCCTGTAATATAGGCTGAGTGAATTGAAATGAAATGGATAGTTATAAAACTCCTGGCGTGGGAGTTCAATGATCTGTACAGAAATGTAACTGGTTTATAGAAAGGGACATGGATGAGGTCATGGCCTAATTAACACAGCGTTATGTATGATATGTAGCAGAATAACCAAAGGCAGGGATACCCCAAAATGATTTAAAATGATGTAAAGTGATGTATATCTATATGATATATCTGTATAGAAAAGACGTATCAACCCGAGAATTATTGCTTAAATGAACCTATATCCTTTGTATGTGTTGTATTAATAACCCAGAAGTGAGGCTTGTAACATGCTGAGTCATTTGTATAAATGGATAAGTAATGCAGACCCCTGAAAGCGTGGGAGTCAAATGGTATATACAGAGAAGTGGACTTGATTTGTGGACGTAATACAATACTGACAATATTTAAAAGTAATCAAAATAATCTATTTAAGCAAGCAATTCTTTAACCGAACGTTATATACACATGAAATGGTGAATATAATTCATGAAAGGATTATACGTGAACACACAGAAAAGCCGAAAGCAAATGTGAGGGAAACACAGAAGTTAGAATAGTTTAACCGTATGACTTATGCGAACCAAAAGCGTGTATGAGCGTATGTAAAATTTGCCGAACGGCAAAACAACCGAATGATAATTCGTTTCAATAACATGAAATAGGATATGCGAAATGACTATTGAACGATTAAATATGTTCAGCCAAATGACCGTACGAATGAAAAAGCCCGCGAATGGCTTGAAACATTCGTGTCATAACCAGGGAAAAAGCCGTAAAGCGAGGACCCGTGCTGTACCGTACGCCGTGGGAACCGGTCCTGGCGTGACAGGAAGGTCTGACTTATGGTTTAGGAGTCCCTAGGACGCGATCTACGATGGAGACCGGAGTCAGAAGAAGCTGGACTGGCGGAAAGGCCTGAACAGGATTCCTGGACACCGCTTAACGTGGTGAAACCTCCTGGATACTGAAACCAAGATGGCGTCTGAGAGAACCCGGAAGTGGATCCTCATTCAACGCTGACCTCGAACGGTAAGGAGCCAGGCAAGGGGAGTGCCTTAAATAGGCTAGGGGTAGCAAACCAGCACCTCCCACAAATGCAGGCAAATTGCCTTAATACATATCAAAATACAGCTGGAAAAAAAATACATATAATTTTATTATTTACATTTTATTTTTATAATAATATATACAATATATAGTTATTATATATATATATATATATATATATATGTACACATACATACACACGTAATTTTACTCTAAGTGTATTTTTATATTAATATACATTAATTAAAAAAATACACTTATTATGCCGTTATATATATATATATATATATATATATATATATATATATATATATACACACATATATACATACACACACACATACATCAATCAATCAAACTCCAAATAGATTATGGTGGGGAGAAATTGTGATTGAAAACCCCTTCCACCTGAAGTCTATGGATAGTTAAGAATCTGCACACCAGTCAAGCCATAAGACTTGCTTTTCCCACAGAAATCCCAAGTCTGCAGTGATGTTACAACCGCAAAGGATTCTGGGTGAGCACATCCAAGGTATTGCAAGTGGGGTATGTCCAGTCTTTTTAGTAGCCACTTAGTCAAA
This sequence comes from Pelobates cultripes, assembly GCA_933207985.1. NCBI lineage: Eukaryota > Metazoa > Chordata > Amphibia > Anura > Pelobatidae > Pelobates > Pelobates cultripes. The sequence goes on from OW240918.1 coordinate 91,777,648, forward strand.
AACACTGGCCAAAGTTGTTGTTCATATTTGTTTTTGTGTGAAAAAGGCAAAAAACTAATATTTGGCCAGTGTTTGTGACTAAGTGGCTACTAAAAATGACTGGACATACCTCATTTGCAATACCTTGGGTTGTCTACTTTTGCAAATTGTATGCAATCATGGGGGTAATTCTCATTCCTGGGCTACCATACGGTCTCAAAGGCAACATTACCAAACTGGCAAATTTCAATGTGAAAAAAATGAAATGCAAGCCTTATACTTGACTCTCTAACTTTCCAAAACACCATAAAACCTGTACATAGGGGTTACTGTTATACTTGGGAGACTTCACTGAACATAAACATAAGTGCTTCAAAACAGTAATTATATGTAATTTATGCAATTATATATATTTATCTAAATAAATATATTTGCGGTTATTTGTTTTTTATATATAGATAGATATATATAGAATGTCATTCTAAGTGTATTTTGTTACATATATATATATATATATATATATATTTATTTTGATAACAAAATGCAGTTAGAATGAAATTACATATGTATATATCATTTATTTTAATTTTTATAAATATTTTTATTTATTTTATTATTGTATTTATTCTTGTAATTATACGTGTATATATAAATATAAAATATATATATATAATATATATATTTCTTATATATGTAACGTCAGTCTAAGTGTATTTTAATACTAATATGTATACTTATATTAACATTCAAATACACTATGTATGACGTTACATATATAAGATGTGTGTATGTATATGTATGTATATATATATATATATATATATATATATATATACACATACACACATACATATACATACACATATACATACACACACACACTTATTTTAACATGTTTAATTAATATTTTTTTTTACACTTTCCACCACCAGGGGGACTGTGACAGCTCCACAGCCAGCTATAGGGGGCCTGATATGGCATTGGAGGGCTGCCTGGGCTGTCAGGCAGTCCTCCTGAAGTGGAGCGCCGGGAAGGTAAGTATCCCAGCGGCTCCAAAGCTCAAAGCCGTTATGGCTTTAAAGCCCATTTAAGGCGGGACGGCATAGAATGCCGTAACGGCGTTAAGGGGTTAACTATCCACAGACTTCAGGTGGAAGGGGTTTTCAATCACAATTTCCTCCCACCATAACCTATTTGGATTTTGCTTCCCAAGCACTACCAAGCCTCAATAAGCAAACCAGTAACCAACCTCATGCTGGTGAGTTGCATTAACAACGAAACAGCTGTCCATGAATGGTTCACTGGTTTTACATCTTTTCCTAAATTGTGTTTCAAGCTGTTGTATACAGCAAACACAGATTAAAAGGAATTCAAGTTTAAAATGGAATGAGGCAAAAATGTGATTCTTTGTTAAACTAATTTGCATATGCCCACCCAGAATCCTTTGCGGTTGTAACATCACTGCAGATTTGGGATTTCTGTGGGAAAAGCAAGTCTTATGGCTTAACTGGTGGTCAGAGTTTTGTTTAACATTGTATTAACTATATATATATATATATATATATATATATATATATATATATATATATATATAGATATACATACATATATATACATACACACACACACACACACACACACACACACGTATATATATTTTTTGTAATGTATTTTTTTCGTTAACATTTTAATTTTTCAACAGCAGGGGGACTGCCTGTCAGGCAGCACTATGGACGCCTATTGCGGCTACGTGACCGCTCTTTCAGAGTGGTCACATGGCCAGCGGGGTCCTGTCTAGGGAGGCTGTCAGACAACGGTGGAGATCAGGTAAGTAAGTAGGAATACCACGGACGTAGTAGGTACGTTTAGACCTATTTTTGGTACATCTGTGGTCGGGAAGGGGTTAAAAGCTACTTTTTATTTGCAAAACCACAAGTCTTCCAACTGGATCAAAAGGGAGCTTTGCCACTCCAGAACTGGCATGATATGCAAAACCTGGAGCTAGTATTTTATGGGCTCCTAAATAAGGTGAGCAGTTTTACTATATGTACAGACTGTGTTTTTGATATCTGGATATCCTGCACTATTTTTCTGCACCTTATATCTCCTATTCTACATATATTTCACCAGCATTCTTAAAGGGATATACAAAGGAAGGTTGCTGTTGCCACCATAAAGGCAGAGAAAGCCCACACGTTCAGAGCCAAAACTTTTAACATTTCCTATTTTAGTTATCTTTTGTATTCAGTTAAACAATATTTCACTATTATATACTTTTTCGTTTCCTTTTATATTTATGTAAATACCTATGCTGCATAACCCTATGGGTAAACTCTGATTTGTTTGCATGCAAACGTCTCTTCATTAGCGCTATACTGTACACTGTTGTGTTTTATGGAAAGGAGGGTGAGATCATCTAAACCCTAAAAAAGCACTTTGTGTTGTTCACTGTTCAAAATGGCTACAGTGACTAGTCCATCTATTTATTAGTGTGTGAGAATACCAGCATAAGGCGTAAAATGAGTTCTGCTTGTTTTGTTTCTGCCTCCCAAAAATCTGTGAGAATTACTAGTCTAACTTACTATAATAAAATACAAATGTAAATTGACAGGCACATCTTTTTAAAGTTTTGAGAGGCCACCTTGTGTGGCTCAAATAGATACACTAATTCAACATTTTGAGAGTTCGCCACTTCAAAGCCAAAAAGTCAATACTCAAATTCATTCCTTTTTTTGTTCCATTTTTTTACTGTACTTGCATAAACACTGCAAATTAATCTTGAAGAAAAATTACTGAGCATCCTAGATATCACCATATCCTTAGTTAAAGCATAGCAACCAAGATGCTTACAATTTCTACAATGCTCAATGATATTGCAGTGAGCTTAAAAGGACATTGAAGGCACCCAGACCACTCCGGCTCATTTAAGTGGTCTGGGTGCAGTGTCCAATGTTCCTTAACCCTGCAATAGTAACTATTGCAGTTATTGAGAAACTGCAATAGTTACAATCCAGGGTTAACTCCACCTCTAGTGGCTGTCTATCAGACAGCCACTAGAGGTACTTCCTGGTTTGAAATGGACGCTCTGCATGAGGACCTCCAGCAATAGATTTTTCCCCACAAGAAAGTATTGAATAATGTTTTCCTATGGGGAAATCCTAATGCGAGTGCCGCCATTGCCGTCAGCCGGCAGGGGAGGAGCATGGGTGGAGCCTGATCCAGCAACGAGGGACATCGGCACTGGTTTCTGAGAAGTGTCTGACGGGCTTTTAACCCGGTCAGCCCCGCAAGAGGGGGTCACTGTAGGATTTTATAGGCTAGAAAAACAGCTTTGTTTTCCTGGCACTATAGAATCCCTTTAACTAAGAGACAATTATACAAACTCACAAGACAAATAATGGAAGGGTAAATACTTACTCTGAGTCCCTTCTTCTTTGCAACTTAACCAATTCCCTCTGCTTTTCTTTGTACTGTCTCTGCAGCTCTGCTAATTTGATCCTATAGTCAAGTTCTGTAGAATCCATGTGCTCAATGGCAGACTTCATCGAAAACAGCTGTATGCAAACAAAAAACGTGCCAACGCCTAATTACCACCACATTATGAGGTATTATTTTGAGGTAGAACATTCACACACAGCATATGGTAAGAAGCATAAGAAGAAGAAAAAAAAAAACACAAAAAAAAGTAATTTTAATCAAGAGAAATCATTTTGTTTATCTAGTTTAAATTTAAGACACACTATTATATTTAATACAGAGAAAAAGAAAGGATATGTATGTGTTTAGGTTTTTCCTAAAGATCTCGTCCATATTTTAACGCTGTAACGAGGAAGTTGCTACAGTGTGTCAGCCAATCCCTAGTTTCCATTAGCTTTGCGTTGAAAAACAGACTAGGAATTGTATGCACAATATTACATGTTAGAATACTTATCAATTTCTCATCCGAGTGATCCCAGCACAGTGGTTCACTCAAGAACTATTTAACAACAAGAAGCACATCATTTATTAAAATAAAGAAATAATGAGAACTACTTCTTCAAATATTTAAAATATATGAAGAATGGAAGCTAGTGACAGCTTTCATATTGTGGAGTAAGATTTTCACTTATATATTTTCAATAATTGAGATGTTGCTTGCTACGGCATTGCAGTTACTGAGCCTTTAAAAAAAAATATATATTATTACAAATATATTGAGCAGGGGTTTCTGTAACACAAAATGAGGTATGCAGTTTTACAAGTATGTGCAGTGAAGAGACAAGTTATTATAATTATATGCATCAAGCTTGCCTGGAGCATATATATAAACTATGTCACGTCCTGCAAACTACACTCACCGTATCGTCTTTTCTATGCATCCAGCTGTATTTCTTGTTAGGATTCAAATCTCTAGGTAATTGAATGGACTCTGCTTTCAAACAATCCAGAGAAGGGCGCGAGAGAACTTCCATCAACATCTGTGTGCTAGCAGCGAGCAAACTCTCAAGGGAAACTGGAGGATAGCATGTCTGCATGCCTGGATACAAAATAAGGTCAATTAGTTACCAATTGTGACTCCTACCTAGGAGACATGTTTCATAGAGTTTTACCCTGGCTCTTTTTTTTTTTTTTTTAGAAGTTTGTGGTCAAAGAACACAGTGAGATATATATCTAGTTTATGTAAATTCCTCTTATGATAAAGAGAGATAATTGTACACAGGATTTTTAAATATTAAACCCCAGTGTCAGTAAAATATGACCTTAATGGCCTTAAATATTTTTTGCTACATTTTATACAAGGGGTCGTCAATCTTTAGAGTGGTGCCCATGTAATACTTTAATGTTCCTTGGAGTACCAGCTCTATTAAAAAAAAACAAAAACAAAAAAAACAACAATAATAATAATGTGGAATAAATTGTTAAGAAAATTATTTTGTGTTTCTGTGTGGAGGGTGCGCGGCTTCCTTGTAGAGGGGGTTGTGGGAATATGTTGGGGAACCTTGCTTTTGTTATTTATCGGTGTAGTGGCTGCTTTGTGGGATTGTATGAAGGCAGTGTGTGGTGTGAACCATTAGTAGTATTGTATGTGTATGTGGGCTCTCTGTTTATTGTGTGTGTGATGTTTGAGGTGCAATGTATGTGGGTTGGATGACTGCAGTTGGATTTTATGGGAGGTCTTAAAATGTTGCAATTATCGTTATAGCTACCTATATATCTATCTATCTATCTATAGATATAAAGATATTTGTTAAAATTGCAACATTTTAAGACCTCCCATAAAATCCAACTGCAGTCATCCAACCCACATACATTGCACCTCAAACATCTCACACACAACACACATGTCTGCTCTTATGAGATTAACCCACTTACTTGGGGAAAAAATTCCATCTGGGGCTCTCTGCAGTACAAGGCTAAATAGTGCTCTGAGATGAGGCACCTGTGACAGGGAAGGGTGAAAACCTGTGTCACATTGGCCCCCAGCAGCACCCCATTTATGCATGTTCAGGTGAGTGCAGCTGCACTCACCTATAAATCTATCCAGATTTTATATAAATAAAAAAGATTGGAGTAGCCGTATTAGTCCAGTAGACAAGATGCCAAAATACCAGAGTATTGCAGTATGCAATGATACCTTTTTTATTGGACTAGCATAATATTTCAAAGACTTGTCTCTGAAATATTAAGTTAGTCCAATAAAAAAAAAGGTATCATTGCATACTGCAATACTCTGGTATTTTGGCATTATATATATAGATTTGTTAAAATTGCAACATTTTTAAGGCCTAACATTTCAAGACCTAACACACACACACATACATATAAAAAAGGGAGAGAATGGGGACATGAATCCAAGTGGATCCCTGGTGGATACAGACAACTTGTACCTATCCCTTCAGTCTGACACTTCTCAGTGGGATTGAGCATTGCCATGGTAACCAGGGGCAATGCACTGAATCACTCAGAAGTTCCGGATTGCGAGGAAGAGGTACACATAGTCTGCATCTGCGTAATATGCAGACCACAAACGCTCTTACGCTAAAGAGGTGAATTCTACGGTGACAGTGGAGATCCCCTGACCTCCACAGTGGACCATTTAGGTTTACCAATCTTGCATGTTGCTGACCCCTTCTATAATCACAGTATTTTTTAGTACATCCTGTGTCTTACATTGGGTAAGCTAAAAATAAACAAGGTAAATGGGAGTGGAACTCTTACCACATAATTCCTTTTTTCTTTTCTCCAATTCAAGTTCTGCCATGTCACTTAGCAGAGCAATGCCCTGGAAAAGAGCAGAATCCCCTGGCTCAGAAGTAAATTTTTCAGCATTACTAGGCAAACAAGAATAGAACTGAGGCAACTCAGTTGCAGCCACTAAGGCATTCATTCCAGCCAATGGATCTTCGGGTTTAATATCCGTGGACAACATGTTAGCGGGCACGTAAGAAATTTCTGTTCCAATACTACATGAATTGTCAGCTACAGGGTCCGTGCATTCCTGTTCTCTGTTTGCATGTCCTTCTTCAAAAACATTTAAGTCACTAAAATCAGTCATGCTTTGAGTATGTGGACTATCAAGAATGAGACCTGGGGTGATCTGGTCATCTTCACCATCTTCGCTGGATGCACTTCTAAAGTCTGTCTGAGTTGAACTTGTCTCTTTTAAAGTTTCAGGACTGGTTTGTGAGATACAAACTGCTTGGCAGTTCTCTAGACCTTGGTTCTGTCCATCTTCAATGTTTGAGGTTTCACTCTGTTGGAGCAAAACAAGCGGACAGGTCAAGTCTTCCTCTTGCAAGTCTCTGGCAAGTTCACAAACAGCTTCCAAGGAATCATCTTCTGTCCTCAGTTTACTTTCTAAAGACTCAACTGAAGCATCTGCTACACTTGGATCAAAACCTTCAGAAATGACTAAATGCGTGGATTTTAACTCCAAGGAGGTTTCCATTTGATTGGAGTTACTAGCCGAGAGTGGAACGTCTGGAGCATAACAGTCTGCATCTGTAGTGGCTGTTGGTTGGATAAAGTATGGGTAATGTTGTCTAAATGGTAGAGTTTGGAATGGGTAACCTGGGGAGGAGACCTCTGGAAAGAAGAAAAAATAAACAAATAAATAAACACATTCTAATTTCCATTCTTTAATCGTATGCTTGACATGCCAAATGCCCTAAAGAAAACACAATTTAATGCAGCTCTATCACTTGCGTGATCTTTTCATGTTTTGCAAAGACACATGAAGCGGACAACACCCGGTTTGTGTGCTGCAGCCAGATTGAGAAGCAAACGTTAGATATACAAAGCTAAAGCTATCCTCTGATCTGAATCTTCCATCTCCAGGCATTTCATCCTCCAAAAGCCTGTGAGAGTACAAGACTGAAGTCTACAGATGACTCCACAACACTGAGGTTTATGGAGGATCCCTCAACATCGAGAGGTTTCCCACAGCCGCTAGCACAAAATTCCTTTGGTCAATTGTTGTAATCCCTAAACTAAAGTAGTTCCTTCTTTATCGTATAACACAATATCTTATATCTTTTGATTTGAATGAAATTCCATGACCGTCATCATGAATGTTTCATGAAGAGTTTACCTTCATGAAATATTCAGAAGTGAAAGAACCACTTTAATCTACCCATCATGCTAAACAATGTGCGTCAATGTCTGTCAAGTTATTTTCTTGCTAGTGGTAAACATGGAGGCGTTGAAGCTGAATGAACATGGAATCCAAGTGACATAATGGCCATTTTTTTCAAAAAGATTGCAAGTTCACATCAGTTAGCCTACCTACTAAACAATAAATAAACAATAAAAAAAACAGGTCACTAAGTGACAAACCTTGGAATGTAGCAGAAACATCCTTTTTCACATCCCTATTTTTCTTTTCTGTCTCCTCTATAGATTCCACTTCAGTAGGCATGACAGTAGAGGGAGAAGGAAGAGAAGCCGAGGGTGGTCTGGGTGATTTAGAATGTGTAGAATATACACATGGTTCTTGTGGTACTAACTCTTCTTTATGAACAATCTCTGTTTTTAGCATAGGCAGCAGTGAGTGTTTTGGAGAGAAAGAAGGAGGAGGACTAAGTTCTTTAGTATGTGAAGCAGAAACAGATGGAGATAAGACCTTCCTTTGTTTCATTCCTGCATGAGACACCAGAGGTTTATTCTGTTCTTGACTTGGCTTTGCAACCTTGTCCCCTGCCTCTGGCTGTTGCTCACTTACTTTGAGTTTATCCTGGAACAGAGTTGAAGAAAATAATACAATCACATAGATTACAACAAAAACAATGCGAAATGCAGTTATGGCATAGACCAAATGACACACACACAAGCTATTTAGCAAAAAAAAATAAAAATTAATAAAAGCGTCCCCTCTGCCTGAAAATAGCAAATCAACAAAGCTAAACATGTCCACTTCGTTCCATGTTGAGACCATTATATTTATCCAATATGTTATAAATTAAAGTAGCAGTATTGGAACAGAACTGTCTTCTGGTGCCATCCCACAGTACGCAAGACGTTTTCAAAAGGTTTGACACTTACCTTGGTTGCTGGGGACTCTCATCTAGCCTCCATTTTTTAAGCTGTTACTGTGGAAGTGCCAACTTCTGCATTCGCAATATCATCTATGATTGTCAAGGTATTTGATTTGGCCATTTGTGCAATAATGTATATGAAAAATAATTAACTATTGCAGTTTCTTTTAAATACATTTTTTATTTATAACAGAAATTTGCAGCGACGAGCTTTATCAAGCAAAATTAATTGGCTCAGGGAATCAATGGATGCTCTCAGCTAATGAATTTCATCCAAATAGGGATGACATTGATAAACTGAATGCACAAGGCAAAGTTCTATAGATTCCACTTCAGTAGGCATAACAGTAGAGGGAGAATGAAGAGAAGCCGAGGGTGGTCTGGGTGATTGAGAATGTGTAGAATATACACATGGTTCAAAATCTCTGAAACAGAGGACATATAATGGTGCTCAGAGGACCCAGGTAAGACCAAAAAAAAAAAAAAAAAATTTCTTCACACAGATTACTTTTTTTCTTTGAAATATTGTCACACATCAAACACTAGTCTATATTTTAGTTTTTGCTGCTGAGAATTACAGATATACAGTAGATAACATCTGGTATGAATTCAACAAACATTTTTTGAGAATGTTGCCAAATGGTTGAAATCTATAATAGCTCCCACACTATGCACACTCCAAAATTCTACAGATGCTTTTGGGGATTGTTGCCAATAAAATGCTGGGTGTGTGTTAATATGGAGTAAGACCTTTTTATCTCGGAACTGGTTGAGGGTGCACAAACGTTTTGTGCTGCATGTTTGAATTACACAAACTGTACGAAAATAGTCTTCCAGAATTTGCACTGAATTATAGTATGTCACTGTATCAAATGCATATCACAAACGTGGTTTTAAAATGTGATGGGTGAGGATTATTACAGTTAGGCATTCTAGCTGGAGGAGGTAATACAAAGTACATAAGTAGCTTCCCCCCAACAGTGCTCTGAATGGATATCCAGAATATCTATGGGACAGGGCATGGTAAAAAACATATAAGCTCAATTCTAGTACAGGAAGAGAATACAAACTTTAGATGGACACTATAGTCACAAAAACTGCTCAATTCACTGCCTTTTAGGAGTTACATTATTTTTGTTTCTGTCTATGCAGCCCCAGCCACACCCGTGACTGATATAACTAAATAGCAGCAAATTGAGAAATGAGACTGTAGGGGCATGATCTATACACCAAAACTGCTCAATTAAAGGTCCCCTAGCCTTCTTTCTTGCTTTTATATGAACTTGCCATAGAAAATTAAAAATTTTTAGTAAGTTTTAATAATAAAACTTACCTCCGTTCCAGCGCCGAGCTCCCCGCTAGGCCACGCCTCCTTTTTTGTCAAAATGACGAAATTGAAGGGCCCAATAGGCCTTTTCTCCTTGAGAAGCATCATTGCGATGTGGTGCAGATGTGCGGTTTCGCGCTGCACCAATCGCATTCTTCATAGAGCGGCATTGAATGCCGCCCTATGACGAAACTCAGCGCTCAACCGCACCCGTGCGCGGAATGAGAGTTCGCAAGCTGAGCTGTCTGACTGACAGCTCAGCTCGCTTTCTATAGCCGCCCCCCTCCTCAGCCAAACTGTGTGTTTGCATGTTTGCATAGAAACACTATTGATAGAGATCTCTCTATATATATCGTGTTTCTATGCAAACACACAAGTGTGCTCAGACGGGACATTAAAGGCATTACCAACAGGCTGGGAACGGTGGAAGCCACCTCCCCTGGCCACACAAACCAGATTGCAGACCTCCAGCAACAAAAAGCCCGGCAACACGAGCAACAACTTGCCGCCCACGAAGATAAGAACCGACGGAACAATATAAAGCTACGGGAGGGGTCGACACTGTCCCAGAGGCCGAACTTCCACATTTTATCAGGAGATTACTCACAGCGTTATTAACCCCAAAGGCAGCGAAAGCAACCGTCCTGGAAAGAATATTCTGCATACCACAACCAGCAAAGGCCCCACCAACCGCAACAGGTGACCTGATTCGCAAATTTTAGTCGCTCAGGGCCAAAAAAGTGGTCATAGATATTGTTAAAGGTCAGCCTACATATATCCCTCCAAGGGAATGATCCTCTCATTCTACGCAGACTTATCGGGCTCTCCTGTGCCTCCATCAAATCCGGTACCGCTGGGGACCAGGGCGCACCCTTACTATAGAAGCAGGAGGTAACAGGCATATAATCCACGACATACAAGAGGCCACTGGGATGCTGGGTTTACTTGGCCTCCCCTTGGACTCACTGGCTCCGTCGAAGCGCCCAGCAGGCCAAACGCGCCCACAAGGAGGATACTCTGCCGATGCCCCGGAGTTCGTACCCCGGAGAACACCCACAGACCCATATTCCAAGGTCACCACTTGAAGCTGGATACATCTTGTAGGACTAGCATAACGTACTGCACAGCACCGTGCATACCTCCTGACGACCTAAGAACCCAGGCATGCCTGTAACTTTAAGTTTCCTCACACTTATGCAGAATACGGAACTTGTGTATTTTTTTATATATATATATATATATATATATATATATATATATTTTTTTTTTATATTTTATTTATATTTTTGTTACCCTCGTGGGCCTATGCTCACACATCTGGACAGCTAGTTATGTTTAATGACACCAGCCAGTCGGTTCCATCGAGCATTTCTGCACTAGCTATATAACTTCAGCATTCACCACATCATACCCAATAGGCTTCTCCCAATCTAAATCTCTGGTGGAAGATACAGCTCAGGTACTATTACCACCGCTCTCACTCAACTCACAAGCCTATTAAACCTACCGTGCCGACCCTCATGTACGCCATTGAAATTAATCATCTGACACCACGCATACTTTTGTCTCCGTGGAAAGACAGATCTGCCGCAGTCTCTGCACTCACACGCACAGGTCTACATATTTTACACGCATATTATTATTATACATAACTGACATCTTGCTATTAACGCACTGCATGCCAGCTATGCCTATAAACATTAGCCTAACTTTAACCGTACATCATACAGGACTAGATTATAAAATAGGGGATATTCATAAGTATATTCTTACTGTTAATTGATCTGTCTTGGGTACAATGTGCGACGCCTCTAACATGCTATTGTTGACACTTGAAAAGTAGCATGTATTTTGCAAGTTGATATATATGTTATTATTACTTTAGAAGTGATCTACTGCATGATCAAGTACCTCTACATTAACTAACATGTTTCTTTACACTGTTCTCTCATAAAACTAAAAACTGTACTATCACTTGCTAATTAAAAATAATTTATAATTGTTACTACTAAGCTTGTCGATGCTATTGTGGCTAGACAAACATGCACTGTTAACTTAAGCACGATAAAATAAAGAATTAAAAACAAAAAAAGAAACAGTGTGGAACATTTGGGGTGGATGGTTAATAAAGCAAAATATTCTGTACATAGGATCACTGTGCTAGTCTGTGGATTTCAAGTCACAACTATAACTTTTTCACAACTGTGCGTGCAAGCTGGATATATTGTAGCTCTGCGACCCAGATAAGAAACATAAATTCTACAGCAAACTGATAAATAGGCGCTTAACATAAGAGTACATTTTAAAGTCACGTCTATCATTTAAGCACGATAAAGAAAGATATGATATGTAAATGCCACATGTACAATTTCCAGACATGGCTGTCAGGAGCAGAGAGAGGTTACTTTTTTTAGAACTATAGTAGGGAACAAAGTTTGAGTCCTTACCACTAGATGTTTGCTCCTCTGTTCTAGCGCATCTAGCTGTGTACTCCTCTGCAATTCTAGAGCCTCTAGCTGTACAGTTCTTTGCAACTCAAGAGCATCAATTTGCACACTTCTCTGAAGTTCCATTGCATCAAGCTGCACATTCCTTTGAAGTTCCATGGCATGTGCTGCCTGCTGCTGTAGCATAAAGAGTTCATGCTGCCGTAGAATCTGCTGCTGTGATAACAGCTGGAGCTGATGGGCATGTTGAAGAGAGCTGCGAGTCGGAGTGTACATAGCTGGCCATAATGCCGGCATCCGGTCCAGTATCTCTGCTGAGGGAAGCAAGCCAAAGAAAGATATATTTATTTATATTGGCCATCTTATATTATCTAAGGAATACAGATCCATTAGAAAGGACTTTATTTCTCACACTTACCGAAATGTGAGATTTGTTCTGTAGGGATAACCATTATTTGGCCACTCTGGGGATCTCTTGCAAAATGATAGGCAGAAGGCAGGGAAGCAGCCATCCCATGAGGAAATGCTGGATTTATTCCTTGATGAATGGATGGATGAGCTAGGCCTTAAATGAAAGATATGTATAAAAACCATCACATATACACACAATAAAGCAACAATGCTAAATCACATAAAATCAGGGCTCAAATGTCCTACACAACTAGACAGACCTAAGACTTACTTGTCACTGCAAGCCTTGAGGGTTTGTGGCCCACCTACCAGGTTGTCCCTGTCTCTACTAAAATTCAGGTCCCCCATCCAGAATGTGATAACATTTAATAAAGCAACCGATTTACCTACTATTCTCCAACTTACCTCCTCGCCTCCTATGATATCACGAAGGGCCTCCATGAATATCCAATGCTCCTCATAGCACACATCCAAGTTTTCCCAAAGGAAAGCATTGAATTAACGCTTTATAAAGCCAACCAATCAGAGCTCTCTTACTGTTCTTGCATAACCTGGAAAATTTTCCCATGCAATGTAATAGCTGGCAGAGTGCAAAACCCTCTATAAGGGCTTTCCTAGCTATGAAAACAGTTTTTTTTTTTTTTTGCGAATTGGGTTTATTTTAAAGAGTTGTTAGGATTTTTTTTTCCTGTGTGGATAAACATAAGAATTAGAATAAAGAAGACTTTACATGGGCAAGTATAATTTTTAATTTACAGGTATTTGATAAACTGCACCCTTTTCTTTGATGGGTTGGGGATGGTAGATACATTCATTTATTTTAAGGGAGGAATAATGGGCCTCTAGCCACCAGGGAAGGCATGAGGTTGGACATTCCACCCCACCATTGTTTAACCAATTAGGGTCTGCACCCACCATCAAAGGGTGGGGGCTGGAGGAGCCATTAATTTTTATCACATAGCCTCCACCCATGGCAACAATCTGACCACCCCCATTACTTATTTAAAAGTTCCCCACCCAATGCCCATGACCGCTCTCATAGGCAATATAGGTGGGGGCATGGGTGGAAGGTTTTGGACATCTTTTATAGAGGGTTTTAAACCTCTTATAGTATTATGGGGCTCTTATTGACCAATAGGATTTTATTTATTTTATAGCCAATTAATGTGGCTATTGGCTAATGTCATTAAGCTTACCATATGGGTGACTTGTGAGCCACATAGAAGGGGCAGCACCCCTGGGTATCCATGGTGGAGCTGCTAAGTGTGCAGCAGCATCAGCTGACCAACGTCCAGTAGCTGCAAGGGTTGGGCCTCCAGTTACCATCAGATTAGAGTTCAGCCCACCAGTGGTGCATCCAGCTGTGTGCATTCGTGCAAAATCTGCTAGATCCTTGCTTTCCCTGAGCAGAAAACAAAATTACGTTATTAGACAACCAGCCATTTGTCTAAAGTTTTTTGATGTACTGGTAACTATAAATATTACCATGCTACATCAAAAAATACATTACAACACTAACATTTTAAATCCTTAAGAATACTGTGAATTAACCAGGGCTGGAGCAAGGATTTCTGCCGCCCAAGGGAAAGATCCATTTTGTTACCCCTCGTGAATGCAAATACGATCTCACAGAGGCTTATTTACTAAACTCTGAATTCAAGTGAGTTGAAAACCAAATTGCAAAGTTTAAGCAAAATCAGCTGAACTGTAGCCGAATAGGAGAATTCTTCTAGATCAGCTATTTAGGCCTAAATTTTGTCATTTGGCTTACAGTTAAGACTGCTGTATATATGCATCTATACACACACACACACACACACACACACACACACACATACTGCTTAACCCCTTAAGGACACAGCTTCAAAAACTGGACTTACCCTTAAGGACACAAGCAATTTTTGCGGTTTGTGTTCAACCTCAGTTTGCATTTTTCTTATTTATTGCACCAACACATATTATATACAGTTTTTTTTTTTTTTTATAAATTCTTTATTTTTGATTTTCAAAGATCAACATAGTGGTGGGGTGGGGTTACAGAAAGAAGAGTTTGGGAAAGTTCGATTCTTGTTTTGATGTAACATTAGTAATTAGATTCACAGTTTTAGCACTTGTAACAAAGTTTGGTTATACATGTTGATAGGCTATGCTGGTGTTCTATCAAATTTCCCTACCTCGTGAAAATCCCCTACCCTCATCACTTCCGGAGAGGGGAATCAGCTGGATCCTGGGCTAACATTAACCCTAAATGTCCTATGTCCTAAGCTTAGTGAATGCACTAACTATAATGAAAGTGTAAAACTAATTTTACTTACCTTCCAGGACCTTGCTTTGGAGGAGTAGCAAGTGCAGCACAGGATCCAGCTGATTCCCCTCACCGGAAGTGACCAGGGTAGGGAAATTGATAGAACACCGGGTTTACATTTTTCAGTTCAGTAGTTCTTTTGACAGTTCTGTTATTTCATTGTAAAAGGGGGGGTATGGGGTTCTGGGGGAGGGGTACAGAATAAGAGAAGGAGGGGGTTAGGGGTTGGGTACCTTAACATAGCTTTTGACCCTTTAGTGATTCTATGTATTGACCAGGCTGGTGGTGGTCCCCCTTAATCTTCCCTACGTATAGTAGGGTGGGGTTCTGTATCCCTAGGGTTCGTAGTCTTGCGTGAGGTGGTGTCTGCTGTGTACGGCCCTTTGTCTTGGTGGCTTTTCAGGTTCAGTGTTAAGTGTCCCTGAGTCTTCGTGTGGTGAAGTGGCCAAAGCGGTTCTGCTAAGTGTTGGGAGTAGCGGACTTGGTGGGGTCTTATGGGTATCAGTCTGTTGGGGTGTGTCGTTGTGTGTGCCAACTGGTCTTAGCGTTCTTGCCATGTGCCCACCGGCTCGGGATGGATTGGTTGGGTGTGTGCGACAGTTTGGTTTGTGGGTCTTGTTGATGATGGTATGAGTGTTCTTTGGTGGGTGTGTCGGTGGTTAGTGCAGAGGTTACCGTGTCCAGCACGGTGTGTGGTAAGTTATGTGTGTGCCATGTACTGTGGAGGATAGGAGTGTAGAGCAGTGGGTGGGGTGAGGCTAGGTGTGGGTGGGTAGTGTGGGAGGGTAGGGATGGCAGGGTGGTTAATTGCCTGGGGGGATCCTTTGAGGGTGTCCCCGCCCGCCTAATCCGGTCGACAAGGTGGATTGTTCGGTATAGTGGGAAATTCGAAGATCCAGGGCTCCCATATTTTATCGAAGTGTTTGACGGTGTCATGTATGAGGGCGGAGAGTTTGTCCATTTTCATGGCGTTATTAATTTTGCGTTTTACCAGGTTTATGGATGGGATGTCTGGGCTTCCCCATTTCTCTGCGATTGCCTGTCTAGTGGCTAGCGCTAGTTTGGCTACAAACTTATTTTGAGCCCTTGGGGTTTTCTGGAGGGGTCTAGAGAGGAGCCATAGCCATGTGTCCATCAGGTTGGGTGAGTGAAGTGCCTATACGTGTGCATTCACACCAAAGGTGGATGTACGTTCCCTTTTCCCCACACCCTTTCCAGCACAGATCGTTATCTGTTTGTTTCATTTGTTTCAGGCCTAGGGGGGTGAAGTACCACCTGAGGAGTGTCTTATACGCTTGCTTCTTGTGATTGACACATATCGATACCGTTGCCGTGGCTTCCCAGATGGTCACCCAATCGCTATGTTCATCTTTAGGGGCCCAAGTCCCTTTCCCAGGTTGACATGTAGGACATGGAGCTCTCTCTTATTTCAGCTGAGGAGAGAGTAGATTGTTGAGATTTGTCCTTTGTGTAGTGGGTGTTTAATGCAGACATTTTCTAGTGGGGTGAGGGGGGTAGTGCACGCCTTTTTTTGAGTGGGTTCGTTTATGAAGCTTCGAATTTGGATATATCGAAAATAGTCTCTGGTTGTGAAGGGGGACTGCTGTGGGAGGTCCGCGAATGGTATGAGTTGTTGATACTTGTAGAATTGGTGTATATGGGTCAAGTCGTTGTCTTCAAAGTGTGTGAAGTCCTTTGGGACCATTCCAGGTGCAAATTTTGTGTTCCTAAGGATAGGCATGAGAGGGGAGGGGTGGGAGATGTGGTCGTGTTTTTCAGTAATTTTGTCCCATATTTTAATCATTGTGTGGAGTGCTGGGGAGGTGGGGGCGATCGGTGGTCTAGCTTGTTTTGGGAGTCAGATGTATAAGGATGGGAAATCATACCAAAGATGATGTGTTCTAGGTCCACCCAACGTTTAAAGCCATATGCGGTGGGTAGTTGAACTGTTTGTGCTATTTGTGCGGCCTGGAAATATAAGGTAAAGATAGGTAGTCCAAGTCCACCGGCTCTGTTTGGTGTGTATATAGTGTTTGGCGGGCAATCCTAGCCCTTTTACCGACCCATACGAATTTGTCTATGTTAGTTTGTAGTTTTTTTAAAGTCGGACGTGATTATGGGGATTGGGAGGGTTTGGAAGAGGTATAGGAATCTCGGCAGAAGGTTCATTTTTACCGAGGCCATTCATCCCAGCCATGAGATCGACATGTCCTTCCACTTCTCCAGGTCTCGTGATGCAGTGTCAAGTAGAGGTGTATAGTTGTGGCTGTAGGTTTGTGTTAGGTACCTAGATATTTTATGGAGGAGGTCTGGTAGTGGGTGGTGTGGTTTGACTTGTATTGGGAGGGCTTCAGTCTTATCTTGGTTTAACTTGTATCCAGAGACTAGCGCTGTGATCAGGGATTATATACCGTTTTTAAAGGACAAAAAGGGCTTAAATCTGATGTGACATATACATATATAAATTCTTTTTTATTATAAAAAAAAAAATGCAAAAAAAAAAAGTTTCAATGTTTTTTTTTATCTCACAGTTTAGGCAATAATAACCTGTGCATAATAAGTGCAGCTTAAGGAAAGTAATTAAAAAAATATTCAATTAGTTGTTCTGATTTTCAGAGTACATAATATGTCTAGGATTTCAGCTTATTTTGAAAATTACAGGTCACAAAATAAAATTTTAATGTGGAGCTATTTTAGAATTTGGTATGTTTGTCTTGTAAGCTTAATAGCCATTACAGAAAGCAAAAATGCTGCACAAAGGTATATATTTATATAAAGCACATATCACAGGCTATTTACCTAAGGGAATTCTGACACTTTTTTTCGCCACCAATCTCTGCTAAATAGAGTAGTAAAATAGTGTTTTTTTTTCTTCAAGAATTTTAACATACACCATAAAACAAGGTGGCATAGAACGCCGTAACGGCTTTGAGCCCTGGAGCGCCCGGGATACTTACCTACCCGGCGCTCTGCTTCGGCAGGACTGCCTCACAGCCCGGGCAGCCCTCTCATGGCAAAAGAAGCCCCCGGGGGCCATGTGATCACTCTTAAAGAGCAATCACATGGCCCCCTATAGCTGGCTGTGGATCTGCCAGCAGGTGGACTGTCTGAAATGTCAAACAGTCCCCCTGCTGGTGGGAAAGTAAAAAAAAATAAAAAAATATTAGACTGGTTTTAAAATAAAATAAAATAAATTATATATATATATATATATATATATATATATATATAAATAAATAATATATACACACGTTATATATGTAACGTCATACGTAATGTATTTTAATATTAATATAAGTACACATATTAGTATTAAAATACACTTAGAATGACGTTACATATATATATATATATATATATATATACACACACACACACATACATACATATATGTATAATTACAATAATTAATAAAATAAAATATTGAAACAAAATTTAATATAAATTATATATTCATATGTAATTTCATTCTAACTGTATTTTGTTATTAATATATATATATATATATATATATATATATAGGTAACAAAATACACTTAGAATGACATTCTATATATATCTATCTATATATAAAATACAAATAACCGCAAAAAAATTATATATATATATATGTATATATATATATATATATAATTACATAAAATATTACATTAGTATACACATAGAATTTAAGTACCTATAGATGCATATATATTAAAATTCTACATGTATATTTAAGTAATCTTTTAACATAATTATGTGATTTGATTAATTAAAATTTGATTGACATGCCTGACAACACAGGGAGAAAGTGCAGAGAATTTAATTTGCAAGCACTATATTTGACCCTGTAACTCTCCAAGACACCATAAAACCTGTACATAGGGGGTACTGTTTTACTCGGGAGACTTCGCTGAACTCAAATATTAGTGTTTCAAACTGGTAAATTGTATTACAACAATGATATTTTAAGTAAAGGTGACGTTTTCTGCAATTTTTACAAACAAACGGCACTTTTATGGACTATGTTATTGTTGTATTCACAGCTAAAATGTCAGACGGAAATACAAATTTAAAAAAGAAAATCTTTTTTTCCTCACATTTTATTCATAATAAATTCATATATGAATAGTTAATAACAAATTAAAGCCCTGTTTCTCCTGAACAAAATGATATATAATAAGTGTGGGTGCGGTGAATTACGGTTGAAAAGACAGAGCAAATTCCAGTTTTTGTTTACATTTTGTTTTGATCAGAACGTGCAATATTGACTCCGTCCTGAAGGGGTTAATGTGTATTTCATAAAGCTGATGTATACTACTGCTGTAGTGTTCAGCCATACCTACTGAGTAAAATGATACTCCCAATCTATGCCTTTGACACTATCCTGTGAAGTTACAGTGACATGAAAAAAGACCTGACCATTTCACTTGTCACAGTGATAATTTTGATAGATGAATTTGATGGGTGCAAGTCAATCTCATTTTGGGGCATTGCATCAGTTTGTTGAATTTACCCCTAAAGGCCCTACCATTTGTGAAAGTAGACACTGTAGCGGAACGGCAATATTAAATCCACGAATTCCGCTCGTTCAGGAAGTAATCCACAGTCAAGCAATGGAAAAAGCAAGGCAATATCCCAAATCTCCCAGTAACCGGACGAAACACAGTTCTGAGAGTCAACTGAGGTCTTTATTTTCAGCTCCACAATTTATACAATTCCCCATGCAAGGGGTTTCCTGAGTCCCCTCCCAGGGGCATTCCCAGAGTGGACTACTTGGGGAACTTACTGTACAGGGCATTTCTCCCATCAGGCACTGCTGCAAGAGAGGGATCCTCCCACAGGAATGTACCGTTAAGTGGATTATCCCTCCGTGCAGCAGAACCGACAATTTATATTAAAATACATAACTTTTTGAATATGCAGCCTATTTGTACGAATGGACGTTCGGTAGATAGCTGGGGTCTGAGCGCATCATTCGTGAGATTACCGCTCAGATCCCAGCTAAAACAAACGAACGCCGCACGAAAAACACCTTCATTAAAATGTATATTCAAAAGACCGATTGAAGTCTAGCGAACATAATACCGAACGGCCCGGAACTCCCGAACGGCCTGGAAGCTCAGCGGTTGACGACCAAACACCGCTGAGGGAACAAAGGATCCAAGATGGCCGACCGCCGCATGGTCGGTAGTCGAACGGCGGCTACCTAGGAGAGCCTCTAATTACCGATTGCAACGTTGTTGCAATCGGTTAACAAGCGCCACACGCCTCTAAGTGTGTGGGCTACTACATGGTGGTTATTTCGGTTCACGAACGGCCTGCAAAAGTGCCGTTCGTGAAACGAAAGAAAATACAGCACATACAGCTATCTGCATTCGGCAGATAGCCAATACAGTAATTACACGTCATTACAGCCAGCATACATTACACATAGCTAAACACATATCCCCACCGACATACAGGCAACCCTTAAAGGTACAGTCTCTTGATATTGTCCAAGTGGCTATGTTTGCCACAGACACTACTACAGTGTATTTCATATGGGGTATATTGTGCCTTAACGTGATGGCATTTTTTCACCAGTTTATGTCAAACTTTGTGGTAAAATATATTTTTTTGCATTTTTTTTACATACACATTACATTTTTTCTGGTCATTTTTCAAGTCTGGTATGTACCACTGTGATCAAACCCCCCAAAATTATGCTCGGCAAACTCTTCTGAATAAAACAATACCCCCAATGTATGTCTTTGCCACTATCCTGTGAAACTACAGTGCCTTAAGAGAGTCCCGACCATTACAGTTTTTACAATTAGAATTTTGATAAATGGATTTGATGTGTCTATATCACATTTTGGGGATTGTAGCAGTTCGATAGTTAAAATTACTCCATAAATGCATACCATCTGTGAAAGTAGACACCATGGGCTATGTCATATGGTATATTTTGAGCTTTATTATACAGGTATTTTAGCACCAATTTCATTAAAATTTTATCGTATTGTTTTATTTTTGCATTTTTATACACATATACACATTTTAGTGGTTAATTTTGGAAACTACTGTAAATTTAATCACTAAATTTAATCAACTATATTTACCGAGTCCAAAATTACCCCTTTTGTATACCTTAGCCAGATTTTTGTAAAAAAAAATAAAATACAGGGCTAAAATTATATGTGTCACGTATTCATCCGCACATAAAAATATGGTTAATGGCATTTACTGTCCTGACAGGAAAAGTTGTGCCGAGCAACATTACCGTCGTGACAGGAAAAGTTGTGCCGAGCAGCAATCATGCACATGGAAACCTGGTAATTACTTTTGGGGTCAAAGGCCGGTCATGGCCAATCAAATCCACAGGAGGGTTTGTGCTGAGCAGCAATCATGCACATGGAAACCTGGTAACTGCCTTTGGGGTCAAAGGCCAGTTACAGCCAATCGGATCCACAGGAGGGGTATTTAAACCCAATTCTCCTCTTGCTCATTGTCATGGTTTCATGCCTATGGTTATCCGAGACTGCGTTCCTGATCTTTATTTTCTGGTATTTGACTTTGGCTTTGCTTTGACTTCCCTGATATCTGGTATCCTTGACTTTTGGCTTTCCCTCATCTTTGTGTCTGATTCTGTGTCATGTCAATCTCACTTTGAGCTTTGCATGCAGCTCATCAAAAAGCCTGGGGTCATTAAAAAATTGCCCAAGCTGACAGAGGGGACCCCCAGGTTTCTAATGATACCTGGGTTTCCTAGTGTGAGCAGGAATTTAAAGGACCACTCTAGGCACCCAGACCACTTCAGCTTAATGAAGTGGTCTGGGTGCCAGGTCCCTCTAGGATTAACCTCTTTTTTTTTTTTATAAACATAGTTTCAGAGAAACTGCTATGTTTATAAATGGGTTAATCCAGCCTCCAAATCCTCTAGTGGCTGTCTCATGGACAGCCGCTAGAGGCGCTTGCGTGCTTCTCACTGTGAAAATCACAGTGAGAACATGCAAGCGTCCATAGGAAAGCATTGTAAATGCTTTCTTATGAGACTGGCTGAATGCGCGCGCAGCTCCTGCCGCGCATGCGCATTCAGCCGACAGGGAGGAGACGAGGAGGAGAGCTCCCCGCCCGGCACTGGAGAAAAGGTAAGTTTTAACCCTTTCCTTGCCATCCAGCCCGGCGGGAGGGGGTCCCTGAGGGTGGGGGCACCCTTAGGGCACTATAGTGCCAGGAAAACGAGTATGGCACTATAGTGGTCCTTTAACACTGATCACACTGCATTGCTGTCTATGGGGATTTAAATCCCCATTTAAACAGCTGCATGCCGATCCCACTTTGAGCTCTGCATGCAGCTCTAAAAAACGGCCCCAGCTGACAGAGAGGAGCCCCAAGTTTGTTATGATACCTGGGTTTCAAACAGAGCATCAGTCAGTCTGGGGCCACTAATTTTGGCCCCAGGTGAGAGGGGAGACCCAGGAATCAAATGATACTTGGGGCTCATAGTTACCAGCAAGAAAATAAAGACCCTGCTGGAAAAATTCTGCATGACTGAAATTTTCTGGGGTTAATGCGTACATTCATACACACGCACTGCCCAATACATGCATCCATACACACATACTTCCCAATACATGCATCCATACACACATACTGCCTAATGCATACATTTTACATTGAATACATAATTTAGCACTGTGATAAATGATGTATTCAATGCTTTTTTTGAATTTAATTTAGAATAATGGTGGAATTTAATTTATGTTACAGTGAGATTGTCTGAGAAGTTCACTTTAAGCAAAACATTTTATCAATACAATATATAACAATATATAATTTAATTTACAATGATTTTTTTACATGGTCATACACACACACACTCACTGACACACAAACTCACTGACAGACGCGCACACACACACTGACAGACAGACACACACTCACAGACACAATTAAATTTTTTGAGGCCCATCCAGCATTACTACCTTTTGGAGGTCTGGTGTGGGTCCTTCCCTATCCCAGGGGTCCAGTGTGGGGCAGCTGCTCACTCCTCCCGCTTGCTGTTTAGTATGCCGGGGCAGGAATTATGTCATATTCTGGCTCCCAGCATTACAGAGGGCGCACAAGGGAGGAGTGAGAAGCTGGCAGCCTCCGTCGCCGCCCACACTGCCACCGACGCTGGCCTGCTTTCCCCCCACCTGGAATTTATCATTTATCTTGCAGCCAGTGAACCACTCAGACAGCTGTTTATTTGTTATGTCATCCACCTCCTGGGCCCCCCTCAAGAGCAGCTCGGCTAGCACTCCGGTCTAAGACAGGGGCAGCCCACCAAGATACATGCCTAATTCGCCTAACGTTTGCGTTGGCCCTGGATTTAACAAAAAGGTGCCAGCCATTTCTAATGATTTATATAGAGGGCTTAAAATGTAATGTATCATGCTACTAGCAAGCCCATAAAGATTACTCGCCACTGCAACCCTGCCACACTCACTAGGGGTGACTTTTTACTTGTAAGGACTGAATTTTCACTTACCAATAGTTAGTGGCGAGTGGAAGTTTTGAGACCTGATATAGAAAACATGCTTTGAACAATATATCATGTTGCCATATGTTTTCACCCAGGCCTAACACCTGTGCTGTCCGATTATTTATTTATTTATTAATAAACAAAAAGGTTAAACCTAAAAATATATTCTGCTTGCCTCAGAATGTATCCTTCAGAACGTGATCCTATTGCTATAAAGTTTACTTCAGCCAGGAAGCATTTAAGAACTCTCAGCCAAACCCTAGTGGTTCCTTCCTGGTCCACCACCCCCAAAACAGAACATACAAAACACAAAGGTCTAACCCCTCTGAACCTTTGAGATACATTTGTGTGCATTTTATTAAGTAGACATAATCTGCCTGTTATAAAGGATTTTTTATATTTATTACAGGCGGGAAAAATGTTTGTACAGCTTAACAAAAAAAAAACAACTATGTTTTCTTTATATGTCAGTGGTAATATTGAAAAAAAGTCTGAATACCAGACACAGGATCTATCTCATGGGGAGACTTGCAGCCATTTAATTATTAGATGCTTCTTTTGTAAAGTTTTGCAAACATGAAATAAAGGTATCAATATTTTCTATTAGGAAAAAGCTAGATGAGCTATTATGTTTTCATAATGGAATAGGAAAAGCTATTAGCAGAAAAACACGTGAACTGCTCTAACGTGCAACTTATTCTTATGGGAGACAACTTTATATCAGGTTTTTACAACCCTTGATTTTGGATCATTGTGCTCACCGTAACAGTTTTTCCTGCACCCGGTCCATTCTTCCGACCAGCAAGCGCTCATCATTGTGCCTGACTCGCTCATCCACGTTCTCTTCTTCAGCACGTCCTAGTCCATTAAACAAAATAAACATTTTACTCAAGTAATGGTTTCTACCACAAATAGGTAAATAAATCACCTCCTCAAAAAGGATTTTTTTTTTAAAAGAAACAGGTTTATAAAAATATGTTTTTAGTGGTCCTGAGGAAAGTCCTCAGGAGAGACTGAAATGTTGGCCTACACTGCAGGATTGTATTTCCACAAAATATAGTTGGATTTTATTTGATTGACATCAATAAAGAAACCAACATTTTTTTATTTTATTTTATTTTTTTAAATACCGTGAGTGCAGCCTATTCTCTATACATATACACAAATATATATATATATATACATATATATATATATATATATATACACACACACACATACATACATATCTCAATACATTGTTAAACACAGATTTGCACACCAGTCAAGCCATAAGACTTGCTTTTTCAACAGAAATCTCAAATTTGCAGTGATGTTACTACTGCGAAAGGATTCTGGGTGGGCATATCCACATTAGTTCAACAAAGAATCCAATTTAAGACTGATTATTCCATTTTAAACATGTATTCCTTTGAAACAACTCAGGAAGAGATGCAGAGCCAGTGAACCACTCATAGACAGCTGTTTCGTTGTTATGCCACTCATCAGCATGAGATTGGTTAATGACTTGCAATTGAGGCTTGGCGATACTTGCAAAGCAAAAACCAAGAAAGTTATGGTGGGTAAAAAAATTGTGATTGAAAACACCTTCCACATTCTCACTGCAACCACCACTTCAGTCTACTACTTTTAGATTGTATTAAAGGGACACTCCAGGCACCCAGACCACTTCTGCCCATTGGAGTGGTCTGGGTGCCAACTCCCACTACCCTTAACCTTGCAAGTGTAATTATTGCAGTTTTTTTAATAAACTGCAATAATTACCTTGCAGGGTTAACTCCACCTCTAGTGGCTGTCTACTAGACAGCCACTAGAGGGCACTTCCGTGTCTCTTGCACAGAAAACCTGTGCTAGAGCATCGCTGGACGTCCTCACGCTGTGTGAGGACCTCCAGCGTCACTCAATTCCCCATAGGAAAACACTTTCAATGCTTTCCTATGGAGAGCTCTAATGCGCATGCGACATTAGGTCTCTGCGGCCGGCGGGCGGGATCAGTCTCACCCACCGGCCGACATAATGAAGAGGAGGAGCGGCGGCGACCCAAAACCACCGCCGAGGGACATCGGTGGGGTCTCAGGTAAGTGACTGAAGGGGTTTTCACCCTTTCAGCAACCGGGGATTGGGAGGTGGGAGGGAGAGGGGACCTGCACTGCCAGAAAAACAGATTGTTTTTCTGGCACTGTAGAGTCCCTTTAAATATAAAGTTTCAAGAATTAGTATGCTTAAGTGCCACAAATAGAAATGGGGAAAAAAAAATTAAAAGAAAGTAGGATAATTGAGATATCTGTTATACTACCAATAGAATTTATTTTCCAAGTTAGTATTTTGTACATTGTTGTAATTAACTAGTAAAAATTAAAACAAACAAAACCTACAGTAAACACGTCTATCTTTCACACCCTACGCTATATGTACAATAATGTACAGAGTGTACAAAAACTGAGAAAACAATACCATTAACAGACTTTTTTTGTGAATTGTGAAACCATACTTTCTCCAAGTCAAAAATTGCAAAGGAGATGAATAATGAATAATGCACTACTTTCAATTCTCTGTTGAAGGTTAACCACAATTAAATATGAAGCCAACCTTAAACTTCAAGTAAACAAAAAATAAATAAATTGGTAGTCATTCTACAGAACAGGCAAACTATGAGCTAATATGGTTTTAATAAAGTGTAAATAAGATATGCATACATAAAAAAAAAAAAAAAAAATCTACATCCATCGACCAATAATAAAATCTCAAAATAAAATTAACAATGTCAGTTAATATGGTATTTGCATGTGAAACCAAATATTTATAATTATACTGCATATATCTGTTATATGTGTAACCGAAATTTGTATGCACTCTCAAGGACATGAAAACAATATATATCTCAATGTACCCTTCCTGGTAAAAATATTTTATAAATAAATGCAAGTAGAAGGACAGACGATGAAAGATTAAACCTGCAACAGCCTTCTGCTGGTGCCCTTTATTCCACAGCGAATCGAAGGAATGCTTGGCATTACCACCAATTTTTTTTCACAGAATTCTTATTCATACACAGAATCCTTATCCACATAAAGAATGCTGCGTGCTAAGTAACATAGTGGCTAAATGAAGAAAATGTATATATTGGACAGACTGGTAAACATTGATTTTGAATTTATTTCAAAACAGGCCCCAGCTAAATTAAACCCTCTAAACAAATACAGACAATAATTGATGCAGAAGTACATTTGACTATTCTGAGCCAAGACTAAAACCCCAGGTTTGGCACCTGGCGAAATCCCTAGAGTAGGGGACTGCAGCAGGTCTGCCATCAGATGGAAATTTTGGGGCCCCTGACACATCTTAAGGCCCTAAATGTAGGTGCTGCACACTGTGCAGCACTGACACAGGAAGCACTTCTAGTAACCGTCTGTCACTAGGAAGCAATGTAAACACTGCCTTTTCTATGAAAAGTCAGTGTTTACATTGAAAAGCCTGCAGGGACA
>OW240918.1:91804705-91842784 GCA_933207985.1 Pelobates cultripes
TGTAAGTCACATGAAATTAAACAGAACTACTAAAAGGAGCTGAGACAATCTATACTGTACATAATAATTGTAACAGCAGTTAGTACATCTGCTGAAAGATCCTGTCCTTATCCTTCCCCTTCAAGACCTTGAAATATTGACATTGTTCTAAAAAAATGGTAAACTTGTGCAACATCTACCCCTGTGGATTTTTTTGTTTGGGGCTGTTTTAGAATTCTGAACACGGGGTTCTTTTCTTTCACTGGGCCCTCACTACAGACACATTTATCATTTTCAGACAAAGGAAACGACCTACAATAAATAGTCTGCTGAAGAATTAGAGGGACACGATAGTCACCAGGACCACTACAGCTTAGATACACTGAAACACATACACCTTTACACACAGATACACAAACTGACATATATACACAAAATCTAACACACGTAAAGGTAATAATTTTTAGATTTGCATTAACCCTCCTGTAAGCATATATTTTGTGTACGGAAGGGTGGCTTGCTTGGGGTTCTAGTGCTGCTAGCGGAGGTTGATGGGAGCGAGTGCGGGAGCAGCAACAGCTCTATCCCGCATGGTGTTCTATATATGCTGGGAGAAAGTGACAAGCTCTTACTTTCTCCCAGACTGCCAAGATTACAGGGGCCCGGTCTCACATCGAAAGGCCCCCTGTTCAACACTACACATCACATGGCCCTAAGAGAAAACATCCTATAGCTGTTCTAGAATGTGAACCAATGTTTTGTATTCTCATTTGCCTTTTGTGTGAACTGAATTAACTTATGGATAGCGTTTTTCATGCACTTCCTGCCCATGAAAATTTAAAAACGGCGTGGATCTAGGTAAACATGGTATCAAAGTTTTCGGTTTCCCACAATACACAGCATGAATGCCAGGATTATCCAAGTGTAGGTCTAGTAGGGGTTTTAGAACGATTTCACTCTCCCCCCACCGTCCCCCCTCCCTCACACCATCACTCTCCCCCACACCGTCCCCCTCCCTCCCGCACCATCCTCTCCCCCACCGTCCCCCTCCCTCACACCATCACTCTCCCCCCTCCCTCACACCATCACTCTCCCTCCCTCCCTACCACCACTCTCCCTCCCTCACACCATCACCTACTCACACACAGCCTCCCCAGACACTGTTAGCATCCCCTCAGACTGTCACCTCCACACACATTGTCCCACTCCCTAAACTGTCATCACCCCCAACACCATCAGCCTCTTCATGCATCCACACTCACATTAAACACTCCTAATCCTGTTAGTCTGACCCCCTCCAAACTCACCAGCCTTCACTCTGCTGCACTCAGCCTGTCACATTAACCCCCCTAAATCCTGTTACACTGGTCCCTCCTACCATGCCACCATTGTCCTGACACACATACCTCCACTCGCCCTGTCACACTCCCTTATCAAACCATGTCATACTCCCTCTTCCTCATTCTCTCACAACCCCCCCCACCACCACACTCTCCCTGCAACTGGTACCCCTTTACTTACCTTGTCACAATCACCAGCTGAAGATATTCATCATACACATGTTCACAGAGACATCCATTCACACACAGACAGATTCTCTCTGTCAGACACACTCTCAGGCACATACACAGTTAAATAGTGCATTAACATGTATATGTGACAGGCTAAATTTCTTTAACTCATATAGGATTTTCTGCAAAATATGCAGTCCAAACGGTCATGCAACGTGGTTGTGGTGAGGCATTGTGAGGCAGGAGCCCTATACACGACACAGAGGGATTATTGGAGGCCGAGCCCCTTACAAAAGCTTTTCTGCAGTCGGATATAGATACCATCTCAGTTAAGCGAATATAAACGTGGCATAACAGTGTGGAAAACCGTGAGGAAACCCAATGGGAATACCTATCTTGCCTGATCGTATCGAAACATTGATGCATATGCAGGCATTAGGTTTCTATGATACGACCTGCCAAGAATGAGGCATATTGACTTTAGGGCAGGCTTATGCAATGTATAATCATATACCGTAACTAAACACCCATTATTTTTTGCTTAGGTGAGGTGTTTTAAATAAACTGTTACATTCTGTGAGAATTTAAATTTCTGTTTAGCGAATGAACGTGTGCGCTGGATCGCGAGTGTTTTATATACACAGTTGTTTGCAGACAAAACTGTATATAGGTTTCTCGGAATTAAACTCTGCACAATATTTAACGTTTCAAAATGAAAATCTATTCCTATAACATAAGAGAGCAAAGTATGACCCGTAAAAGGCATATGCTAATGAGGAATGCTAAAAAAATATTTACGTGGATTTCTCCCTAAAGCAAAAACTCTGCAGTTTGGCTTAGCCAATTATTTAATACAATACCACTCTACATACACTATCAAAAAAATAGAGGGAACACTTAAACAACACAATGTAACTCCAAGTCAATCACACTTCTGTGAAATCAAACTGTCCATTTAGGAAGCAACACTGAGTGACAATCAATTTCACATGCGGTTGTGCAAATGGGATAGACAACAGGTGGAAATTATAGGCAATTAGCAGGACACCCCCAATAAAGGAGTTGCTCTGCAGGTGGTGACCACAGACCACTTCTCAGTTCCTATGCTTCCTGGCTGATGTTCTGGTCAATTTTGAATGCTGGCGGTGCTTTCACTCTAGTGGTAGCATGAGACGGAGTCTACAACACACACAAGTGACTCAGGTAGTGCAGCTCATCCAGGATGGCACATCAATGCGAGCTGTGGCAAGAATGTTTGCTGTGTCTGTCAGCGTAGTGTCCAGAGCATGGAGGCGCTACCAGAAGACAGGCCAGAACATCAGGAGACGTGGAGGAGGCCGTAGGAGGGCAACAACCCAGCAGCAGGATCGGTACCTCCGCCTTTGTGCAAGGTGGAACAGGAGGAGCACTGCCAAAGCCCTGCAAAATGCCCTCCTGCAGGCCACAAATGTGCATGTGTCTGCTCAAACGGTCAAAA
This sequence comes from Pelobates cultripes, assembly GCA_933207985.1. Taxonomy (NCBI): domain Eukaryota; kingdom Metazoa; phylum Chordata; class Amphibia; order Anura; family Pelobatidae; genus Pelobates; species Pelobates cultripes. The sequence goes on from OW240918.1 coordinate 91,807,673, forward strand.
ACAGACTCCATGAGGGTGGTATGAGGGCCCGACGTCCACAGGTGGGGGTTACAGCCCAACACTGTGCAGGACTTTTGGCATTTGCCAGACAACACCAAGATTGGCAAATTCGCCACTGGCGCCCTGTGCTCTTCACAGATGAAAGCAGGTTCACACTGAGCACATGTGACAGACGTGACAGAGTCTGGAGACGCCGTGGAGAACGTTCTGCTGCCTGCAACATCCTCCAGCATGACCGGTATGGCAGTGGGTCAGTAATCGTGTGGGGTGGCATTTCTTTGGGGGGCTCGCCAGAGGTAGCCTGACTGCCATTAGGTACCGAGATGAGATCCTCAGACCCCTTGTGAGACCATATGTTGGCCCTGGGTTCCTCCTAATGCAAGACAATGCTAGACCTCATGTGGCTGGAGTATGTCAGCAGTTCCTGCAAGATGAAGGCAGTGATGCTATGGACTGGCCCGCCCGTTCCCCAGACCTGAATCCAATTGAGCACATCTGGGACATCATGTTTCGCTCCATCCACCAACGTCACATTGCACCACAGACTGTCCAGGAGTTGGCAGATGCTTTAGTCCAGGTCTGGGAGGAGATCCCTCAGGAGACCATCCGCCACCTCATCAGGAGCATGCACATGGGTTGCAGGGAGGTCATACAGGCACTACTGAGCCTCATTTTGACTTGTTTTAAAGACATTACATCAAAGTTGGATCAGCCTGTAGTGTGTTTTTCCACTTTAATTTTGAGTGTGACTCCAAATCCAGACCTCCAGAAAAATTTGATTTCCATTTTTTAATTTATGTGTGATTTTGTTGTCAGCACATTCAACTATGTAAAGAACAAAGTATTTCAGAAGAATATTTAATTCATTCAGATCTAGGATGTTATTTTTGTGTCCCCTTTATTTTTTTGAGCAGTGTATATAACAAAAATCAAGAGGAGAATCGATAAAATCAGTAGCCTTTGAACTTTTACAAAAAGTGGCTGACATCCAAGGTAGATTTACATTTGTAATCCTTCTTCTAAATAAATTGTATACGATAGCGAATATTTATGCACCAAATACAAGTCAACATCATTTTCAAGACGGAGGCTTCACCAAGTTACTAGAAATGCATAAAGGAGTCACGGTGATATGTGGCGCTGTTGATCACACTCTGTGCCCCAAGTTAGATGCCCCCCGCTTCCCACCTCCAGACATACAGGCCTAAAACACAAAATAAATCCTTAAACTTTTCATGCTTAACAACTACTATGGCATCTGGAGTACATTACATCCAGAGGTAAGATCCAATTCTTATTATTCCTCAGTTCAAAATTCACACTCCCAAATCAATGTTTTCCTGATACCCTGCATCCACATAGAATCAGTAAACGCTTACACTATAGGGGATATTTTGGCCAGATCATGCCCCATTCATCCTGACACAAAAAGATCAATTTAGGTTCTGAGGCTGCAACCCTTAAAGACTTAACTACACAAAAAGGAACTTACCGCAGACATCACAAAAAGATTTAGAGGAAGATTTTCACATCGATGAAACACCCGATGTAACACAACCTTCTTTCTATATGACTTGCACACAAAACCGTAATTAGAGGGCTTTTTATAAGCAGATCATTATATCTTAAGAAACCATTTCAGTCCCACCTACCGACCCCGTTGAGGTCACCAAAGGATCTCTCTAGAACCCATTTTCTCTCTCCATCAGACTCCTCCAACGGAGCAAATATCATTGAAAAAACCTCCAAAACAGTTTCAACACTACAGAAAATGAATACAAATTATGCTCAAAGTAATAAGTAAATTATTAGCAGCAAAAGTCAGAAAGGCACATACTTAAACACACTATTTAATATCAGACTCAAAAGTTCTAAAATTATAAAACCACAAATTTTACAGCACCTTATACAAGCTTAAGAAGAATAATGGTTTACACCAACCAACAGTAGCTGACATTAATAATTTCTATCTAATGTTAAACTGCCAAGACTATCAATAGCTCAAAAGAAACTCCTTGAAGCCACTATTGAGACAGAAGATATAAAAAGAAGAAAAAAAAAAAAGTATTCAACGACTAGCCTCCAAGAAAGCCCCAGGACCAGATGGGCTCACAGACCTCTATGATAAGCATTTCTCCTTCATCCTCTCCTCTCAATTAGTTAAACCAATCTGATTTGCAAGTGAAAAAGTCACTTTGCCAAAATGTTAACTGCAAATGTTGCCATCCTGCGAAAGCCTTGAAAACCTCCAACACAGATGTCAAAATACTAGCCATTCTCCCATCGATCATACACACTGATCAAGTGGGGTTTGTCAAAGAAAGGTGAATAGGGTGCTGGTGGCACGAGGAAAGCAGAAACATTATTATATAGTAATGCATAGTAATTGTCAGGATTACTGATTGATCCAGCACGCAGAATTGTATCACACCTAAGACTAAAAAGTAACGTGTTACCGGGCCTTAGAATGGCCAGACTTAACGTACCAAAGAATAGTCAGGATACTTGCCGAGGTCAGGGACACAGAATGGGACACAACGATGAGGGAAAGCCAAAAGTCAAGGACACCAGAAATCAGGGAAGTCAGAATAAAGCCAAAGTCAAATACCAAAATATCAAGATCAGGAAGGCACTCTCGGATTACCATCAGGCAGAAACCACAACAAGGCAATGAGAGACTAAGTTTCAATAACCCTCCTGTTATTCCGATTGGTTGTGACCGATCTTGACCCCAAAACGTGCGCGCGTGTGACCTTACAAGCATGCCGACGTTGTCATCAACGTCGGCTGTCATGGGGCTATAAAGTGACATAGATCCGCAGCGGCTGGCATCCCTAGACATGCTGGTTGCAGATGGGCACAACTATTCCTGTCATGACGGTAAATACCATCATAAAGATTTCTATGTGCGGAGAAATCCGTTACATTACCCCCCCACCTGAAGACCGCCCACCGGGCGAGCAGGGCCCGGCTTGAGAGGGAACCTGGCATGGAAAGAGCGAATCTTACGGCCAGCATGGATATCAGAAGCAGGAACCCAAGAATGGTCAGCAGGCCCATACCCCCTCAAATCAACTAGGTATTGAAAGAAGCCACGAGAGAACCTGGAATCAATAATGGAGGAGACCTTGTACTCCTCCTGACCGCAAACAACCAAAGGAGGAGGGAGAATCACCAGGCCTGTATATTTATTGCAAATGAGCAGTTTGAGTAAAGATACATGAAACGAATTAGGAATGCGCAAGGATGCAGGAAGGGCCAGGGAATAAGAAACAGGGCTAATTCTCTTAAGGACACGGTAAGGACCAAGAAATCTAGGAGCAAATTTCATGCTAGGAACTTTTAGTCTAATGTTGAGTGATGATAACCAAACCTGGCCCCCCACTTGGTACATGTACGGATAAATCCGTTACAGAAATAATGAAGGCTGTGTCTTATCAATTGATGCTGAAAAAGCATTCGACCACCAACATTGGTCTTTCCTCCAGGTATTTTTTTCAAAAAAGTTTCACTTCCTATCAAAATATCTGTCAGTGTTTTTATCTGTCTCCTTCCCCATTACAAATGAAACCAGACAGTTATCTTCATTGTTTTATATAATAGCTCTAAAACCATTAGCAGAAATGATATGTAGCAAACCAGATATCAGAGGTATCTCTTTGGGATCCAAGGAGTTTAAACCTAACCTCTTTGCAGATGGTATATGCACATATACTTGCCAGTTTTCCATGAGCTTCTGAGAGAATATAGTAAATGCTCATACTACAAGCTAAATTTAACAAATATCCAAGCTATTGAGGGTGAGGATGGATGTTAGAGACATTTCGCTTTTGAAAGTGAACTATGCTTAGAACTGGAGATCTGATCCAAGATTTTTTTAGGCATTTCCCACCCTCAACAATGCTCTGCAGCACTGGGCACAGACAGAGAGCATCTTGCTCTGGGGATGGCTTTAGGGGAAACAACGGAGAAAGCCTGGCAAACCCTAAATATGCAGTCAAACATTTCTGATACAGTTTGACTACTTACAGTGTGCTGTAGTTGTTATGGTGCTTGGAGTGTGTTCCTTAAAGCTACATCCTGTTCCAAATATCATGCATATGAACAGAAAAAAATAAATATGATGTACACTGTGTACCCACCGTTACAGTACAGGTAACAATGTGTTATTCTTCTGAGCAAAAAGAAAAAATTGCTGCATATGCATCTCATACTCATAAAATAAACATGATATCCAAGCTGTACAGGCAGCTGTTCTCATACACTTCAGTGAGCCACAAGATCTTAAGATAAGTTTAACTTTAACGTTATTCACGTAATTTTAAAAAAAAGCTGAACTAGAAACATTCTCAAAGAAAGAGATGCTTCCAGTTTTGCTACTTTGGTCTTAAAATTGAAATGCACTTTATACCACCTACTGAATATTCCTGTTAGTCCATACATTTACCAGTGGCTTCTGCCAAAACATGTTTCTAAAGTAAAAACGATTTAAATAAAAGACCTTTAAAAATAAATACGTGAGAAACATGGTACACAAGTTTGAGAAAATATGGAAACCCTGGAACTCAAGTGGCTTTATAGACTGAAGTGAGATGCTGGTGGAGCCCTGTGGGGAGGGGGCAGAAGGGTCTGCTCTCGCCCCACCTCCTCCTCTCTCTGTCTCCCCCTATCTAGCAGATGATCAACACTTACTATCCTATCCTTCTCTTCTTCACTTTGAGTCGGCTCTGTACGCATATTTGTGCCCTGCATAGTGTTAAGCAATCCCCCCAGGGTACGGAAAATTATTCCGCCAGAGCCAAGGGACCTTTCTGTCCTATCTATCCTTTCTTCTAATTTTCATTTTCATCTCAAAAGCGGTTGTGTTTCTTAAGTGTACTGAGAACAATGTAGGTGACCGTGATCGTGGGGTGAATTAAGAACATACTGTTAATTTGCCTGATTCGGTTGAGACGCAGCACGAGATACCATGTTGTACCATTTTGAACTGTGCTGTAATGTCCTATGTATCACTTTGTTATACTATTTTTTGACCATAACTAAAGAATTGAAAAAATAAATAAACAAACAAAATGTTATTGCGTGCATCAGTTTAATTTTGTGTATTAAATGTATGTAACGTTGTGCTCATAAACCAACGTTTCATTCTAGGAATAAACACAGAATCACGAGAAGGAAACAGTACACACGACAATAATGATATCTCATCAGGTCTGAAATTCTGCTGTCTAGTTTAAAATATCATGTAACTGGAAATGCAGTATTAAGAGAACAGAGTTATTAAAAAAAAATATGGGTTTATACACTAAACCAGAAGCTTAGTTTAAAAAGAAAAGTTGTGATTTTCTCTCCATGTCTCCACAATTCCTTGTCTAATAAATAAACCCCTTTACTGAGCTAAATCTCGGTGTTCTGTCGGGGAGAAGATCATGTAATAGAAAACTAAATGTGCATCAAATTACTACAAAGAGAATCTGTTTGTACAGAGTAGTGTTTCGCAGTCTACGAATATCACTATCAAATAAAACACTGCCTAAGGAAAAGTGGTTACCTTTCTATTTCTTATGAATGCAATAGAAACCATACTGGAGTAATACAGATATTCCTGCACTATACAAATAATTTCAAAAGGACAAAAACACCTACACTGTAACAGCAGAGCTGAGAAGGAAAGAAGGGTGAATGAGATTACTATATGCAATGAAGAGGCAATGTTTATGAGTAATGGATTTCCTGAAAGGCTGGAACACAGCAGACACTAAACACACAATAGAGAAAATGTAGTATGTTAAAACAGCAGATCTTACGGTCTTACCTTTAGAGCAGCCAATTTTAGATCCACCATTATCCTTTTGGCGAGCTACAGCTACAGCAATACCCACTGGTGGATGCCGAACCTCTACCTCTCCCTGGGGACCCAAACTGTCCCGCCCAAAAGATTTGGCACTGTCAGGTCTGTCTGTGTCTCTCTTCACCCCTGGCTGTGGCAGACATTGCTGAGCCTTGGCAGTGTTCATCTGGGATGCATCCAATTTCATATTCCCAAGACCCCCAAATGGGCTTTTCTTACCACTATTCTTCCACGTGGCTGCCTCCTTGGCAAAGCTCCCACTGTATTTAATAAGGTTCTGCATGGCAGAGCTCTCACCATGAGCAGGGTTGTGCAGACATTCAGAACTGGTCCTGCAGCTACTTAAAGATCTCGGATGGTTGGTAGAATCCATATACACTTTCTTTGCCTCCTCTTCTGCATGGTTTGCCTGGTTATGTTGTGCAGCAAGAACAGCCATTTGAGTGGTGGCAAAGTTGCTCATTTCAAATGGTTTCCACTTTTGCTCAGGCAGCTTCCTCTGCGAATGTTCTGTATGCTGACGCTGAGACTCTGACAAACCATATACTTTGCACGATTCCCTGACACGTTGCCCCCGTTCTCTGTTTTCTGCATCTTTGCTGCTGATAAAGTCCCTGTTTTCTGGAGAAACAAGGCCAGGACGGTTTAAAAAGGAATCAGAAGCAACAGAACGTTTCAAAGAGTTATTAGATCGAATTACCGAGTTTTTCTCCCTTGTACCTTCCATTCTTTTAGCCTCGGACATTTCCTGTGGTATAAGATTCCGAGACATATCAGTTCTTTCTGTTGATTTTCCTTCCTTCCCTTTCAGATCTCGGGCCTGGGAAGCAATTTGTACAGGTCCAATTCTTTCATCATATGCCTCAACAGAAGGCACAAATGTAGGTGCACTAACCTTATGTTCCCTTCCTGACTCTTTAACTGCTGGAAAGATAGTATAAACGTTGGAATGGACAGGTTGCGAAGGGAATGTGGAAGAAGCAACCATTCTACTACATGACTGTGGAAGGTGTGAGGTGGAACAACTACACAACATGTTCAAATTCCCAGATGAGTTCACCAAAGGTTCACAACGTTTAGTTAGGTCCAAGTGTACGTGACCTGAAGGCCTCATGTTTTCATCATGTCTACTAGAGTCTCTGGCACATCTGTCCTGCTCAAAACCTTGAGTTTTAGCCAATGGATCACCTCCAGCATTACAGTTACTCAAAAGAGATGTCTGAAGAGGATTCTTTAATTTTGTTTCACCACTGCTGGACCCACGATTTGGCACAAAGTCAGTATTAACCGTTGCGAGGTATTCCCCTGCCTTAGATACCCTCTGAAGCCCACTCTTTTTCCTCTCCACTTCAACTTTAGTATCCTGGGTAAGATCCACCACACTATGATACTGTGACTCCTCCTTAAGTCGACCATCCTTTTTGGATGATGCCAACAAAATCTCGTTTCGAGTAGTTCTTTCCTTGGAGTCCTTAGCAACCTCTTTTGTGTTCTTATGGGAGTGACTAGAGAGATCTTTTTCTTGCAGCTGGGAATTCTGTTCTTGGTTACTTGAAGGCCTCAACATAGATGTGTGTAAAGGTGACTGCCCAGCATGGGGAGGTAAATAAAACCCATCTAAGAGAAAGGAAAAAGGGGGGGGGGGGTGGAGGGAAATATTAACTATATTTGTCCACAACATGACATGCCCAAACATCAACATAAATTAGATCAATAATTATATTCAGCAATTTAAAAAAAAAAAAAACATTTTAAATATATATACAGATAATATATAGCCCTCGTGATATAATTTTGTCCAACACCAATATTTATATACATATTTAACTTATAGATGAAGTTGCAGAACGGTTTTCAAAACACACACACACTATACACTGCCTGGTCAAAAACAAAGTTGCCACCAAAAAGCATAAAGATTGCTCTAGAGTCCAATCTCACATAGTTACATAGCTGAAAAGAGACATGTGCCCATCAAGTTCAGCCTTCCTCACATTTGGTTTTTGCGGTTTATCCAAAAGGCAAAAAAAAAAAAAAAAAACAGTTTGAAGCACTTCCAATTTTGCAACAAACGAGGAAAAAAATTCCTACTTGACCCCAGAATGGCAGTCAGATTAATCCTTGAATCAAGAAGCTATTACCCCACATTGAAAAATTATATCCTTGAATATTCTGTTTTTACAAGTATGCATCTAGTTGCTGTTTGAACATCTGTATAGAAAAAAAAAAAAAACAAGCAAAAAACAAAAACAAAAAAAATAAAGCTTTCCTTGCCTTAGACAAAATCTTCTTTCTTCCAGTCTAAACGCATGACCTTGTGTCCTATGTAAAGTCCGGTTTGTGAAACGATTTCCACACAATGGTTTGTATTGGCCCCGGATATATTTGTATAATGTTATCATATCCCCTCGGAGACAACGTGTTTCTAAACTAAAGAAGTTTAAATTTGTTAACCTTTCTTCATAGCTGATATGTTCCATTCCTTTTATTAATTTTGTAGCCCGCCTCTACACTTTTTCTAGTGCCATAATATCCTTCTTTAGAATAGGTGCCCAAAATTGCACAGCATATTCAAGATGTGGTCTAACCAGTGATTTATAAAGAGGCAAAATGATATTCTCATCCCGAGAATGAATGCCCTTTTTCATGCATGGCAATGCCCTTACTGGCCTTAGCCACTGCTGATTGACATTGCACATTGTTGCACAGTTTGTTGTCTATAACAATTCCTAAGTCATTTTCGTGTGTTGTTATCCCTAATTCGCTTCCAATAAGGGTATACGTTGCTTGTGTATTCTTTACGCCAAAGTGCATAACTTTGCATTTTTCAACATTAAATTTCATCTGCCATTTGAGTGCCCAGTCCCCCAGTCTATCTAAATCCCTCTGCAGCAAAGTAATATCTTGCTCACACTGTATTATTTTACAAAGTTTTGTGTCATCTGCAAATACTGAAATATGACTGTCAATGCTTTTTTCAAGATCAAATATAAACATGTTAAATAGAAGGGGTCCCAGAACAGAACCCTGAGGGACACCACCAGGGCCGGACTGGGAATTAAAAGCAGCCCTGGAAAAAAAATATTTACCAGCCCCATAATGCGTCGCGCCAGCATAGTGTGCAGATACAGAGTTAGAAAAGATAACTTAAAATTAAAAATTATTACCCCAACTGAAAAAAAAAGCACTCATATGCTTCAGAATAAACAAAAGTGCAGATTTATTTTAAGCAGACGTGCCTTTGCATGTAATCAATGTTTCAATCCAACTACCTAGACATATTAAGGAAAGCTTGATAATGGGACTGAAATGGTGACTGTATGTAGGGCACAATTGTAAAAAAATTACGTTATCTTGTTTATTTTGAAGTCCTGTGTGTGCGCTCTTCACTTTAAATATGTTATTGTGCTGGAGTATGCACCTAGCAACAAGACTGGGCCAATATCTGCTCATTACATATTAATGACATTTCTCTGTGTATTATGCATATGGAAATGTACATTAATATTTGTGTAAATATAATAGATATAACTAATAAACACATTAATATACATGTCATATACCAGTGGCGGATCCAGAGCCTGATCCCTGGAGGGGCACTTGTAGATTATTTAAAGAAATAATCCATGCACAATAACCACTACTGCTCTGTGTAGTGGTTATGGTGCCAGGACCCCCTGCCAGAGTAAGTAGTCAAACCATTTAAGAAAAGTTTGACAACTTACCTGGGGTCTGCTGGGATACGGGGCTGTAGTAGGGCATAGGAACAGTGGTGCAATGTGTGAGGGGTGCAGTGTGTGTGAAAGGTTCAGTGTGTGTGTGTGGGGGGAGGTGTAGTGTGTGAATGTGTGAATATGTAGGGTGTGTGGGGCAATGTGTATAAATGTGTATGGTGTGTGTGTATGGGGAAATGTGTGAATGTGTATGGTTTGTGTGGGGGCAGTGTGTGAATGTGTATGGTGTGTGTGGGGGGGGAGTGTGTGAATGTGTATGGTGTGTGTGTGGGGGCAGTGTGTGTGGGGGCAGTGTGTGTATGGGAGGCAGTGTGTGAATGTGTATGTGGGGGGGGCAGTGTGTGTATGGGGCTAGAGTTCACTCTCACCACTGCGACCACCAGGAATCCCTAGTGGTCGCAGTGGTGAGAGTGAATTCTAGCCTGTAGCTCCAGGACTACAGTTCACTCTCGCGAGAGCCGCAGCATTGCCGTGGTAAAACTCTGTGCTCGCGCGAGAAGGACCCAGAGGAGCTTCAGGCTGAGCTCCCGGGTCCTCTCTTCCTGCCAGGTGCCCGCACAGTGCCTGTGGAACGGGGAGGGAGATCGGCCAGCAGGGGAGAGCCGTGGGGGGGGGGGAGGAACCAACGGGGATCCACCCCCTCTGTGTGTCATTTTGTCTCCCCCGACTGCTCCTCTGTGTTTATGTCTCCCCTCTCCTTCCCAGTCTCCCTCTTCCCCCTCTGCCTCTTTCTCCCCCTCCCCTTGTGTCTCTCTCTTCCCCTCTGTCTCTTTCTCCCCCACATCTCTCTTCCCCTCTGTCTCTTTCTCCCTCTTTTTCCCTGTGTCTATCCCCCTCTCTCTTTTATTCCCCCCCCTTGTCTCTCTTTATCCCTTTCTTCCACTTCCATTTACAGAGAGAAGTCAGGGGGGCCGGCCGCGTTCCACGCTGGAGCCGGCGGCACTCCTGTCACTGATGCGGAGGAGCATGTCTATCTACCATGCTCCCTCGCGGTTCCCACAATTCCCAGCACAGTATACTGTATCAGCATGCTGTGCTGGGAATTGTGGGAACCGCAAGGGAGCATGGTAGATAGACATGCTCCTCCCTCCTCCTTCAGCCATCAGCATTAGTGACAGGAGTGCCGACGGACAGGCGAGGCTGCCACCAGGCCCGGCCACCCGGTGGCACATACATGCGCAGCCCCAGATGTCTCGGCCCACCGGGAAATTTCCCTGTATCCCGGTGGGCCAGTCCGGCCCATGACACCACTTGCCACCTCTGTCCAGCTTGAAAATTTACTATTAATGACAACTCTTTGTACACTATGTTTAAGCCAATGTTCTACCCAAGAACAAGAATTTTCATCTAGACCAATTTCTTTGAGTTTGAACACTAATCTATTGTGTGGAACTGAATCAAATGCCTTGGCAAAATCCAAATAGATCACATCCACTGCAGCACCCTGATCTATACTTATACTTGCTTCTTCGTAGGATGCACTCAAGTTAGCTTGACATGACCTGTGCTTCATAAAAAAAATCTTTATGCTCCCTAGAAAATTGAATCCTTTTTTTTTTTTTTACCAATTAGCCTCACTGATTAGTGGTTTTCTTAAGGCTACACAGCTGTACAGTCCCAATTCCTTGAGTTCCCTTTTGCATTGTGCGTGTGGAAATGCTCTTATATTCACTATTAAACATAGCCCTGAGTTATACTGTTGTTTTTCTACAATTTGATTTCACCAAACGTTTAAGTGATCGCTGATCATGATCAATCAGGATTTTTTCCGACCACATTACTTCCTCGAAGACAATGGTTCCAATCTATCCTTCCAGTTTTTAATAATGTGTCGGACAGTTTTTAACCCAATTTTAGTAGGTTCTGCAATCTTCTTAGATGTTTTCTCTGCTTGATAGTAATTTGACCCTTCTCAAACAGACTAACATCTTCTCCACGACCACGGGATGTGTCTTTTAACATTGTTGTTTAAGAAATGAGAAGCTACTCATTGCATCAATTGGGGTTAAATAACTTGTTTCCAGCTGAAAGATAATCGCCCATGCAGTGACTATCCAATAGGAGGCTCTTAACTATCTGATTAGTTAACTCCAGGTGGCGACTTTTTTCTTGGCCAGGCAGTGTATATCTCAAATTTATTTTCATGAATCAATTTTGGATCGAAGTTTTTCGTTCAAAGAGTAGCAATAAAATCCAATGTGCTGCTGAATACACTTCCAACAATGCCTATAGGGTTTATATAAGCTTTTCAACAGACAATATTGCTTGCATAACAAATAGTAAAGTGGAACATAATGCTAAACCAATATACAATTTTAAAGTTGCAAAGAAAAATGTAGGATATGCATCACAAATCAGTGTTCTGTATAAATAACAGTCTTATTACCTTTCTGGGACTCAAATATACTGTGCGGCCCCAGCTGTCCAAGGAGAGGGTTTGCAACAGTAGCAGGCTCCAAGTGACTCAAGGGAATGTAGGAAGGATATAGATTGCTGGCCAGGTGAGCAAACCCTGAGGAAAAGAGGAAAAGATTAACAAAATGTATATACTCCCATTTGTAATTAAGGAATAAATTGCCCTGATTTACTACTTAATTAGCTCAATTCCCTCTGATACTTGCTCACCTCTGCCATAATTTGAAAGTCCCAGGTGTTTTTACAAGAGAGATACTGCATACATCAACAAGCACACACAAATGTGTGTTAACAATATTGGTTTGAAAAGAAAAAAGCTAAACACATGAAAGACTATAAAATGTAATGTAAACCATATGGTAATGTGGGTATAATATTGCACTTCTCATGAGATGTGGAAGCACATTAGCACCTGCACTGGAAAAATGTGGGGATAAAAGTTTAATAAAAGCCAAACTGGTCCATTCTGACATTATTCAATAAACCACCAGCAAACTAGAGGAAGAAATATTTACGTTGATCAAGTCATTTATTAGGTAAAAGCTATCAAACTTACCAAATATACATGTAAAACACAGAGAGAGCATGCTATATAGTTATATAAACATTAGATAATTGTGTAGGTGTGTTGTGTGTCTTGATAAAGGGACACTGTAGGCACCCAGACCACTTCAGTTCATCATCACCCATAACCGTAAAGTGGTAATTATTGCTGTTTTTATAAACTGCAATAGTTACCTGCTAAAGTTAACTCCTCCTCTAGTGGCTGTCTACCAGACAGCCACAATAGGGACTTAAGGCTTCTTAGATGACTTTTGGTCGTCTAAATGACGCTGGACGTCCTCACACTATGCACGAGGACCTCCAGCATTTCTGGAATCCCCAAATAATGCTTTCCTATGGGAGATTCTAATGCAAGTGCGCCCATTGCCGACATCCACTGGTGGGGGAGGAGCGTGGGCGGAGCTAAGCTAGCACCGAGGGACATCGGTGCTGGACCAGGTAAGTGACTGAAGAGGTACAGGAGTACTTGACAAAGGGGGAAGCTATAGTGCCAGGAAAACGAGACCTTGTATATAAAAGTTCACCTTTAGAAGTACACATTTCGAGCAGATCAAATGGATCAAAATGCCTCTCTAAATCTCCGGGAAGTATGTATGTTCAGGTTGACAACAGCATTCTATTAATTTATACGCACTATAAGCGTAAAAAAAAAGTACAGCAGAAAATTATTTTGTAAAGTAATGTAATCTTATTCAACTTAATTTGATTTTGAATTCTTTAGATAGTGAATGCTTTTACTTCTTTTTGGTGATCAAGTGCAGTGCATTTCAAGAAACTGTGCGGATTTCCACAATTATTTAGCTTATCAACAAGATGTCCAACAGATACTCTTTGGTGCCATGCTGCACCAATCAGCATCTCCTCATAGAGATGCATTGAATCATCTCTCTGCAGATGAAGATGCAGAACGGTAGTGCTGCACCAACCCAGGAAGCAGCTTTAATCACTGTCTCAGTGACTGCCATTAGAGATGTTCCTAGGTAGTATTGAAAAGGCAGTGCCCTGCAGGGATGGACTATACTCACTAGAACAACTACATTAAGCTGTAGTTCTGGTGACTAGAATGTCAATTTAAGCATAAAACATACAAGGCTACAAATTCCACACATTACGTGCAACATTATAAAATAAAAATTTCAATAGAAACCAAAGGAATCAATGGAGAAATCCATTTCTTTATTATCACAAGAGTGTCCTTTAAAATGATGGGACTATGACTAAAGGCTTCCATGCATTGTGTGTATTTTTTACATCATTTTAACAGAGCTGTAAAACAAACAAGTCCAAAGAAATGTTGGCGTTGCAGTGGCACGAGAGAACGTCTAGGGGCAAAAAGAAAGAGTGCTTAGGCTGCTGTACTATTGAAACAAAGTAGCAATAAAAATTGTGATTCATAAACTGGCATGGCGTCAAGGCTCATTACCCTTAATGGCAGTGGGTGTTATAGGAGGATTAACTGACCTATTTTTGTCCCCCTTTTCAAACATTTAACCCAAGCAACACATACAAATAGTGGATGTACTAAATTTAAAGACCGCTTTAATATCATACACATGAAGCCCAGGTCAATAAACAAAGATTGTGGGCTTGCAGTGCCAAATGGCAGCAGAGATGACATCCACATAAGTATAGAATTGCATACTTCCCAAAATTTCAAATGGACAAAGAACACTAATTTGGGGGTGAGGTTGGGAGTATAGCCAGGGGAGTGGCTATTCTGAGAATCTTTTTTTAAATTCTTTATTTTAGATGTGCATAAGAAATATCAAGAGGACAAAAGACATTTGTAAATTATGCATGTCCGATATAGCTTAGGTATGTCTAGCAGTATGCACATTTTTTTTTTTCTTCAATGTTTAACAATTATATACAAGGTTAACATGTTAGACATTCTGTAGACAAAATATATAGGAGTCTTGAAACAAAGAAACATTGTCGTGTGAGTGATTCATGGAGTTTGAGTAGGTAACGTGTATTCTGAGAAATTTTAAGTGACGTTAACACTTTATACAACTAAAATGTAATTTAGAACAATGTGTCATATTTATACTGACTGATTTCTAAACACATTTACTATTGTTTTATATAAATATTAATGTGCATATTATTGATGTGGTGTTTGGTTATACACTCAAAAACCATCAACAATATGGAGCCCTTTGAAAAGAGGAACATTTGAAGAGAAAAGAACAGGAGGGATTAGGGCCTAAAATAGCCTCTCCTAAATAGGGACACTTGGAATTCAGGACGTACAGCATTCGGTGTTCAAGAAAATAAATAAATGTGTAAACAAGAGAAAAGCCTTAGTGTCTTCGACTGATTAAACATCTATTTCCAGAGTAAATGAATATATTCACTAGTGATTTCAGTGCCACAGACTGGGAATAAATGATTTTTCTGACATGCAAGTAATACATGCAGCATTTTTAAAGGAATGTTCTCTTCACTGCTGCAGAGATAATGAGAGACCTGAAATGTTTTTTTAATAGAAAAAAATAAAATAAACGTTTCATAATCTTGTACTCGGGGAAAAACTGGGCCGCCTACCTGAGGCCATGACATGGGCTTGTCAAACTTACTGTTATGAATTAAGTATTTACATAACTTTACATAAAATATATACTCGAGTATAAGCTGACTTTTTCAGCACATTTTTTGTGCTGAAAAAACCCCCCTCAACTTATACTCAAGTGAGCGCTTCTTGAGGGGGGCGCTAGATTTAGGTGACTGGCAGGAGGCAAGCGCACAGTCCACGCTGCCTGACCACGCTACATAGGTAGGACCAATGAGGAGGTGAGGGTGAAAGGACCACAAAGGAGATGAGGGGGAAAGGACCACAAAGGAGATGAGGGGGAGAAGGGGGAAAAGGATCACTGAGGAGGTGGGGGGAGAAGGGGAAAGGACTACTGAGGTGGTGGGGGTGAGAAAAAAAAAATCAGCAAATTCTGTCTGTAATACAAAAGTCTGTAATGTGACTAACTCCTATTAGTCATGGGATATTCTGAAGCTTTGCATTGCATTTTAATACAAGCAGCTGCTGCATTTCCCACCAGTTTTGTTAGGTAAAATTAGGTGCCTTGGCTTGTATTCAGGTCGGCTTATACTCGAGTATATACGGTATATACATTTGCAGTAGTTAATTATGTACATTGTTCGGATTTGTTTCTCTTAGCTTTGCACAATCATTGGCAACTTTCAGATTCATCACGTGAAATATCTCAACAAATTTAGGTTTTATTACAAGTCTCAAAGCTTTGTAAATTTGTTTCAAGACTGAATAGCTCACATTTACAGAAAACTAAAGTTTGCTCCATGTCAGGGAAAGTGAAATCAAAATAAATAAAAAAAATTCATCAAAAACAGTATGGTTTTATGTTTTAAGAAAATTTTCATAAAATTCTAAAATAAATCAGATCAGCAATGGTAACCAGGAGTACCCAGAATGTGGAGGACAAGAAAAATGTCTTGATTCAATGGTTAAATTCTCCATTAGTGGCTGTCTTCTTGACAGCCACTAGAGGCATTTTCACTGCAATGACGAAGTTTCACTTGATCATGCGACATACAATGTCCATGAGGATGTTGAATATCATCAAAAGCAGCTCATAGGGAAACAATGGATTTAATCTTTCACTATGAGAAGTATTTCATTAGATGCGTGTGCAGCAAGCACCACATCCAAGCATCACGTCTCCAATGCTCCTGTATGAGGAGCATTGGATTGGACGATCGTTGCAGCGGGAAGCAGCAATGAGTAAAGTTCTCAGGAGGAGGAGCAGGCGGCAGCACAGTACCAATTTTTTTCACATGTCAAAAAGAGGATAGGGGGGACTGAAATTAAATAAGGGCTAGGACAGTATAACATTAGGAATGCATGTTTGTAGGTGTAGTGTTCCTTTAAGAAAGGCCTAATTGTTCCATAAAACAAATTTTATCACATGGCCTTTGTAAAAAAAAAAAAAAAAAAGTGTTAAAATATGCTTATTTCACAGCTCACTTTTTTCTCAAATGAATAGCTTCCTGTACTATTTAAGATTCAAAACAAAATACTAACCTATAAAGTTCTTAGCAACTCTATCTCCATTGCACTTCATTAATTCACAGGTACAACTGTTCTCAGTCACTCCACTCTGCCTTATTCTCAGACCTTCTCTTGTAAACTACTTGCATCCTTACTGCTAATTTTCACTTACAGGATTATTTAAAGCGGCACTGTCATGCCGAATCCTGTTTGTTTTTTTTAACCCCCCTCCGGCCTCCACTACATCTAACTAACACCCTAGTCACCCCCAAATGCCCCTAAGCCCCCACATTACCTATTTTTTATTCCTTATTTTCTGCCCCGATCTATATTCAGGGTGCCGCCATCTTTGTGTGGGTAGAGTAAGTCCCTGTGGGACACGTCATCAGCCCACACTAGACAGACTGAGATTCCCACACAGGCCCAGTGAAACACCTGGACATGCGAACGGGAATTTCATCTATTCATTCATTCATCAGACAGCCGAATGAATGAATAGAAATATCAGCTGAACAAACAAACACTATGTATCTGAGTATCAGTGTATCAGTGTTTGTGCAGTTTATTACAAGGAGGGAGCTACCGCCACGCAGCTCCCTCCTTGTAATATGTAAAGATAGAAGCGGCAGGGAGCAGTGCTCCCCACCACTTCATAAGCCCCCCCAGTACCCCCACACTCTATGGGGGTCAATATGACCCCCATAATAGCACAAGGGAGATTAAAATCTCCCCAATACCCCTACTTGCTATACCGCGAGTAGGGGCATGTCCACTAAACAGTGAGCAGCCTGTGGCTTTTTTTGCGCTCGGGATTTTTATTTTATTTAAAATGATGGTTATGATCATTATTATGTTTTTATGTTATGTTTTTTTTATTTGGCCTTTTTTGGGGCTGAAAAAAGAAGATCTGAGAAAAAAAGAAGACGTCGAATGGTAAGTTTAATTTTATTTTACAGGTTAGTTATTTTATTCCTCCCTCACTATTTTTTAGGGTGAGGGGGGTAGGTAGGGACTTTTTTTTGGGTGGGGGGTGGGTGACAAGGGGCTTGGGGGCCCCCACCCACCGTCCAGGGGTGGTGGCCGGGCAGTAGGTCCCCCCCCTCATTCTCACTATGGCCCCCACCCGCCACGCAGGGGTGGGGACCGGGGGAGGGGCAGTAGGTCCCCCCCCTCATTATCTTTATGTCCCCCACCCGCCGCCCAGGGGTGGGGGACGACGACATTAGGTCTCCCCCCCCTTATTTTACTTTAGGGCCCCCACCTGTCGTTTAGGGGTGGGGGCCAATAGTTTTTTTTTTGTTTGTTTTTTTACAGTGAGCAGCCACAGGCTGCTCACTGTTTACCAGACATGCCCCTACTTGCAGTATAGCGAGTAGGGGCATATTATTTACTAATACTAAGTAATTTTTACTTAGTATTAGTAAATGTGGCTGAAAGACCAATTTAGGTCTTTCAACCTTTTAGTAGATAACTCCCTGATACCGTGGGAATTAGAGAGTTATCTACTAAGCGGCTGCAAGATGTAGCCACAGCACGAATAGGATCGGAGTTTCATTCATTCGAATAAAATTGCGATCCGAATAAAATGCCGAATTGCGTTCTAAAAGAAACTAACATGTTCTCATTCAGTTAGAACGCAATTCGGCAGTTTTGTGTAAAGTGACAGGAAGCATCGTGGGAACACAGAGGAAAGGTGAAAATGGCTCTGACCAGCGGAAATGAAGCACACTTTGCCCATCCGCTGGTCAGAGCTGGTCAAGCGGAGGAATCCTCCATAAGGCAAAGAGTGCCTACTTTGTCTTATGATTTTAAAGAAAACTAAAGAAGAACAGATCCTGAGAGAGGGGGAGAAGAGGAAGAGATTGAGGAAAGGTAAGTTCGGCATGACAGTGCCGCTTTAAGGACTGCTCCATTTCTATTGAACAGACTCCCTCACCATTTCAGACTTTCTCAATACTTTAAGAAGTTCCATAGAACCCACCTTTTTCAGGATTTATTCTCCCTGGTTAATGGTTATTCCTTAAATCTGTTAACATAATTAGCGTCTACAATCCACATCAATGCCTCTCTTTTCAATTCTGCTTTTGTTTATCCTATCGCCACATGTTGTTCTTCCTCCTTATACCTCATATAAGCTCAGTGAATCAGGTTCGTCATTTATTTTTATTAAATTAAATGTTCTTAAAATTATAAACTGCTGCACTATATAAATAACATCAATAAAAAATAAAAAAAATAAAAAAATTAATAGTAGCAGATATACATTATCATGAAATTGAACAGTTACTAACACTTTCACAGCATTCTCCAAAGCTTTGGGTCTATTTCACTAAACAGTGAGTTTCCGTGAAGTAAAAAGACACATTTTAAAAATGAATGTCCAAATAAAGTATTTGGAAAAAAAATTCTCCAAATCAGCTATATGCCCAACTTAATATATATGTTTATATAGGTTTGCATTGTAGATGCAAAGCTATGACGAAATACAGTCTGAGCATTCCTATCATATTGATCAAGCTACCAGGTTCACAGGCAGTTACACAGAACCTTGATCGATTATTTTTTTTTAACATGGGTCCAACAATAAAGCCTTTTGTTTTGAATCCATATTCATGTTCTTCAAATCCCTTTCTTAATTTTACATATTTGATGTACAGTTATGAATAAAAATACTAGAAACCACAGTCAAACATTTAACAAAACAGGGTTAGTTAGTGGTTTTCTTTATGTACACTGTGGTATTTTGTTAAATATTAAATGTAAAAAAAAATGCAGTAACTTGAGGCATGATCGTGTTCTTGGGTATATCTGTATTAGGTCATCCTGTATAATTAAAACACATTATTGTGACATTTAAAAGAATCCTTCAGTACAGCTTTGTATTTCCTAACACTAACGGGTTCATCTGACCCCGCAGCTCCAAACTCAGCAATCTAAAGGGTTAAATAACCCTTTATTCACTTGACTGTTTCCAGAACCAATGTCCCTTGGCATTGGGTCGTGCTCTGTCTCCTCCGTCAGCTGATGGAGACCTAAAGTGCATGTGCAGCAAGTGCCACGCGCTCATTAGGTCTTCCCCTATAGAAAAGCATTGCTCCAATGCTTTCCAATAGAGTTTGACACTGGACATCCTCATGCGTAGCGTGAGGACGTCCAATGCCATTTCACAGAGTCAAATGTCGTGAAACTGCGGGATAACGCCTCTAGTGGCTGTCCGTTCCCTAAAATTGCAATATTTTACAGTGCAGGACTAAGGGGGACAGGGACACTTCACCCAAACTACACCAACGAGATGAAATGGTCTAAGTGCCTATGGGGTCACTTGAATTGTGTTTCTCGAAGGGGCAGACAAAGCAGGATTTGACCCCTCCTTCCCATTTTTAAAATAGTGTTAAAGCAGCACTGTCATGCTGTACTTACCTTTTCCCAATTGCTTCCTCTTTCCTACTTTGTCTTATGTATTTTTTCCTATGTCTGACACTTCTAGACACTGTGTGGAGCTACAGCCATCTAGAAGTGTCAAGCCTTCAGTCGTCACCAATGAATCTGGAGAGGACCAGCCAGAAAAATATAGTGTCACATGCAAGGAACAGGTTCTAGTAAGTAAAACTCACCTTTCCCTGCCCCACCAACTTCCAGTCCCCAGACAGTGATAGTGCTGCCTTAAAGTATTTTATTAAAAACTTAATACAAAACCTCTGCCTAAGAAAGATTTCTCTTTGCAAACAACCTTGCCTGACAACTGATATTCTACCATGCACTTGCTCTACATTTTGATTCTATTAATGCTATTCTACGGTTAATATTTGGGGCACGCATGTTAGTGCCTCAATCACTTACGCTGACTTTAATGCAATGTTTTGCATCTGCATTCAGCTTGCTCTTCCAAAAGAAAATGTAATAATTATAGAAGGAAGAAGAATGGGTTTACTCCAAAAGCTTTACAACTCCCAGCATGCATATTAAACAGCCACATTACCACCATACAACTTAATCTCCTCGGCCCTTGGGTTACTGTGAAAGAATTGGCTTGGGTGGCCAGTAATAGGTTCATAACGTAAAATACCAGGTCGGGCGATCATTGGCTGCTCAAGCCAATGTTACTCTATTAGTAGAGCGGCCAGGAAGGGAAGTGAGAAGGCAGAAAGATGGGCATAAAGGGGACAGAACCTTGTGGTTAAAACTATTTGAAATGATTTACCACTGTAAGGTAACATGGCACCCAGGGATTCCAGTTCCCATAACATTTTGGACCAGAGTGTTCTTTTAAGCAAGGTTTGTTTAAATTAATTCAAAGTGAATTTCAAATTTAGGGCCAGAATACTGTAAGCATAGCATTGGAATTTTTCCAAATTTGGTGGATTTGACTTAAATATGAAATTCACCTTGAATTCTCACTTTAAAAAACAACCCTGTGAAGCAGTAATATGCGTATTATAAAAGCAATTTTTTATTTTTTTTGGAATGTGCCTTAAATAACTAGGGTTTTGTGTGTATGGGGGTGGTGGTGCTAGTGAAATGTCACAACTATTAAGTTCTATGTAAAAACATGTTAACAGTTAGCAAGGTCTAGGTCTGTATACCCTTATTGATTATTTATTTATTTTTGGTTCTTCTGGTAGTGTTCAGAAACCACTTACCTTCTCCCTCCAACTCCTGGTGCTTAATCTGCCAGGAGCTTACAAGAGTAGAACAGAGAGGTTTTCCATGAGATCCTCCATAGGCCAGATGCATGACAGTTGTTGGAAGTGACAAAAGGAAGCTTTGACTTTTGTCAACCTGAGCTTTGTCCCTTAGAAAAACGTAGCCTTGTGATATTTTTTTTTATGGTATTGGAGAATTCTATGAAATTGCCATGAGTATTACATAAATATTTTAGAATTAAATGACCATCCAACAGAACTGCTTAAAGTACGGTCAGGATGATATGGATTAATAAATGCCTGATGCTTTCCTTTCCACTTTTCCAACTGTAGAACTAAAAAGGTGGTTTATCTTATTACTCAAAATGTCAGATACATTCCCAAAAAGGGAATTTAGAGAGAGAATCAAAGAACATTTATTGGATATTTCAAAGGAAAAAAAAGGGAGTTTTTTTTTTTGTTTTTTTTACTAGTCTCCTTTTTTATAATATTGTGAATACTCTATTCTATAAAGATGTGGGGTTAATTCACATATTCTATCTAAAATGGAAGCATATAGGATACCAATGTTTGATACCAGATGTCTTCAGGGTATTAACTTTGAATGGGACATCAACACCATTATCTGTCATTAAAATACCCAATACTGATTTAGTATTTAGTTTTGTCATATATGTGCTAGTGACTTAGGTGATTAATTTCCATTATATAATTTAAACATCAATACTGGTGTGGTAATAGGAACATAACTAGTCTCATTTTGGAAGATTTATCCTTGATCTTATTTTGAAGGGGTTTGGTTTGTCACTACTATTGTTTAAATGGGTTTTTTTCCGATTATTTGATTTTGATATAATTTACTTTTAAGATTCAAGAGGATGTTCACTATCAGAGATAAATTTGTCAAGTGAATAATTGTCTAAATTGGAACTACAGGCAACATATGTGATTAGTAACATCTATTGTTCCTTCCTATGAATAAGGACATGCAAGTCCGAAACGCATTTTGGCTCCCCCTGTGATTCAGTTTCATGTGACAATTTTTAAATGTTAATTAAGCGTGTATTGCTTCAAGATTATGTGGACCATGGGGGGCGATGTGGGGAAATTGCTTCTTTTTCTACATTTTATTGAAAGGGGCCCCTATATAGCAGGTTCATTTAACCAGGAGTTGAGTGTTTTCATACCTCCTCTCCTCAAGTGTTTTAATAGTATTTGAGGTGGATACAGTGTTGGGATACCTCACCGCAGTAAGGTAATCTAAAAACATTATCTTGAATTGCTAATAGATGAATAGACAATTTTCAAAACAGTTCTAAACACCAATTTAGGCAAATATTTTTTATTTTCAAAATGTTGTAATACAGCTATAGCCAAGAAACATCATACTGGTAAGCAATTCAATGTCTTCTTCTACCGTTGAGGGTATGCCTCAATTCACTGACTAAGTTGACCAGTGTGCTCTATAATTCAACAAATAGATAGCTTATTTAAAAAAAAATAATAATAATAAAAATAATTATTTATAACAGTGTGTCAACAGTGCTTGTTCAATGTGCTATATCCTCAATTAATATGGGTGTCATCCTTAGCAGCTAGTATGGCCAATTGTCCCAGAGCTTCGTTAAAAGTCCAATAGTGAATTACCATTACATAAAAAGTGCATAAAAACATAAAATGCACTCACAAACAACTGTGCAGGACAAAGCATGTATTATCTACTTGTCCTACACAATTATGAGTGCATTTAATTTTTTCATATGCCTTTCGTGTAATAAACTATAATTTACTGTAATTTACTATTGGAGGCCCTTCTTAACATGTGATAACGGTCATTCTAAAAATGCCTTTTGTCTAAACTATGGCCCTAAAAGGATTGATATATGCACAATACATCCTAAATTCTATGGAACATTCATAGTAAAAAAATAAATAAAATAAAAAATAGGATGACATGTATATTTAACCCTTTAAAAAGCAAGGGCTCAGTTGTGGCAGTCAAATGGTTGATACTAAAATGGCTTTTGTTCTGTAAATGCTATATTCACTTTACATTTCTCATCATTACATACTATTTCACAGCTATCACACTTGATCCCTAAGAATTTCCCCTTCAATCCCTTGTCATTTTACTTTTATCTTACCCTCTTCTTCTGCTTTGTAAATTGAGGGGAGCTGGTGGTTAGTGAACAGTCAGGCAGCAGTGAATGTTCACTACATTACACCAATAAGCTCTCCAGGGAGAGGTTGCTATGGTATTCTTTCCCTTTCTTCTTAATGTCATGGAAAGGACAAACACCATAAGCATACTAACAATATTGAAATTACAGATTCGGTGTTCAGGGATTAGTAAAAATAATACACACTGCAGTTTTTTCCCTTAATGCGATCAATGATAAAACAGTGTGCAATAAGGTGCTGTATGAATTTAAAATAAAAGGTTTAATACTAAAAAAAGCAGCTATCGGAAACGTATTCCAGAATAAAAATTTTTTTAACATATTATTGTATGGTTTTTAAAATATAAAAGAAAGTTCTCAAAACTTTATGTGAATGCTCCTTTGTAACAATAGAAGTAGATCAGCCTATTGTCAGGTTCCAAGAAAAAGGTCTTCTAAATTAACCATTTGGTTACCTTCAAGACAGATACTGGCAAAGACAATACAGAACACACAGTGTATAGAAAATGCTGAGCCTCAAAAGCATTCCTTTTTGGATGGTCTGAAGGAGGACGTAAATACTCTGATGTTAGGCTCATTTCAGTATTGCACAACATACTGGGAAGAAAACAAAGAAGAAAAGAAATATAGGAATAAAACACAACGTAAAGTAACTTGGCACACGCACTGGTACCAATTTTTTTAAAGAAGAATCGTCACTTCTCTAGCATTTGCACCAGTGAAAATGATCTATAACTTATGTTAACAGTTTTCAGGAGATGTACTTTCTTTTAAACTTAAAATGCAACAACATACAATGTAGATTACTTTGTGAAAAATTATACAATGTAGATCACTTTTGTTCAAACACCTGTGTGGGAACAAACTCGTTTTCCTGGCACTATAGTGCCCTGAGGGTGCCCCCACCCTCAGGGTCCCCCTCCCGCCGGGCTCTAGGGGGAGGAAGGGGTTAAACACTCACTATTCTCCAGCGCCAGACTCCCTCAGCGCTGGGGACTCTCTTCCCTCTTCTGATGTCATTGGCTGAATGCGCATGCGCGGCAAGAGCCGCACGCATTCAGCCAGTCCATAGGAAAGCATTCTCAATGCTTTTCTATGGACGCTGGCGTTTTCTCACTGTGAAAAATCACAGTGAGAAGCGTGGAAGCGCCTCTAGCGGCTGTCAATGAGACAGTCACTAGAGGCTGCATTAACCCATATGTAAACATAGCAGTTTCTGTGAAACTGCTATGTTTACAGCAGGCAGGATTAATCCTAGATGGACCTGGCACCCAGACCACTTTATTAAGCTGAAGTGGTCTGGGTGCCTATAGTGGTCCTTTAAGCTGGTACAATCGAAATACAGTTCCAAAAAAAATCAGTGAATACTCTGTCACATAAAGTCTTTAAAAAAGTCAGTTGGAGTACCAAACTTAAATGAGAGGTATAGAGCTGGTAGATGCAGTCCTATTCCTCCTCTGGAGATACTAAAACAATAAAAAGAAAAAACACAAAGTGCACTCCTCCCATAGTATAATGACAAGTACTCTGGTAAAACACTGTACGCTTGTATACTTTCAAAGAAGCAGAATTCTTCAGAGAAGAGATGCCTAAATCATTTGACAATTAACACAAAAGCATAAAATGTAACATATACTTGCAGAGCTTAACAATATAAGTAAATAAGGTGCATAAATCCAAAATGAATGTATATACACACACACACACTATATATATATATATATATTTCAAGTAGAGATTATAGCCGTAATAGTCCCATCCAAGAGTTACAGGATATACATGAAGGCCTATATCCAGCATAAAAACACACATACATACAGTGTATATGTACAAGTACACACAAGTACATACAGCAATATGTATATGAATACAACCAAATGCACACCTACATATGCATCCACACACTAGCACCAATAAATGTACCTACACATTCTGAAAACTTAATGCTAAATGACCAAGTCCAAAAGTACACTGATTATCATGGGATTGTCTGCAAAGCTAGGAGGTTAAGAGAGGTCATCATGTTCAAGACCATTTGGAACAAGTAACAAGTGGTTTATATGATTTGCTAACAATTCGTTTAAACAATTCTGCATTTATTAACATTAATTAGTTCACCCTTCAGGATGTTTAACATGTTAGAATATGGGCATTTTTGTCACACAGCTAAACCAAATCCTAATTTCTGTGTTTGGCACCAGGAAAAGAAACCATGCCACATTAAAGGAACACTATAGTCACCTAAATTATTTTAGCTAAATAAAGCAGTTTTAGTGTATAGATCATTCCCCTGCAATTTCACTGCTCAATTCACTGTCATTTAGGAGTTAAATCACTTTGTTTCTGTTTATGCAGCCCTAGCCACACCTCCCCTGGCTATGATTGACAGAGCCTGCATGAAAAAAAAAACTGCTTTCACTTTCAAACAGATGTAATTTACCTTAAATAAGTATCTCAATCTCTAAATTGAACTTTAATCACATACAGAAGGCACTTGCAGGGTCTAGCAAGCAATTAACATAGGAGGGGATAAGAAAATCTTAATTAAACAGAACTTGCAATAAAGAAAGCCTAAATAGGGCTCTCATTACAGGAAGTGTTTATGTAAGGCTGTGCAAGTCACATGCAGGGAGGTGTGACTAGGGTTCATAAACAAAGTGATTTAACTCCTAAATGGCAGAGGATTGAGCAATGAGGCTGCAGGGGCATGTTCTATACACCAAAACTGCTTCATTAAGCTAAAGTTGTTCAGGTGACTATAGTGTCCCTATAAAAGGGAACTGCCATTTCCAATATATATGTTTTAATATTAAGTTTACTTATCTCCTATATTAACCCCTTAAGGACGGAGCCAAATGTACACGTTGTGAACGAAACAAAATGTAAACAAAACCTGGCATTTGCACTACATGTCCAACCGTAATTCACCTCTTTCATATTAAATGCACCCACCCTTATTATATATATATATATATATATATATATATATATATATATATATATATATATATATATATATCTCATTTTATTCAGGAGAAACAGGGCTTTAATTTAATATCAAATATTTAGCTATGAAACATAATTTAATATGAAAAAAATGGGAGAAAATAAGATTTTTTTTAATTTTTTTAGTTCTACATGACATTTTAACTGTCAATGTCATAATACTGTTTGCTTTTACTGCAATAAAATACACATATTTGTATTCAGCGATGTCTCATGTGTAAAACAGTACTCACTATGTACAGGTTTTATAGCATTTTGGGAAGTTACAGGGTCAAATATAGCACGTTACATTTGAAATTAAAATTCGCCAGATTGGTTACGTTGCCTTTGGGACTTTATAGTAGCCCAGGAAGAAATTTACACCATAATGGCATACCATTTGCAATAGTAGACAACCAAGGTATTGCAAATGGGGTATGTCCAGTCTTTTTAGTAGCCATTTGGTCACAAAACACGCCAATTTTGGCCAGTGTTTTGCATGACTAAAGTGGCTACTAAAAAGACTGGACATACCCCACATTATGCAGCGGAATTATCTACTATTGCAAATGGTATGCCATCATAGGGGTAATTTTCATTCTTGGGCTACCATAGGGTCTCAAAAGCAACGTATCCAATCTGGCGAATTTTAATGTGAAAAAAATGAAACACAAGCCTTATATTTGACGCTGTAACTTTTGAAAACACCATAAAAACCTGTACATGAGGGGTACTGTTGTACTCGGGAGACTTCGCTGAACACAAATATTTGTGTTTCAAAACAGTAAAAAGTATCACAGCAATAATATCGTCTGTGTAAGTGCTGTTTGTGCATGAAAAATGCAAAAACCGTCACCTTTACTGGCGATATCATCGTTGTAATACAATTTACTGATTTGAAACACTAATATTTGTGTTCAGCGTAATACATTTTACTGTTTTGAAACACTAATATTTGTGTTCAGCGAAGTTCCCCGAGTAGAACAGTACCCCCCATGTACAGGTTTTATGGTGTCTTGGAAAGTTATAGGGTTAAATATAGTGCTAGCAAATTAAATTCCCTTTACTTTCGGCATGGGCTGTCAGGCAGGTCCCGCTAATTGTAATTAATTAAGATACCTAATTATGTAAAAATATTACATAAATATATATGTAGAATCAATATATGTATATATATACGTATGTGTATATATATGTATATATCTATATAATTTTTTTAAATATTTTTATTTATATATAGGTATATATATAGTGATATATACGTATATATTTATGTGTATAAATATATATATTATTTCGTTCTATGTGTATTTTGATATATATATATATATATATATATATATATATATATTAATTTCACAATACAGTTAGAACGAAATAACACACATCTATATATTTTTAATTATTTATTTTTAATTATTTTTGTAATTTTATTTTTTAACGTATTTACATTTTAATTTTTTTTATAATATATATAAATATATATATAACAATAATTATATATATATTTAATCAGTATCAGTGTACATGTAATTTGATATTAATATATATATATAATTATATATATATTAATAGTAAAATACACCTAGACGG
Organism: Pelobates cultripes; assembly: GCA_933207985.1. NCBI lineage: Eukaryota > Metazoa > Chordata > Amphibia > Anura > Pelobatidae > Pelobates > Pelobates cultripes. The sequence continues at coordinate 91,835,659 of OW240918.1, forward strand.
TGTACATGTGTGTATGTATATGTGTATATATATACTTTGATCATATATATATAGTATATATATGATCTAAGTATATATAATTTTATTTTTTTACACTTTTAACTTATTTTACTTTTATTTTCAGCCAGCAGGGGGACCCCCTGTAATTACAGGCAGCCCCCCTGCTGGCAATACAGAAGCCAGCTATACCCGGCCATGTGATTGTGGGGTCCTCGCTAGGACCCCACTCTCACACGGCCGGGGGGCTTCCTGGAGGACGGTCGTGCCGCGGGGGGCTCCCTGGGAGTCCCCCCCACCGCAATCGCCGGCGTGGGACCGCCGGCGACCGGGTAAGTACAGAAAGACCGGAGGGCGTACTATTACGCCCGGCGGCGTTTAGAGCCGCCTATTAGAGGACGTAATAGTACGCCCTGCGGTCTTAAGGGGTTAAACAAAGATTACATTTTCATTAAAATAACATGTGTAATGCACAAACACACATCTGCCACCCAGTACAGTTCACTATGTACTGGAATTTACCTACGCAGATAGTAAATATGTTAGTGTCTCACAGAATACAATGTATTTGAAACATATGGATATGACCTTATATTTTGTTGATGTTCCTGTTTTGAGTTTTGGCAAAATGTATTATATTGCATGGATATCAGTCACTTGTAAATGTTTTTGAAATGCTAAAACTTACAATCCTAGGGAATCCAAACTGATTTTTCTGGTTCATAGAACATTGTATGTCAACAGATTAGTAAGTGGTTTGTGGTCTTTAGTTTCATTTGTTTTCTTGTCATAAACAAATCATTTTAAATTCCTGATTAAAAATTATGTTTGGTTATAATGGAAATGTGTATATTTTATAATTTTTATTTGTATATTTTGTGGGACACAGTACCTCAAGTGAGCCTTATTTAAAAAGAAAAAAGAAAAAAAAAAGGGGATGGGGGGTTTGTTTTGTTTTTTTCGTGCAGATACGTACAGCAATTCCTGTGGTGCCACAACAGCAACAACAAAAAAAAGTTTAATCCTTCATACCTTTAAAGGAAGAAAGAAACACTCCAAATACCACAACCATTGCAGCATGTTGTAGATATTATGGTGCCTGGAGTCCTTTTGGTGCCTCACTGTGTGTGGAAAGCACTGTGCTCCTCTCCTGTCGGTCATTTCTTGTAGTGTGGCCGAGTGCCAGTACCTTGGCTGCCCACTGCTGAGTGTATGCAGAGGGAGGCCAGCAAAGGAATCAAATCTATATCAGCATTGCATGTATAGCTCCCTTATGTGCTCTGTCCCCACACTAAAGAATCAATCCCCCACAATACAGACCCTGTCCCCATCACAATAAATGCCCAATTCCTCAAAACAGTGCCTCTATTCCCACACTCTAAAGCCTCTACGCCCCCAACAGTAGTGCATCTAATCCCAAATTTTGCCCCTATCTACCCCCTATTCCACATAATAGGTGATACGAAACACTTAAGGGGGTACGAAATTCAAAAGAGTGGTTACAAGACACACAGGTGAAGATGTCTTTTTGAGGTGGAGGGGAGGCAAAATTCATCTTCACCTGTGTAACCAGAAATCCTTGCACTGACCCTGTTTGTTGGTATCAGGAAACCTAACTGGTGGGATCTGAACCCTTTTTTCACACTTTCTGAATCTGCGCATTGCATGTTGTGCCACAGTGGAACCTTGTTTGTATAAAGCCTGTATATTTTGTTTGGTACACTGTTGTGTTTATTTTCTGTTTGTTTTGTGTTCCTCTCTGGCCTGAACTATTTATCTAGTTCAGTGGTAGTCAACCTTGTTCTACCTACCGCCCACTAAGGCATCTTTTTGGTTGAAAAAAATTTCCTTACTGCCCACCAGTTTACATGCAAGTGCAGAATATTTTTTATCTTTTTATTTCTACTTAATGCATGTTTATAATGGTTTTTAATTTTATAAAGGTTAATGAGAAAACAATAAAGTAAATTGAAATTACCTTTACTAGTGATTAATGAGATCATTGAGGTTGATGCTGCAAGACTAAATATTTGATATCTGGTTCGATTTTCGTAAGGAACAAACGAAGGTCTCCTCTTTTGGTGATATTCAGACGACCTGTCTGTTTGCGCATAATATGATTTCTCATCTGTGCGTCAGCTCCCCTCCTCTCCCTCCTCAATACCCCTCCCCACCTTTTTTTCCCCTTTTTTAAAAAATGTTTTAACCTTCCTTATAGCAATGCTGTAACGGATCGCCTGGCACCCCGACTGGGTACCTCCGTTAAAGATGCTCCTAGCGCTTCCTGAGGACTCCAAGCACTGCAGCAGACGCCACAATCACCGAACCAGAGAAGCGTATACCTTCTCTCAAGCATAAGGAATGCTGTAGACAGTTGAATAGGAACCATACGAATAGGTTTACTCTCCTAGCAGTCAAACTGGAACAGCATACAATGAATCCTTCCCCCAATAATGAGACGACACTTCACTTTGAGGGTTAAAACAGGAACTCCCTGTACTGTCACATACAGTCTCTTTTATTCCCAATCCACAAACATAGTTCAGCCCACAGGGCGTTACAAAACAACCAATCAATCCATACAATACACCCAGACACTCCCACACAAAATCCTCCCCTCTGCAGGTGATATGATTACTGAACACAATGGGTAATCTCATTATCACCGGCAGAGGAATACAGTTTTTACACCATATTTATAACTTCTAAAATATACATGTCACAAACATAAAACATACATTTTCATAATCAATCCATTCAGGGGAACAACATATTACAAAATGGCACGAATCAGACCATGGGTTCAAAAGTTAAAGGAAAGTCCTTTGTGACTAAAGGAAGCATGGCTTTCTGGCCCAAACTAGTTTCAGAGTCTTCTATCCTGGAGAGTAATTCAATTATCTCCCAGGACAGACACAAGACTCCATTAAGCACATGGTTGCAAAAAGACACAAAACACTTTAAAATACATAACGTCACATTTTATACATAAAACACAGACATATCACATATCCCCAGATAGCTGGGATCTGAGCGCACAAAACTACCGAATAGCACTCAGATCCTATTCAAACAGTTCAATTGCCATGGAGCTGAAGCCTTTAACTACACGAATGGGCTCTATGGCATAGCTATCTGGGTTAATAACTTCACATAAAGTCTGGTCCATAGTCCAAAGGCAAGAGGCGGGCAAGCAGCCCCCTCCAAGGACACGTGGCGAGGCCGGTTTCGCCACATTTCTCCCCTTTACCATCCAGACTAACAGAGTATCTGACCTCCTGCCGGTCAGTGCCCTGGTTAGTCCAGCAACCCACCCACGAAGCACAAACAGCAATACAGCCCACCCACAATAACTGGTTACTACACCTGGATAAAATAGCAACTTGTCCATGTCCAGGTGCCTCACCACGGCTGTGCTGGGGGCTGGTAGACTGCCTTGGTGGGTTGCTGAGTGGGCAGAGACCAGCGGTACTCTGCAGGGGTGCCAGTGCTACCACTGAAGTAGCCTGGTTGGAGCCTGGTTGTGGGAGGGGGAGACCGACTGTCTCCCCTCTGGATACACTGCTCTGTGGCTGGGGGACAGAACCGACCGTCCCTACCCCTGGTGCTGCAAGTGCAGAGACTACGTCCCATCTGCATAGTTGTGGGGCTTAACAGCGGCAGTGTGTACCCCAGGGAGCTGAAGGTGCCGTCCTTGGTGGGTTAGGCTGCCGCTGGAGAGAGGGTGTAACAAGCTCCTCTCTCTGAACTGTAGACTGCCGCTGGGGAGAGGGGGTAACCTGCTCCTCTCCCTGACACTCTCTTTGCTGGTGGAGAGGGGGACTAACTGTCTCCCCTTTCAATATTTTGTCCTGCGGCTGGGGTGAAAGACAGACTGTCTCCGCTTCCTGCAGGACACACTGCCGCTGGGGAGGAAGGACTGCACCTTCCGTTCCCTGGGAAAAAGACTGCCGCTGGGGAGGAAGGACCGCACCTTCAGCTCCCTGGGACTCACACTGCCGCTGGGGAGGAAGGACAGCACCTCTGGCTCCCTGGAACTCACAGTGTTGCTGGGGAGGAAGGACAGCACCTTCGGCTTCCTGGAACTCACACTGCCGCTGGGGAGGAAGGACGACCCCTTCGGCTCCCTGGGACTCACACTGCCGCTGGGGAGGAAGGACGGCACCTTCTGCTCCCTGGGGTACACACTGCCGCTGGGGATCTGGGCCGACCACCCAGCATCCCTGTAGGGCCGGTAGAGAGACCGCGGTCCCATCTCCACCTGCCATCTGTGGGTCTTCCCATCACCAGTCTGTGAGGTCCCTCAACATTTGCGAGTAAGGACCACCTGCTTCCGCACCTGGCAACTCCGGCTGCTGCTGGGGATCTGGGCCGGTCCCATCTCCACCTGCCTGTTGTGGTTCCCCACAGGACCAGTCTATGAGGACCCCTACTTCGGGTTCCTGCGGCCGCCTCAGGGGGAGACTGCTAGCCTCCTGGGATGCAGCCTCTACTCGGCTGCTGTAACACTCCTTCCGCTGAGCATACTCTCTCTCTTTCGCCAGACGGAATTCTCGGGCCAGCCTTGTGTTTCGCTCGGCCGTGACCTGGTTCCAGATCACCCGGCGTACCTCCATGGGTAAATCATCCCCATACTGGGCCACTCGCTGCCTCACCTCGGCCATCCAATCATCGCCAGAGGCTTCCATACTTGTCTGCTCCAAGTCGCTGGATACCTCTGCTCCCAGGGGCGCTGCACGTGTGCTAGCGTTGCCCTCAATTTGTAACTCCAAACGAACTGTGTCTCTGAGCTGCTTTACCTCGCACTAGGACGCCATCCCACCGCTTGCCACCAATGTAACGGATCGCCTGGCACCCCGACTGGGTACCTCCGTTGAAAGGATGCTCCTAGCGCTTCCTGAGGACTCCAAGCACTGCAGCAGACACCACAACCACCGAACCAGAGAAGCATTGAATCCTCTCAAGCATATGAATGCTGTAGACAGTTGAATAGGAACCATACGAATAGGTTTACTCTCCTAGCAGTCAAACTGGAACAGCATACAATGAATCCTTCCCCCAATAATGAGACGACACTTCACTTTGAGGGTTAAAACAGGAACTCCCTGTACTGTCACATACAGTCTCTTTTATTCCCAATCCACAAACATAGTACAGCCCACAGGGCGTTACAAAACAACCAATCAATCCGTACAATACACCCAGACACTCCCACACAAAATCCTCCCCTCTGCAGGTGATATGATTACTGAACACAATGGGTAATCTCATTATCACCGGCAGAGGAATACAGTTTTTACACAATATTTATAACTTCTAAAATATACATGTCACAAACATAAAACATACATTTTCATAATCAATCCATTCAGGGGAACAACATATTAAAAAATGGCACGAATCAGACCAGGGGTTCAAAAGTTAAGGGAAAGTCCTTTGTGACTAAATGAAGCATGGCTTTCTGGCTCAAACCAGTTTCAGAGTCTTCTATCCTGGAGAGTAATTATAATTATTACATGGTTGCAAAAAGACACAAAACACTTTAAAATACACAACGTCACATTTTATACATAAAACACAGACATATCACATATCCCCAGATAGCTGGAATCTGAGCGCACAAAACTACCGAATAGCGCTCAGATCCTATTCACACAGTTCAATTGCCATGGAGCTGAAGCCTTTAACTACACGAATGGGCTCTATGGCATAGCTATCTGGGTTAATAACTTCACATAAAGTCTGGTCCATAGTCCAAAGGCAAGAGGCGGGCAAGCAGCCCCCTCCAAGGACACGTGGCGAGGCCGGTTTTGCCACAAATGCCCAGTAGGAAGGCTGAGCTAGGTATCCCACTTACTATTACTTACTATAGCCCACTATAACAGACAGGCACACATATATACAGACACACACACAAGACACACATACAGACACACACACACATACATACAGACAGGCACACATACAGACACACACACACGACACATACATACACACAGACAGGCATACATACAGACACACACACACAGACATGCATACAGACACACATACAAAGACACACACATAAGATACATACAAAGACACATACACACATACAGACAGACACAAGACACACATACATACGACATACAAAGACAAATACACACACAACATACATACAAAGACAAGACACACATACATACACACATATATACAGACAGACACACACACACACACAAGACACATACAAAGACACACACATACATACAAACACACATACATAAGACACACATACATACAGACACATACATACAAAGACACATCCACAAACAAACACACACAAAATATTTTAGTCACCCTCCTGTTTCCTACCTTTTAGGTGCAGGAGGATGACTTTCTCCTTCCTCCCGCGCGGTCTGTGTGTTAGCTGGAAAGAGTAACGTGCAGTCACTTCCTCCCAGATCTGTGATGTAATAACAGGGGGCCCCGTCGCGCTGTTAAAGCGCCCAGCGCTGACCGGGCCCCCTTACAATCCACATTCATCGGGTGGCCCTGACAGCATGAGCCACTCGATGGACCCCTCCATATGCGGCCCCGGCGGTTTGCCGCGCGTGGTGATGGCGGTACCCGGTCGCAGGGGTACAGCCGGCTCGCACCCACCCACATAATCTCTCAAAATTAGAAAATCCCTACTGCCCACCTGGAATCCTGAAACGCCCACTAGTGGGCGGTAGGGACCAGGTTGACGACCCATGATCTAGTTAGTCCTGTTACTTCCTAGTTCTTGCTTTATGTTAAGCTCAGCCATTATTAGGCCCGGTAATATGCCTTTTCCTATCCCTCTGTTTAGGCCTTTGTAGGGTTGCTGCCTCTCACTTTGCTGAGGATCTCCCTGCCAACCCTGGCATTATGAAAGGGCCAATATGGATCCTACAGATGCTAGGCAGCCTTTAGCATCCTTTCAGGATTAGTTAGAGATACAGGATCACAGGATGAATAAGATATCCCAAGCTTTATAAACTGCCCTGGTTCGTACTGCTCCTCCATCCAAGCCTGCTCCTCCTGCAGTCCCACAGGTAATTTTACTACCTTGACGCTCCTCTAGAGATGTTACCAGAAAAAACTCCAACGTTGAATCTGTCGCCCTTCT
>OW240918.1:91849050-91859756 GCA_933207985.1 Pelobates cultripes
GTTTTAACCTGCAATCCATGAACCAGTTTAGTAGCCCTTCTCTGAATTCTCTCTAAAGTATCAATATCCTTCTGAAGATACGGTCTCCAGTACTGTGTACAATACTCCAAGTGAGGTCTCACCTGTGTTCTGTACAATGGCATGAGCACTTCCCTCTTTCTACTGCTAATACCTCTCCCTATACAACCAAGCATTCTGCTAGCATTTCCTGCTGCTCTATTACATTGTCTGCCTACGTTTAAGTCATCAGAAATAATCACCCCTAAATTCCTTCCCTCATATGTTGAGGTTAGGACTCTATCAAATATTCTGTACTCTGCCCTTGGGTTTTTACGTCCAAGATGCATTATCTTGCACTTATCCACATTAAATGTCAGTTGCCACAATTCTGACCATTTTTTCTAGTTTACCTAAATCATTTGTCATTTGGCTTATCCCTCCTGGAACATCAACCCTGTTACATATCTTAGTATCATCAGCCAAAAGACATACCTTACCATCAAGACCTTCTGCAATATCACTAATAAAATATTAAAGAGAATGGGTCCAAGTACAGATCCCTGAGGTACCCCACTGGTGACAAATCCAAGCTTTGAATATATTCCATTAACTACAACCCTCTGTTGCCTGTCACTCAGCCACTGCCTTACCCATTCAACAATATTGGAATCCAAACTAAAAGATTGCAGTTTATTGATAAGCCTTCTATGTGCAACAGTGTCAAAAGCCTTACTGAAATCTAGGTAAGCGATGTCTACTGCACCACCCTGATCTATAATTTTAGTTACCCAATCAAAAAAGATCAATAAGATTAGTTTGGTATGATCTCCCTGAAGTAAACCCATGTTGTCTCTGATCTTGAAATCCATGTGTTTTTAGATGTTCATCAATCCTATCTTTTAACATGGTTTCCATCACTTTCCCCACTACTGAAGCAAGGCTTACTGGCCTATAGTTGCCCGACTCCTCCCTATTACCTTTCTTGTAAATGGGCACAACATTCGCTAACTTCCAATCTTCTGGGACTACTCCTGTTAACAATGATTGGTTAAATAAATCTGTTAATGGTTTTGCTAGTACACCACTAAGCTCTTTTAATAGCTTTTGGGTGTATTCCATCAGGTCCCATTGACTTATTTGTCTTTACTTTTGACAGTTGAAATAGAACCTCTTCCTCTGTAAACTCACGTGTAATAAATGACTAATTTATCCTTTTTCTTAATTGAGGTCCCTTTCCTTCATTTTCATCTGTAAATACAGGACAAAAATATTCATTGAGGCAGTCAGCTAGACCTTTATCCTCTTCTACAAACCTTCCTTCTTTTGTTTTTAATCTAACTAATCCTTGTTTTACTTTTCTTTTCTCATTTATGCATCTAAAAAAAATTGTATTCCCCTTTTTTACTGACTGTGCTATTTTCTCTTCTGTGATTTGGAAGCTCTTATAACTTGCTTAGTCTCTTTCTGCCTAATCTTATAGATCATTTTGTCTTCCTCACTCTGTTTTTTTTTATAATTCCTAAATGCTTACTTTTTGTTTTTAACTATTTTGGCCACATCTGTGGAGTACCACAGTGGTTTCTTGAATTTTTTGCTTTTACTGACAAGCCTAATGCAATTTTCTGTTGCCTTCAATAGTGCAGCTTTTAAATAATCCCATTTCTCTTGGACTCCATTTAAATTGCTCCAGTCTGATAATGACTCCTCTACATATATTCTAATTTTAGAAAAGTCTGTTTTTCTTTTGTTTTTGTGTAGTGTGACTCAGTCACTGTTCTTATATTAAACCACACTGACTGATGATCACTGGATCCTAAACTTTCACCTACAGTAATATCTGATACCAAATCTCCATTTGTTAACACTAAATCTAGTATGGCCTCTGTGACGAAATGCCTTTTGTCCCTGGATTGTTAGGTGACAAGCTGCCCTTTGCCCCCGGCTTTTGGAGGAGCCTGATTGCCAGCCTCCTTCCTCATGACTATGGCCTTGGGGTGTATTGCCATTTAAAAAGACTATTTGGGGCTTATTGGCTTCTAAAGACAGTTTCTTCCCATTTGAATCCATGGGAAGGTGTGTTTCTTCCCCTCCCCCGTTTCCTGTCTATTGTTCTCCAGCAGGGCGTTGTCCCAGGCACACTGCCAAACCAGTTGGAATTGACTGCTTTTGTCCCTCCTTGGTTTCTCAACAGCCCTTGCTATGCTTTACCCCATGGAAAATCTACTCTGTTCATGGGATCTGAGCGCTGTTCACCTAGATTGGGCGCTCAGATCCAAGCTATCTGGGGATAGGTTAAATGTGGGGGTTCTGTCTAATAAAATAAGAATTATGTATTTTTATGTACTTTACGTATTTTGCTGTTAGTGTTAAATGTAGATATTTTCTGTACCTGGAGATAATTGAGTTTACTGCAGTGCCTTAAGCCAATTATCTCCAGGATGGAGAGGAGGGATTTAATTGTGTATGTGAGAGTGTTATCATGTTAATTAGTGTTCCCATTGGTTTGTGTCCCTTTTGTCACAGTTTACCACCAGGTCCAGGGGGTGTGCCTCTGACCTGAAAACTTGTATATAAGGAGTAATAAACGCTCATTGGAGTCAGATCATCTTGTACCTTCATGAAGTTTCGGCTCATGTTTGGGGGGATTGGAGAAACTACACTCTGGGGATTGCTATAATCACTATACTCCCCAGGGTATAATCACTAAGCTCTGCTAAGAGCTTGTTCCTGTTCCTGCTCTCTGGAATTCGGAGAGAGGTCGACCTGCTGGAAGCTGGACTCTGGTCCTGGGTCCAGAGTGGGTGGAGACGGCGAGACACCAACCAAGCTGCGGCGGTTCGTGGGGTCTGCAGTGGTTATGGTGTCAGGCAGAGTGCTTGGAGTCCTCGGAAAGCACTAGGAGCATCCGTCGGCGGAAGGTACCCAGTCGGGGTGCCAGCGTTTCCGTTACAGCCTCTTTACAAGTTAGCTCCTCAACAACTTGTTTTAGAGACAATCCCAGTAGGGAGTTTAGAATATGTGTGCTCCTGGCACAAGTAGCTAATTTTGTTTTCCAATTTACATCAGGAAGATTAAAGTCACCCATGATGATAACTTCCCTCTTCATTGTCATTTTAGCTATTTCCTCGTAGATTATCTAACTCTTCAATTTGTCCTGGGGGCCTATAAATCACACCTACACGAGTTATTGTGACCAAATTCTAATGTAACCCAAACGGACTCTATGTTTGCCTCACTAACTTTTATTAGGCTAGATTTTATGCTATCCTTCAGATACAAGGCCACCCCTCCCCCTTTCTTGCCTTCCCTATCTTTCCTATATAAAGAGTACCCTGGTATTGCTATGTCCCAGTCATTTTTCTCATTATACCATGTCTCAGTAACAGCGACTAAATCTACACTACCAGTTGCCATTATCGCCACAAGTTCATGGATCTTATTCCCTAAACTGCGAGCATTTGTAGACATGACTCTAAGCTTATCATTTTTTAACACACTTGCTACTGGCACCTTCTGTCCTTGTTTTGGGGGACAATTGGATTGATGTTTTATCACCCTTTTGCCCCCCCCTCCTAGTTTGCCCCGCCACTGTAGCTCTAGTTTGGGCCCTCAAGAAACTTCAACCTTATTTGTACGGGCTCTCCTTCACAGTCATGACTGATCACAACCCCCTGATTTGGCTCAAAAGAGTGGCAGGAGACAACCCAAGACTGTTGAGATGGAGCTTGGCACCTCAGCCATATAACTTCACCATGCAGTATAGACCAGGAAAACAGAATGCCAATGCCAAACTGAACTGCTTCCTGGACATCCCCAAGCCAACCCGTTAGGGTCTAGGCGGGTATGCCATCCCATGGAACTGGGGGGTACCTATGTGACAAAATCCCCTATTTTGTGTGTACCTGTGCCATTTTGTATTCTGTTCGGGCATTTCATACTGTTTTCACCCCCTATTTCATCTGACGAACTAATCACTGAACACCGACGACCCTCCTGGCTCATTAAGTTGAAACAAACCACAAGAATGCAGTGTTCTCTTTGTTCACATAGCCGAATGCCACGTGGTGAAGAAAATGGCGGCTATCTTGTCGCACGAACGCAGGCAGCGGGACTTGGTCGTCGAGTGCCTGGAACTCTGAGGTGGCCACTCAACAACCCGAACACCGGTGAAAACCTACGAATGCCTGCTTCTGGTTGCGTCAAGCTAGGTAAACCCGGTTCGATGGTTTGTTCGACTAAAACTACCGAACCATTACTATATTTATTCACATTTCGGATAGTTTCACTGGTTTCCGTTCAGATAAAAACTTACAAACTAGACCAACTGCTACCGCTAAAACCATGGAACTAGTTCTGGGCAGACTTATCCAGAGCAGTCAGTCAATCCTTCAACCCCATGGCGATTCGACTGTGTTTGTGGAATCTGAGCGCTTTTCGGATATGTTGGGTGCTCAGATCCAAGCTATCTGGGGATATGTAGACTACAGAGGTATGTTTATGCGAAATATGATTTTATGTATTTTAAAGTGTTTTGTGACGTTTATAACAGTGAAATACTTTCTGTACCTGGAGATAATCGAGTTTACTACAGCAGCTTAACCCAATTATCTCCAGATGTAGAGGAGGGATTATACTGTTTGTGTGGGAGTGTTTTACATTATAACTGTATGCTGATTGGTGTATGTCTTTGCGTCCCTGTGCCCAACAAGGTCCACGTGGGTGTCACCCTTGTTGAGAGACCTGCATAAAAGGCCAAGCCGGTGCTTCCATTAAACTTATCGTTTTACCCTTTCATGAAGTCTTGGCTATAATCACTACACCTTCTTCTACACTTGGATTTCGGGAGATTCTGCACTCAGCTGGAGTATAGGGGATCTGTTACAGATGCGTATTAGGGACTTTAACTTTTGGCTTGTGAATGGTGTCAGAAACAAGGATTTGGCTTAATTTCTCATGGTAGCTCTATTTGGAATGGAAATAAACAGTACAAAAATATGGTTTGCATCTTTCTCAAAAGAGAACAAATGTTCCCAGTGAGCAGTTCTAAAGTTTTGGTAGGACATATTTAAACTAAGAGCGGGGTAAAAGGGTGATAAAACATCCAAATGCCCCCAAAACAAGGACATAAAGTGCCTGTAGCAAGTGTGTTAAAAAATGATAAGCTCAGTGTTATGTCTACAAATGCTTGCAGTTTAGGGAATAAGACCCATGAACTTGTGGCAATAATGGCAACTAATACTGTAGATTTAGTTGCTGTTACTGAGACATGGTATAATATGAAAATGACTAAGACAGCTATACCAGGGTACTCCTTATGTACCAAAGACAGAGAAGGCAAGAAAGGGGAGGGGTGGCCCTGTATGTGAAGCATAGCATAAAATCTAGCCTAATAAAAGTTAGTGAGGTAAACATAGTGTTATCAAATGGAGATTTGGTATCAGATATTAATGTAGGTGAAAGTTTAGGATCCAGTGATCACCAGCCAGTGTGGTTTAATATAAGAACAGTGACTGACACACCACACCACACCACACAAAAACAAAAGTTTTAGACTTTAGAAAAGCAGATATTTCAAAAATTAGAATATGTGTAAAGGAGTCATTATCAGGCTGGAGGAGTTTAAATGGAGTGCAAGAGAAATGGTATTATGTAAAAGTTGTACTACTGAAGGCAACAGAAAATTGCATTAGGCTTGTCAGTTAAAGCAAAAAATAATAAAAAATAATAAGAAACCACTGTGGTACTCTGCAGAAATGGCCAAAATAGTAAAAAACTAAAAGTTAGCATTTAGTAATTATAAAACAAAAACAGATCGAGGAAGGCAGACAGATCTATAAGATTAGGCAAAAAGAGGTTAAGCAAGTTATAAGAGTTTATAAATTATACACAAAAGAGAAAATACCCCAGTCAGTAAATAAGGGGGTCAAAACATTTTTTAGATACATAAATGAGAAAAGGAAAGTAAAAAAAAATAACAAAAATTAGTTAGATTAAAAACAAAAAAGAAAGAAGGTATGTAGAAGAGGATAAAGGTCTAGCCGACTGCCTCAATGAATATTTTTGTTCAGTATTTACAGTTGAAAATGAAGGAAAGGGAAATCAGTTAGGAAAGAGGACGACCAAGTAATTTGGTACATGTGAGTTTACGGAGGAAGAGGCTCTATTTCAACTTTCAAAAGTAAACACAAATAAGTTGATGGGGCCTGATGGAATACATTAAAAGAGCTTAGTGGTGTACTAGCAAAACCATTAGCAGCTTTATTTAACCAATCATTGTTAGCAAGAGTAGTCCCAGAAGATTAGAAATTAGCAAAATGTTGTGCACATTCACAAGAAAGGTAGTAGGGAGGAGTCGGGCAACTATAAGCCAGTAAGCTTTACTTCAGTAGTGGGGAAAGTAATGGAACCCATGTTAAAGGATAGTATTGCTGAACATCTAAAATCACATGGATTTCAAGATCAGAGACAACATAGGTTTACTTCAGGAAGTGCATGCTCATTCAAAGCTGATGTCGGGAGAGGGAGGAGAGTTCCCCAGTGCCAAGGGAGCCCAGCGCTGGAGAAAGGTAAGTGTTTATCCCCTTCAGCCTGGCGGGAGGGGGGCCATGAGGGTGGGGGTGCGGGGGACCTAAAGAGTTTGTTTTCCTGGCATGCATAGCTTGGAGGAAAGATGAGACACATTTAATAGAATACATAATAGAAACATTTAAATACGTAAACGGAATCAACACAGTAAAGGAAGAGACTATATTTAAAAAAAGAAAAACTAACAAAACAAGAGGGCATAGTCTTAAATTAGAGGGGCAAAGGTTTAAAAATAATATCAGGAAGTATTACTTTACTGAGATAGTAGTGGAATAGCCTTCCAGCTGAAGTGGTAGAGGTTAACACAGTGAAGGGGTTTAAGCATGTGTGGGATAGGCATAAGGTTATCCTAGCTATAAGATAAAGCCAGGGACCAATAAGAGTATTTAAAAAATTGGGCAGACTAGATGGGCCAAATGGTTCTTATCTGCCGTCACATTCTATGTTTCTAGCAGGGGCTGGCTCCTTAAGGACAGCATAGAACACCAGACAACCTTAAGGGCTTAATTTGCTGCACTGAAAAAAATAATCAATGTTACATTTTCCTATCTATGTTTTTGTTAAAATATATGCATAAGCTCTATCCACTGGACATTAGCATGGGACCTCCACCTCTCGACCTCTAGTAATGCCAATAATGTCTACAGCCGTTGATTCATTGTGGGAAGGGCTGTGTACATTTGGATATATAATAGAATCTGGTGCTGAAGAGAGTCCATCTATTTGTTAAGAGAATAGTTTATCAAAAACAACCAAGTTTCAATTACTCATCTAGCATAGCTTTGTCGTCTCCAGAACTCCAATATTGCATTAAAGGAACACTATAATGTTAGGAATACCATCCCTGCCACTAGAGTGCTGGAATACAGCATTTGGTCACCGCCCATCCCCCACAGAGATTAAAGGTGATTTTACTCACCATTTCTCCCTTGCTCCGCGGGAGGGTCTCACCTCCGCTGTTCCAGCCTGGTCCCACCTCCATGGCAGTTTTGATAATCTCAGCCAACCCAATGCTTTCCTATAGGATAGCATTGGAAGACTATTGTGCATGCACTGCAAAAACACTGAGCCAATCAGAATCTCCTCATATAGATACATTGAATTTCTATGGGGAATGTTCAGCGCCTCCATGCAGAGCGTGGAGGCACTGAAGCCAGTGCTGAATGCTGTGCAGAACTGACTTAGGACTCACCTGTAGTGGATTTTCCCTCACATGGCTAGTTTAGGAGTAGACCTTTTAATGTATATTTATTTGAATTTTATCCTTTAGAAGATGATAAATAAGAGTAAATAAACGTGTTTGTTTCAGGAAAAAAATATACTACCTAGAAATAGCAAGGTGGACACCCATGCACACACACTTCCCCTTCAGTGTTGTCACACAGCAGGTCTGAGACTGAGGTGAGGGGCGTATGGATTTCTCTTTGTTTTTAACATTACAGGATCAGCGATGACTAGCTCGGGGAGGAAATGGAGTAATTTCTAATTCTAGAATAGTGATCTCAGTTTGGTTGATAACCTCCATGGATACTAATGATTCATGAATGTATTAAAGACATAATCAGCTGATGCTCTGTCTCGTTCGCATTGGTCCCAATTCCAGAAGGATGCGCCAGGAGGCTGGGGAAGACTGCCAGGCGGAGATGTGGCAGCTCGGGACGTCCTGTTAGGGGGACTGCTGAGGGCGTCATTGGCCCGGGTACCTGGACGGCATATTGTAAGGTTTGGGATACATGGGAACGGTCGCTGGAGGGTTTGGATAGGGTCGTGGCAGTTGGTGCTGGGCTGGATACATTGGTTTGGTACACATTTGGACTGCTTACCATGGAGAAAGCGCAGCTTAGGGAATAGGGCCCTGACAGGGCTAGGAGGCGGGCTAGAGGGTGGGAGCAGTAGGGGATTGGTGGATTAGTCTTTGGGGGTTGGCTGATATAAATGGTCAGCCATTTTGTGATCCCTCACTCTAATTTCTTACCTAGCAGAGTTGGTGCACGCTTGTTGTGCACTGATTGGGCCTGGTAAGCTTTTCTTTGTATTTCATGATGGCTGAACAGTCATGGAGGAGCTGCTTTCCACTATTCAGGAGGCTGCTAGGAGCAGGGGGACAGCTGCAGGAGAGGCTGGCAGCAGTGATGGCGGTGGCGGAGCAAGATGGCCGCAGAGGAGGGCGCCAAGCGCAGCTGCGGAGGCCTCCACAGTGCCTTAGCCCAGGGATAGAAGCAGGGAAAACCCCCACAGGAGCTGGCCGCGAGGTATCCCACCGGTGCACAAGGTGGGCATGGTTGGCTCCGCCCCCCAATGCAGTGCGGCACCAGGTCCGGAGGGTGCCGCACTTGGAGAGCAGGCTCCCGCGTGTGGTGGGCAGGGCCTGAGAGTTTCTACAGCAACAGGACCCCCTGGTGGAGGAGGGGCCCCTGGAGGTGTTCTGCCTGGCGGTCGGGGAGAGCCTCCCAGATTTGGATGGTACCATATCCCTGGAGGGACCAACAGCCCTCATGCAAGTACTGGCCCTGGTGGGTTTGCAGCAGGCCCTGGCACTAATGGGGGCGCTGTTTGGGATGGGCGCAGGCCTTCTACGGCTTTACCCATGACGCAGTCAGTTTCCCCTGGGTTGAGGCAGGCAGTGGGCCCCTCTAACTTGTGGGGGGTCACTAACCCCAGACAGGGGCACATGGCAGCCAGCGACAGGGGGTCCTTGGGGATGTCCATCAGGGGGAGCACGGCAGGCCTCTCATGATGGTGGGGCACAGCCATGAGGGAGCGCAGTCAAGTGGCGGAGCCCCCTGGTGGGTCTCCTGGTACGGCAAATTTCTCAAGTGCGGGAGGGGCTGCCCTGGTTCAGAAGAATGTTCGCACCCAGGCAGTGTCTCCGGCTCGCAATCCATAGGACGTTGGCAATGGTGCTGCGAGGAGGGCACGGCGCCAGGTACAATGGCTTCAATGGGCACGGGTGGCCAGGGCTTCAGGTGGCATGGAGCGAGAAGCAAGTCAACTGGTGGGCCACTGGGTTTGCACCTTGGAAGTTATGGCCGTCCGAAGTGGGCAGACTGAGGCACAACGGACGTGCCGAGGTTGTGCTCGACTGGGCGGAGGTCCCAAAGTAGTAGGTCCCCTAGACCCGAATAGGGGCAGGGAGGGAGTCCTTTGGCAGAAGGGAATGATGGCTTGTCGGAGTCAGGAAGCAGTGCATCCAGGGGGGGCGTCCATTGGAGACTATTAGCTCCTCTGGGGGGCGCTCGGTTACTCTTCGGCGGGGTACGCAGCTTATTGGTAAGCTCAACTTCGCGTGTCGGGTCGTTCCCATGGGGTGGATATTCAGTTGGAGCCTTGCCAGGCTCGGTGTTCTTTAGGCAGAAGGTGGTTTCAGCAGCCGAACTGGAGCTGTTGACGGATGCCTTGGGGCGTACTTTGGGGGGCGGTGGTGGCGTACTTTGGGGGGCGGTGGTGTGCGGCACCCTGGCCAGCTGCTTGGCTGGGGAGCCCACTGGTACGGAACCTGGCTTTCCTGGAACTGTTCCCGTTGGTGGTTGCCTTGTCTCTTTGGGGTACACTTCTGAGCAATAGAAAGGTGGTCTTCTACACGGAAAATATGGTGGTGGTGCATGCAGTGAATAAAATGTCAGCCGCCTTGGTGCCAGTGGTGCGCCTGTTGCAGAAGTTTGTCTTGCTCTGCATGTCCCTCAATGTGGTGTCCTGCGTGCGACACATGAATGTGGTGGCTGATGCTCTGTCTCGTTCGCATTGGTCCCAATTCCAGAAGGATGCGCCAGGAGGCTGGGGAAGACTGCCAGGCGGAGATGTGGCAGCTCGGGACGTCCTGTTAGGGGGACTGCTGAGGGCGTCATTGGCCCGGGTACCTGGACGGCATATTGTAAGGTTTGGGATACATGGGAACGGTCGCTGGAGGGTTTGGATAGGGTCGTGGCAGTTGGTGCTGGGCTGGATACATTGGTTTGGTACACATTTGGACTGCTTAGCAGGGGCTCCTCCCCGGTGGTAATGGCTGCGCTGGCGTTCTGGTTTAAACTGCGGGGGTGGGTAGAAAGCAAACACTCAAGGGTTTACACAAAAAAAAGGCAACACGAACTGGGACCTGTTTAATTTATGGTTGCAGGAAGGCT
>OW240918.1:91862449-91948866 GCA_933207985.1 Pelobates cultripes
AAACCTCCCGGTGGGCACCCCTGGCGAATGCCTTATTCACCTAATGATAGCGCCGGCCCTGTATATATTTCCTTGCCAGATGACAGAGACAAAAATTACCAATTGTAGGAAAATTTAATCAGCAAGCATGCATGAGTTTTTGCGGATCTTTACTTCTACTAGAGGACTTATTTGATGGGAAATTGGTGAATCAGTGTACCTATGAAACATTTTCTAAATCAATCTGAGTCAAAATTAAAATCCATGGATTCACAAGCCAGAAGAATTCAATATGAGGCTAAAGTGTTCAGTAGTGTGAGCCAACCTAGCAAGAGTTTTTTTTGTTTGTTTTTTTCCTACTTCCAGGTCCATCTATAAAGAGAATTACAGATGTCAGTGGAAAAGGATGTGGATTGTGCTACAAAGAAAGATCAAGGTTCATGGAACTCACTAATATGAACCAAAGAATTATGTTCAGAATTTAAAGAACTCCTGAACTTTATTTTCATTTTTTTTAATACTTTGACAAAACAGAAATAATAATAATTTTCATGTTGCCATCTCGAAGGGCTTTGTGTCGATTACCTGCCACTGCAGCAACATTCTCTTGCAAAGTTTCTGCGTCAAACTGAATTTGAGGCAAGGAAATGGCAGTTCAAGAGAATTCAATATATACCTAATAGACCACATTCAAGAATAAATACATGAGCACCAGGATGCATTTGTTAGAACCATAGCTTTATAAGACTAAAATTCTTCCCATTCCATTTGTGTCATAATTAGAGTTCTGAAGAAGATTTGAAATGACAAAGCCAGGGTGATTGAAATGATACTGTGCTGGCTCTGGAAACCTTATTTGATGAAGTTCAGCCATGCCACACTCTGGAACTGGTATCAAAAACTCTGCTACTTGTGCAAGGCCAGATTTATTATCCAGAACCAAAGAAGTTGCAGCTGATTGCTTGGAAACTGAAATGTCATGTTTTTTTGTGTTGTTTTTTTTTTTTTTGCAGAAAGTATTGTCTGGAAAAGTAATACAGGTGTTTACTATGTCAAAAAAATAACACTTCAGCAGTATGTTATATGATTTCTAACACTATGATTAATATATTTGCAGAATCTGCACGGTTTCAGATTTTTTGTCCCCCCAATTTGGTTATTGTAGTCCAAAATGTGAAGTTCACTTTGAATTGCCAACAGTTTGTACTTTAGTGAATAACCCTGAAAATGTGTTATGTATGTTCCCCAGAAAGACCACATCCGCCCCCTGTCATGATTAAAAAAGATGTAAGGAATTGGCACATTAATATATTTGCAGAATTTGCAGAATCTGCAGGGTTTCGGTTAGCTCTGCAGACTCTTTTATGCAGTATTACATTATTCGCTCCAGAAAAGGAGTAATTATATCAATCAATAAGGGTTCTTTTAATTATAAATGTAGACAATGGAGGTCGGTGTAAAGGATTCTTTTCTAAGGAGTCAGTTGCTGGCATGTGTAGCACGTACTCCTTCCCTGCTGCCAGATTTGCAATTTGATAGAAAACTGATCTCCTGGACAGTTGAATGTGAGACTCCCTCCTTAGTATGATCATGTACATTACAATTTTGTGAGTCAAGCTTTCTAAACCCTTGCTTTGTGGCTTGCCTTTTGACACATAAAATGAGCACTGTTTGGCAATAATAATATACATAATTTTTTCATTATATATTTGCAAACAAAAGAACATCTCGGTGCATCGTTCCTGTTAAAATATTTATTTTTGCCCTGGTGCCTTTCCAAAGTATGTAGTCAAATAAAGTGCTCTCAGCCGACAATCACAACCATGTATCTCCTGCAGGAAAACCCAGATGCAGAGGTGGTGCTTGGGAGGGCCAGGGAATCTTACATAGTTTGACAACTTACTCTGGCAGGGTGCCAGGGAACTATTGGCACCAAAACCATTACAGCAGGTTCTAGAGATTTGGGTGGAAGTACTGTTCCTTTAAACAGTTACTCCAACTGAAAAACAATGTTTTATGAAAAGACTGTTTATGGTTAAACAAACATTCCTATACTGCTCTCCCCTCTCCCCCCCAAAAACACAAATAAAAAAAGACAATAAAACTACTAAAGGATTTCTGGCGCTAATGAGAGTATTAGTAGGCAGCTAAAACAACCCAGAGTCTCTTCCTTCTGGTAAAAAGTACAGTTCGGTATGGAAATGAGGGAGCAGCACCTTGCGGATAGTCTTGAATACAGGAGATTATCAGTGGATATGTGAAGAGAAAAGAACCAAGAGAAAACAATGTAGTGTAGTATCTTCTGACAGTTAGTGAAAGGAGTATAAAAACACACTTGCAATTTTCAGGAGCTATAACTCAATTTATAAAATTTTTGACATGCATTTTTCTGGATTTTCTTTTTTTTGTGTTATTAAAATATACCTACCATTAAAATTATAGACTGATTATTTCTTTGTCAGTGGACAAACGCTCCAAATCAGCAGGGGATCAAATACTTTTTTCACTGTAGTGCTCACTGGTATAAAATCAAACTTAAATGTTACTTACATTCAGTCACAATTTACAATCAACTTACAATTTATGCTTTGTCCATTTTGAAACTAATTTTACTCCAAGAGTTCTGTTATTGCAACACAGAAATAAAGCAATAATGTTTTTCTCTGATAAGGATGCTTGTAAAACATTGTATAAACAGGTATTTAAGTCATGTAAATGATCTACAAGCTTATACGGCCTCTAACAGTCCGTGTTATCACAAAGATGCCTCCTGCACAGTCTACTACAACTGCAACATGGCATGTTTCTGTAGTTTCCTGTGTGCTGTTCGGTTTGCTGATACAGATCGAAAGGAAGCAAACCCGTGCATTAAAAAAGGAAGAGTTTCAGGAAACAACACATTTTAAAGGAAATTAAATGAACAACAATGACATATAATAGTGATCTATTATTCTAACAAGTCACATTTAGGGAAGCTATGCAATATGAAAATATAATATATAGCCACTTTTTTCTGTACTTTGCCTTACATTTCATGAGTTCATTACAGAAACAGGGAGCTGATTCTTTCAAACAGTGCAGGCAGCTTGTGGTGAATTTCCTGATCAGCATTGCCTTGAAAACCTTGCCCCATCAAATGTATAATTGACCTTGGCTCTGAAGTATGTTCGTTTCATGAGCTCGCCTAACATTTCGACCATCTAAAACTTCAAATTTACACTATTACTCTTGCTCCAAGAGCTACATGGGCTCAGCACTAATGGAAAGAGTGGACAGCCATGTAAACGAAAGATCATAACTCAACTCCCTTACAAATCATGGCATGTATAAAGAGTGAAATAACCTGGTGCTTTACTTAAGTTAGTATTACAAATCACAGGAGAATATATAAATCCAAAACCTTTGTGTAAGGAGGCAAGGGAGCTACATAGTAATGTATACAGGTCCCCATACCCAAATTTTGGAAAATACCCAATATTGGCAAAACAGGTAGCTGCAGGCATTTCTGAACCAATGCTATGTGAGTGTGCAGAGTTAACCTAGTGCACAGATTGGATAACATGAGTTATGGACCAATGGATGCCTTTAATGTTTCAGACAGCAGAATGAATCCAGCTGATTAGACGTAAAAGGTTGGTAAATTGGTTGTCAGTTCTCTTAGGAATGTTGAGCATGCTGGCTTGGATGTGTTTGATAAAATTACCAAACCCCAGCTTCCTGCCTGTTACATGCTAGTAACAGGTGGCGAGTGTTCTAATGTGCCATACTCTTTTCACTCAGAGTATATGATACTCCAGATGTCCTTTTGTTGTATATGAATCCCATATCAGCGTTAGGTGAGAATCTGATGCAAACTGATTATTGGTGAAAAAACGATTATCACAGAAAGCTATAGAAAGCTCCTGTTTTATGTTGAGGTGAAGTTAGATAGTGGCTAAATAACGCATAGGTGGTTTGTACTAATATTCAGATCATAGGCTTCATGAAATATAATTTGATATTTTTTATGATACACACCAAGCTCAGTATGCATTTCTTGAATAACTGTAGTTATTCAAACCTTCTTAAAGGACCACTATAGTGCCAGAAAAACATACTCGTTTTCCTGGCACTATAGTGCCCTGAGGGTGCCCCCACCCTCAGGGAACCCCTCCCACCCGGCTCTGGAAAGGGGAAAGGGGTTTAAACTTATCTTTTTCCAGCGCTGGGCGGAGAGCTTTCCTTCTCTCCTCCACCGTTCCGCCCCGTCGGCTGAATGCGCACGCGCGGCAAGAGCTGAAACTGCTATGTTTATTAAAAAATGGGTTAACCCTAGCTGGACCTGGCACCCAGACCACTTCATTAAGCTGAAGTGGTCTGGGTGCCTAGAGTGGTCCTTTAACCCCTTAAGGACCAAACTTCTGAAATAAAAGGGAATCATGACATGTCACACATGTCATGTGTCCTTAAGGGGTTAAAGCCTTAACGCTAATTAAAAATATCATAGTGAACTTTAAGGTTGTGCCTTGTTTACAGCCAATTTCTAGTATACATTTCAAAGACAAAGTCTCAAAGTATAAAGCTGCTTACAATATCTTTACAGATGCATAAATGTAAATTTACCCTTTCCAGAACCTATAGATGTATCTCTAGTGTAAATCACATTGGTGTCATTAAAGACTGTATTCTACCTCTGTACTAAAGTGACTTTGTTAGAATCCCATGAACTTTGATCTATATGGATGAAAAGGGGGGTGGGCTTCAGCCTGTGGTTCAGATTAGAACAAACAAATGTATATTACTCTCATAGCAGATATTTATCGATCAGCTGTTAATGATGTAAATGATCTCAATCTCACCAGTCTGATTATTTTCACTAACCCTTTAACAATTAATGGATTAGTTCAAATCGCCCTAGTCCTTACGTTCTAAAGAAG
This sequence comes from Pelobates cultripes, assembly GCA_933207985.1. Classification (NCBI taxonomy): domain Eukaryota; kingdom Metazoa; phylum Chordata; class Amphibia; order Anura; family Pelobatidae; genus Pelobates; species Pelobates cultripes. Next base: position 91,867,345 of record OW240918.1, read on the forward strand.
ATTTACACTTTCACAGAACCATCAGACACTTCAAGATTTCTGTACATAAAAGGACTTTAAAGGTATTTGAAACCACATTTCTAACAATTAACCAATACCACAAAAATGTTGTTGGGTATGAGTAAAATACAACAAACTCCTACCCTGACTTGATAGTGTGTACAAGAAAAATTTTTTTTTTTTAAATTAATTGTATGAACTAAAGAATAAATAAGTACTGGAACTACAAAATAATAAAGCAAAATTAATAACAAAACACATGTGCACAACACGAGTAAAAACTACCTTAAAGAAACACACAAACTACAATGTATACGTGATAAATTAAATTAAATTAAAGGTTAATTACACACCTGCCATTTTTTAGCAACAACAATGCACTTGGCCGTCAGTAACCTTGAACTTGTGATGTTTTTGAAAAGAAAACAAAGTTGCCAGTTGTTTTAGTCACTAACAATACAATATTGGCTAAATGAACTTGACTGTCCTGGTTAGGCCCAGTCTAAGTCAATAACATGTTAAGTATTGTTACAGTGAAATGGTCTGTAAATGTTTTATTTCAATCCCTTTCATACATATCTTGCAAAACCATTAAAAATAATTAGAAAATGTCTATCATAAGACATGATCTCTGTAGATCGATTATGTGAACTCAACATAGTCAGATGCATTTTTGTAATTTGAAGTTAACATCTCATAGTGATATCCCCTCCACTTCCTTCTTTGCCTTTTCCTTTTTAAATTTTCTTTCATATTTTTTTTTTTATTTCTATTTTTTATTTCTGTAGACTTAAAACACAGACAGGTTTGTAATGCTTGTTCTTTTTACCTGTCTTTAAATAAAAACTGAGAGAAAAAAAAAAACAGAAAAGGTTATTGATTGAATATTGTAATGTATCAAAGAGTCAGATGTGTAGATCAGGGGCTGTATAAAAATAAAGATGCGACAAAATGCTGTAAATCACATATACTTAGAATGATGTTATCAAGAAAAGCCACCTGGTTATGGAGCGTTTTTTATGTTTGAAAGTTTTTTTTTTATCAATCTTTATTTAGCAATTTCAGAAAAATAGACAAGAACAAAAGAGATTATTGGAGTGGGTCACACTCAGCAATGATCAGTAGGAAGGTAAATACTTTATACAATGAATTAGTATAGTGCTAAGACTATTGGGTATGTAACAGTGAAACCAGTATATACAGTGGCATAGCTAGGTGGGCACAGGACGGAAGGTCTGCCAATGACAGCATTTTTTGGGGCGGCTCTGAAGCAAGCCTGGTTCTCTGCTTTGTGTGTAAAGTGCCATCTTGGGAGTTCCCCCGCCGCATGCTGGGAGGAAGTGAGTGAGTTCATATCACTTCAGATCCCTTCTTCCTAGCAAACCTGGCACCACATGGGGAGGAGAAACAAAAGCAGAGGAAGATAGGGACTCTAGAAGACTAAAACTCCCATAAGAAAAGAGAAAAGAGGGGGAAGGGCTGCGCTATAAATTGAATATTGGTAATGTATAAACTGTATTTAGTAAGATGAAATAAATAAATAAATAAATAAAACAGAGTCCATGCAGAGGTAAAGAATAAATAAAACAAAGTCCATGCAGTAGTAGAGATCAAATAATAAAATGTCCAATAAAATATATAAAATCGCCTCACTGGTATATGGATAAAGCATGTATACAATCCTCAGGAGTTGATCCGTCCAGGTTGTGGATAGTCCATATATGTGAAGATAAAAGCACGACAAACTTCCAATGGTATAGTATGTAACTAAAAGGGTAAGTGAAATAAAAAATGGAGGATAATACACTCACATTTGATGGAGCTTTGGACCAGCTCTTGGATGTAGGGCACTTAGCGGTATAATCCCCGCTAGAGGATAAATTGTAACAGTAGATCTGTCCGTCCAACTTGGTATCCGTAGTTGTCCGTAGAATATATGGAAACAGTAATAGTGCTCTCAGTTGGAAAAGATAAAAAGAAATAAAATAATAAAATATACTCACAATGATAGAGCAGAAAATACTGCTCTATAGGTACAGCACTGGTGGAATAATCCCCACCTATGGATTACTTGAGCAGGATACGGTAGAATGCCAGGAAAATTAAATAAATAAAGGAAAAGTGTATATTCAATAAAATAAGATTGGTCCTATAAGAAGGAATACCAAATAAAACTTTTTATTGTTACACAGTATAAAACCATTTAACGCGTTTCACCTCTGGGGCTTTATCAAAAATGGCAAAAGAACAGAATGCCTGGCATAGAACAGTATATATAACATCTTACAATAGTCAAAGTTGGCGCCAAAAACGATTGGTCCAATTACAAACAAGAATTTTTAAAATTATTTTGTATTTTACAAAATATTAAAAAAACTAGTATTTAGATATGTGGGGCTTGTCTGAGTCCTAGGGAATATATATTTCATAAAAACGAAGGGTAAATAATAAAATATAATGTGTGTAAAAGAGTCATGTGATCGGAACAAGGGTCGTGGAGAATGGGCGGCGAATGCCGCACGGCTCACTGGAGGATAGTACAACCCTCCATAGACATGTGACCGGCAACTAGGAGCTTTGCTCCTAGGGAAATGTAGTTTTGCCGGTCACAGTACACGTAGGGAGGGACGCTGAGAGGCTGAACAAGAGCTATTGTTAGTCAGTCGCTCAACTCCACGGCTCCATGTATGGGACCAAAAAGCTTCAAAAACAAATAACTGGCAATATTGTGGAATAAGAATATGCAGAGTTTTCTTAACATACATATATAAATATAAAGACAATATAAATTGTGGCAGAGCAGATATACATTAAAAAAAAAGGATCAATAAGTGATAAAAGATAAGTGATAAAATACATTTATATATTGGAAAAGTAGAGAAATGGAATTAGAATATCGAAATAATGTAAATAATATAAAAAATATAGTAAAAATATATAGAAAAATTGTATATATATAAAAAATATATGTATATATAAAAAAATATAAGAAAAAAAAAATAATAATAATAAAAAAATAATAATAATAAAAAATAAAAAATATATAATAAATAAAATAAATGAATAAATGAATTTATTTGTAAATAAATTAATGAAAAATAATAAATAATAAATGAAAAATAAAGATATAGTCACTAGGATGGTTTGGAGTTGGTTCAAAATCATAAAAAATTGTGTAAATCAAAGTCTGCATTTAGACTTTGTGGTACAAGAGTCTGCAGTTTATAAACCCATTCCATCTCTACTTTTCCCAAAATATTTTTAATATCACCACCTCTCCAGGGTAGAGTATATTTCTTAATTCCTATACATTTTAATAGTTTAGGATCTCTGTTGTGATTCAAAAAATGTTTGGATACTGAATGGTTTATGTATCCATTTTTAATGTTTCTACAATGTTCGCTTATTATGGTTTTCAAGCAACTTGTGGTCATTCCAACGTACTGGAAGCCACAGGGGCATTCAAGCAAATAAATCACATTTTTCATATTGCAACTTATAAACTCCTTAATTTTATAAGTGATTTTAGTCCTACTGGAAGTGAATTCGGCAATTTTGGGCGGTAGTGTGGAATCAGTGGTTTTGCACACAATACATGTCTTGCATTTATAAAACCCTTTAACTTGTGGAAAGAAGGATGCTGAATTTATATTTTGTTTTTTTTTAGTAAAATTTGTGGTTAAAATTGATGTAAAATTTGGAGCTCCTCTAAAAACTATATTCAGCTTATTTGGAATAATTTTATTAAGTTTGTCATCTTGTGCCAGTGTTTTTTAATAATCTTTTTGATTTCTTTGCTTTTGTTATTGTAATCAAAGGTAATAGGGAGTAATGTAGGGTCATTGTTGGTTTTCGTTTTATATTTTAGAAGTTCATCTCTATATTTTAATTTTATATTTTAGAAGTTCCATAAATTTATTTTTTAAGATTGTTCTTGTTCTTTAAAATTATCTAAATCAGTACAATTTCTACGTAGTCTCAGAAATTGGCTTTTTGGAACGCTGTCAAGCCATGGTTTGTAGTGACAGCTAGTTTTATCGATGGCTGTATTGACACAAACTTTTAAAAAAAAGGTTTTTGTGTGTACTTTATCATCTTTTATGAAAATGTCAAGATCTAAGAAGTTGATTTTTTCTCTACTAAAATCGTGGGTTAAAATTATACCTCTATTGTTAGTATTTAAAATATCAATAAAAGAAATAAGACTTTCTTCAGGCCCATCCCAAATGAAAAAAAGGTCATCTATATATCTAAAATATGAGACCAGATTCGCCCTTAGTCGGTCCCCATCATATATCGCGGAGGATTCCCAATCAGACATAAGTAAATTGGCGTAGCTAGAAGTGAACCTGGTACCCATAGCAGTCCCCCTTTTTTGAAGATAAAAAGAATCTAAAAAGCAGAAATAATTATTTCTTAAAAATATGTTTATACCCTCCAATATAAAATCTATCTGTTTTTTAGAAAGCCTATTCTAAAACTCCCATAAGCCTAGGTCAGCCAGCTCCCACTAGACCACAGGGAAGGCACCCTTCTGCACCCAAACTGTAACGAAACAGGATAGTGGCTATCATATGCAAATTGTTATTTATATATGCGTGTGTATGTGTGTATATATATGTGTGTGTCAATGTGTGTATGTGTACCTGTGTACCCTTATGTCAGTATGTGTACCTGTGTGTGTGCCTTTAATTGTGTGTCAGTGTGTGTACCTGTGTGTCAGTGTTTGTGTATACCAGTGTGTGTATTTACCTGTGTGTCAGTGTGTCTGTGTACTCATGTTTCTATATACCCTTGTGTCAGTGTGTGTATGTACCTGTGTGTATGTGTACCTGTGTGCCAGTATGCATTTGTAACTGTGTGTCTCTATACCTGTGTGTCAGTATGTGTGTGTACCTGTGTAACTGTGTGTCAGTGTGTATGTACCTGTGTGTCAGTGTGTATGTTTACTTGGGTGTCTGTGTGTATGTGTACTTGTGTATCAGTGTGTGTGTGTGTGTGTGTGTGTGTGTGCCTGTGTGTATGTGTACCTGTTTGTCTGTGTACCTGTGTATCTGTGTGATTCTGAGTGTGTGTGCATATGTGTGTATCTGTGTGTGGTTATGTACACATCCCAGTATTTCAACACCAACACTGCACACAAATACAACCCTGCATTCCAACTCTAACACTGCTCACAAATACACATGCCATAGGCTGTGTGGAGGGGCTGAGGCTATAAATCACATCATATCCCTGCTCCCTGTCTTCCTCACCGCATGGCTGGTGCTGCGGCACTTTAGTGATGAGGCTGGGCTGAGGGACTGCCCCGGGCAGAAAAAGCTCTAGCTACACCACTGTGTCTAATTGGTTGAAAGTAGCTAACTGTTGTGTCTCTGTTGCATGCATTTTAGTAATCCTGCAGACCGATGAGGAAAAAAGTCTAAAGAGGATGAAAATGGGAAGACACTAAACAATGGATGGCACTTGGTTTGTCCAAAAGGGATGAGAAATTAAAAAATATAGTTTCTATGATCAGACAGCATGTTAGAGTTGACGTCAAATACCCATATGTCAGGGAAGCAGAGAGCAAACTACAGAAACCTCTTCAAACCCCTCTCTGCTAACATTGCTGTTATTTATCGCCCCCCTGGTTCCCCTCTCCTCTTCCTTGACCACCTTGCTGCCTGGCTACCCTATTTCCTTCCTTCTAATATTCCATCCCTAATTCTCAGGGACTTCAATATTCCCATTAACCCACCTTGGACCCCAGTAGCCTCTAAACTACTTTCAATTACTTCCTCCCTCGGACTATCACAGTGGGCTAATTCTCCCACCCATGTAGCTGCAATACCCTCTATATCATTTTCTCTTATGCATGTACAGTATCTAATATCTGCAACACTCCATTTCCTCTCTCTGGTCACCACCTCTTATCGGTGGCTCTCAAGTACCCCCTCACCCAACAACCTCAGCCTAGCCCCCCTCAACTCAGGAGAAACCTTAATTCTATTGACCACCAGAAGCTGTCAGCTGATATTGATTCACAACTGCTATCCATCCCTTCCCTCTCCTGTCCCTCACTGGCCATCTCCACAAATAACACTACCCTCTCCTCTGCCTTGAACGCTGCAGCCCCGCTAGAAACATGCACCTCAAGGAGGACACGCCCCCGACTGTGGCATACTAAATCAACACGCTACCTGCAAAGATGCTCCCGTTGTGCTGAAGGCTCCTGGAGGAAGTCTTGCACCCACGCAGACTATCTCCATTATAGATTCATATTGTGTTCATACAGCGCAGCCCTTGCCATCGCCAAACAGTCATACTTTTCCTCTCTCATTAGTTCATGATCCCGCAATCCCAGGTGTTTCTATTTGACACCTTTAGCTCTCTACTATGCCCTGCTGTGGCCACCCCCCCCCAAACTACCAAACTAACCTTACAGCCAATAGCTTTGCATGCTACTTTACCGACAAGAGTGAACAGCTAAGGAAAGAATTCTCACCACCTTATCATTCTTTTTCTCAACCACACATAGATCATGCCTTTCCTACCCTTCAGACTTTCTCCCTGGCAACTGTACAAGAGGTGGCTGAACTTCTCCTTTCCTCTTGCCCCACAACTTGCCCGCTAGAACCTGTCCCATATCACCTTTTCATATTTCACCCCCCTAGTCTTGTGCCTTCCTTAACACACATCACACTATCGTCCCATATCCCATATCCCTGCTCTCTTTTTTCCTCAAAGCTTCTGGAAATACATTCCTTTACATTGAGACCTTATGGACAATTTATTTAAGGACTTTTGGTTGAACAACATACAATTCAGCAGTGAAACGCATACATTGCGTTCCACGAAGAGTAAAGAAATGATCTAGCTGTCCACTATAATTGACGGCAGTGAAACGCATATGTTACGAATAACAAGGGAGGCGAACAGCCGAGTCACATGACTTACGCACGTACGCGTATCCGTTCGTGCGTTCCAACAAGCTTCACATGCGTTCCACATAATGAACTTCCGGTCCGGCAAACAGCTGAGTCACGTGACTTACGCACGCATGCGTATACGTTCGTGCGTTCCAACAAGCTCCACATGCGTTCCACATAATGAACTTCCGGTCCGGCAGATGCCGGCAATTTCATAATTAAGGAGCATATAAAAGAACACGAGGATACAGTGATCATTATACCAACTGAGGAAGCCAGCTACTGGCGAAACGCGTTTTGGATTGATTTTATACTTAATTTCCAATTGATTTTTATTTATTATTTTATATTGAGTACTTTTAATAAAAATTTTTCATACCTTCCTTGGAGATTTTCCTTTCTATTCCTACCAAATTGGCTTAAGGTGGAGGAGACCAGGAGGAGACAGAAAGAGGGCATTGGATCTCCCTTAGAAGATCCTGAGGCGCTTACCATTCGAGCCAAATGTGTTATTGGCTCTATGTTTGTGAGTTACCCATTTTTTATCTACTTGCATTCATTTTTGCATAAAAACCATCTGCACTAAGATTTGCTTGTTTATTGTTTGCAGATTATTGTAATAGCACCTTGTCTATTTATGCAACACCATTATCTGTAAAGGTAAACCAAAGCTCCACTTATATTTTGTTTTATTTGCATGTTCTGTGTCGTGAAGGTTAAGGGATTCCTTCACTTAAGTGTAAGAGCTTGCTTTCACCTTACTGTTATTGTGTGCACCTTCTTTTTCATATACATAGAATTTGTCTTATCCCTTAGTTCACACAATTCAGTTCAATATGTGCTTTTTAGACAAAAGAGACTATATGATAGAAAATATAGATACAGTTTTCTCTGAAAATACTGAAAATATAATAGAAAACACGTATGTTAATAAAGACGTATACAAAGATAAGCTTGAAAAAACGCTTACAAGAGAAATGAAATCAAAGTGGGAAATCGCTACCCTGAAAAAGTATGTAAAGGAAAAAATAACACCTCGGGGTTTACGATTTTCTAAAGATCCTTCCTTTGATCGCGATGATCAATTTTTTATTGAGGGATGGAATAAATTATTAGATGGATTCTCATTTAGTCTAATAGGGTACATAGTAGCAAGACGAGAAGAGAACTTAATTAAATTGGATGAGGATATAAAAAACTTCAGAAAAGGTTTAAGTGAAACTACCAGTCCAGAAACATTCAATGAGATATTATCAGAAATGAAAAGAAAAATAGATAAAACAGAGAGAGAGGTGATAGAAACTAAGAAACGCAAATACTTAAGAGATCTGGAGGATTACAAAACAGGGAATGTAAGAAACAATAAAAAATTAGATAATTGGAATAAATTAAATCAAATTAATAGAGGGAGGACACATAGCCGCCAGAGAAATAATATGAGATCACGATCCCCAAGCCAACAGGGATATTATCAACCAAGAGCGCACCAACAAAGAAATATAGGATATAGAGGCCCACAGAGATATCAATATCAAAGATATAATAATCAAAACAGCTATACAAATAGGGAAACAGGAGGGAGGAACAATTATATACCTAATCAAAGATTTTATAATAATAGAGAGAACGATAAACAAGAAAGTAGAGTTGAAGATCATAATGTACGAATTACTGCACATAAGCCTAATACATCTAGACAAGAGGGAAGAAAGGAAGAGAATACCAGGAGCTATAGCAGAATAGTTGTCAGCCCACTGAGAAATTTTCAGAATAGAAATCTCCTAAGGAAGAAACAGGAATTCCGTATGGAGAAATGTAAACCATCCATAGATAGAGATCACAACATTCAAACCTATAACCGCTTCCAAGTATTGGAACATAGCAATATCTCCCCTAAATCTTCTCCTTTTCGCAAGAGCCCAGCCCAACACAGATGCAAACAACTCCAGGAATCACGAGAGTGGGATTCACCGGGCAAAAGGAGAAGATCATGGGAAGAGGGAGAATTAGAATTAGAAGACGAAAGAAACCTCAACAGAGAGAAAAGAGGACGGATTTAGATAGTAATGGTATATTTAATCTTTCAGATAAAGAATTGGGTCAAGACGAACTTAAATTTTTAAAAAAAGGGTTGAAGTTTGCCCCGACCGCAGACTTCAAACCGTTTGAATTTTTCATAGACCTCAACCGTTTTACCAGGCAATTATGTTTAAAAAAATTCTTCCATAACAAAGAATCAGTAGAAACTAACACTATCTCTCCATATATCCATAGTAACCTTAAAGATAAATCAACATTCTTTCCAAAAAACATGATCTCAAGTGAGATCAAAACTTTTGAGACTATGGTTATGAAAGAGGTTAAAAAAATTAAACATACAAACAAATATCAAAAGAATCTTACACAGGCAGAGACTAAAACTCTAAAGAAGTTAAAAAAGAATGAGAATTTAATCGTAAAACCTGCAGACAAGGGAGGAGGAGTTGTAGTCTTATCCAAAGAGAAATATGTGGGGGAAGCTGTAAGACTTCTGTCAGATATAAAAACATATAAGAAGCTAGCATCCAACCCTAGTCCGGAAATTTTAATTAAGTTTCAGGATTTTATTAATGAAGGATTAGAAAATAATATCCTAACAGACACAGAAGCTAAATATTTGAAAATTTCACATCCCCAGATCCCAGTGTTTTATTGCCTACCTAAGATGCATAAACATCTGACTAATCCTGCAGGTAGACCCATAATTTCTGGAGTAGAGAGCATCTCATCGAGAGTATCAGAATACATAGATGTTCTACTCCAACCGGTGGTAATTAAAAACCCAACGTACCTCAAAGACACAATACATATTCTGCAGATTTTAGGCAATATTAAATGGGAAGACAATTATACGTTGGTCACTTGTGATGTAAGTTCCCTTTATAGTATAATCCCACACACAAAGGGAATAGAGGCAGTGCAATATTTTTTAGAAAGGTCAAATTTTAAACAAGAACAGATTAATTTTATCAAAGAAGGCATATTTTTAATTCTGACTAATAATTTTTTTTGGTTTAAAGACAGTTATTATTTACAAATTAATGGAACGGCGATGGGGACCAAGTTCGCACCCAGTTACACAAATCTTTTCATGGCATACTGGGAAGAAATGTTTATTTTATATAGCGAATCTTTTGCGAACTTGGTCACCTATCGCCGTTACATTGACGATATATTTTTTATTTGGAAGGGAGACGATTTGAGTTTAGCCAATTTCTTAAGCTTTTTAAATTGTAATGACTGGGGGATCAGCCTCACCTCTACCCAAAGCAAAAAAGAAATTAATTTTCTAGACATCACTGTTTTTATAGAAGAAGGAAATCTTTTTACAAAAAACTATTTTAAAGAAGTAGACTGTAATGGATATATTGATTTAACCAGTTGCCATTATGCTCCGTGGCTCACAAATGCACCTAAGAGCCAGTTTATGAGGTTGAGAAGAAATTGTACAAAAGATTATGATTTTTTAGAACAAACCCAGATAATTAAGAAACAATTTTTAGAAAAAGGGTACAAAGAGGAAGATCTTCAAAAGAGTATAGAAGAAACAAAAAGATTAGAACGAAAAGATTTATTAACTTATAAGAAGAAAAAAACAAGGATAGAAGATAAAAAATTTAATGTTCCTTTTATCTGTAATTTTTCCGCTAACAATAAGAAAGTGCGGTATGCCATCAGTAAGTATTGGCATTTATTACAAGATGACCCAATTCTTAAAGAAATATTGCCAGAGAGACCTAAAATTGTACATAGGGGATGCAAGAACATTAAGAATTTCTTAGTAAACAGTAATTTAAAACATCAGCAAAATAAAAATGACAATTTTCTGATTAAAAGCAAAGGCTTTTATGTGTGCGGAACATGCCTTGCATGTAGGGAAACATTAAGTAAAAAAAGACATATAAAGAACATAGGTGAAATTACTAATAAAGAGTTTGAAATTAGAGATCAATTGACATGTCTCTCTAAGAATATCATTTATTTATTAATTTGTCCATGTAATAAAATGTACATTGGGAGGACAATTAGATGTCTTCACTTAAGAATTTCTGAACATGTGAGAAACATTAAGAAAGGAGTTGAAACACATAGTGTCTCTCAGCATTTTAAACACTATCACCATCAAAATCCACAGGGTCTCATGTTTTGTGCTCTTAAATTGGTTAAAAATAATTGGAGGGGTGGAGATTTTATAAAGAAAATTGGCATAGAAGAAATGACTTTTATTTTTAATTTTAATACCATGGTCCCCCATGGACTAAATTTGGATTTCGAATTGTGTCATTTCCTGTCAAAAATATCCCCTATCTTTATAGAAGTCCTCCTTTTTCCCTTTTAAATTTTTATTCCAATCAGTGTTTTAATAATATTTTTTAGTATATTGTAATATCTCCTTTCTACCCCTCTGGATTTTTACCCACTTTTGTCTTAACTTTTTCATATGACTGTAGGAGTTTGTTATCATTATGTATATTTAATGAACATCACATTGGAAATAATATATTTATTAATGAGTTTATTGTATTTCCTCCTTTTTCTGTATTTGGGTTCATTGAGACCTTATGGACAATTTATTTAAGGACTTTTGGTTGAACAACATACAATTCAGCAGTGAAACGCATACATTGCGTTCCACGAAGAGTAAAGAAATGATCTAGCTGTCCACTATAATTGACGGCAGTGAAACGCATATGTTACGAATAACAAGGGAGGCGAACAGCCGAGTCACATGACTTACGCACGTACGCGTATCCGTTCGTGCGTTCCAACAAGCTTCACATGCGTTCCACATAATGAACTTCCGGTCCGGCAAACAGCTGAGTCACGTGACTTACGCACGCACGCGTATACGTTCGTGCGTTCCAACAAGCTCCACATGCGTTCCACATAATGAACTTCCGGTCCGGCAGATGCCGGCAATTTCATAATTAAGGAGCATATAAAAGAACACGAGGATACAGTGATCATTATACCAACTGAGGAAGCCAGCTACTGGCGAAACGCGTTTTGGATTGATTTTATACTTAATTTCAATTGATTTTTATTTATTATTTTATATTGAGTACTTTTAATAAATTTTGTTCATACCTTCCTTGGAGATTTTCCTTTCTATTCCTACCAAATTGGCTTAAGGTGGAGGAGACCAGGAGGAGACAGAAAGAGGGCATTGGATCTCCCTTAGAAGATCACAAACATAGAGCCAAATGTGTTATTGGCTCTATGTTTGTGAGTTACCCATTTTTTATCTACTTGCATTCATTTTTGCATAAAAACCATCTGCACTAAGATTTGCTTGTTTATTGTTTGCAGATTATTGTAATAGCACCTTGTCTATTTATGCAACACCATTATCTGTAAAGGTAAACCAAAGCTCCACTTATATTTTGTTTTATTTGCATGTTCTGTGTCGTGAAGGTTAAGGGATTCCTTCACTTAAGTGTAAGAGCTTGCTTTCACCTTACTGTTATTGTGTGCACCTTCTTTTTCATATACATAGTATCCAAATAAGTCCATGCTTGCAAGTGCGCTGTCTTGGTGTCATACTTGATTCTGGCCTCACCTTTGAGTATGTTGCCAAACATAGCCCTCATCTGCCCCTTTTTTACGCAAGATGCTATCAAGGAGCTTGTCCATGCTCTTGTAATTTCCTGCATGGATTATTGGTCTCCTAATTGGTCTTCCCAAAAGCCGTATTGCCCAGCTACAGTCTGTAATGAATGCTGCCGCCAGACTGATTTTACTCTCTAGTCGGTCCTCTCACACCTCACCCCTCTGTTACCCCTCTGTTAGTCCTTACATTGGCTTCCTGTATCCTATAGGAGTCAATCCATATTGCTAACCCATACCTATAAAGCACTGAACAATTCTAGTCCTATAGATCTATAGGTATGCCCCTTCTCGGTCTCTCCCCTCTGCACATGACCTTCTCATGTCCGCTGCTCGCACCCATACGGCCAACTTACGCTTGCAGGACTTCTTGCGGTCGGCTCCCTTCCTATGGAATAGCTTGTCTACTGACATCAGACTCTCCCCTAGTCTTCAATCGTTTAAGAAGTGCCTTAAAACCCATCTCTTTAGGAAAGCTTATGGCCTCCAGAGTAACCTCTACCTCACATACCTGTCTCTTGCTCTCTCTTAAAGAGCAGCACTTTACTCTCTCCTCCAGCTCTGCTTCACTCCCACCTTATTTGATTACTATTTCCTGTCCTAATGTGTTTTATACCCCACCTCCTATAGACTGTAAGCTTGTTTGAGCAGGGTCCTCTTCAACCTATCGTTCCTTTAAGTTTTCTTGTAATTGTCCTATTTATAATTAAATCCCCCCCCCCTCATAATATTGTAAAGCGCTACGAAATCTGCTGGTGCTATATAAATGGCAATAATAATAATATATTATACAAGTACTGATTTTAATGTATTTAGTCATAGTAGAAGGTGGATTAGCACATGGAGAGAATTATACACAATAACAAGAGTGACGATGAATATATAGAGCTAATGCAACACAATGAAATTGCATGTTCTGAAAAACCATGCAAAGTACTAAAGTGGGGGCAATTATCATGGAAACCAGTGTAACCAGGTCGCACAGGCCATTGATGACTCCTCCTCTTTCACATCTTTGCACCACATTTCAGAAAAGAACATGTTGCTAAATCTCAGGCAGTGATGAAGCAGAACGGACTTGTTGACCGCACCTAGTCCCAACACCCTTAGAGCCAAAGGACTTAGAAAGGTTCTAGGAGTTATCACTCTCCGAATGGCTCTGGTGGAACTTGAACCCCTTTTTTTCATTTTCTGCCTCTGCACAATGATTACTGTGCCACAATGGAACCTGCTCTTGTAGGAAGACTCCAGAATATTACCTGGTAACTTTTCACCTACCGGAATCCATCAATTGTTTATTTTGTCGGGCATCAATTGTTTATTTTGTCCCACAGGAAGCAGAGCCAGTCATGTACAGGTCCTAAAGAGGGCTCCCTGACGGATCTGGGCCCTTTTGTGGTTTCTAAGCCCTTTAGTGAGTTTGTACATGTATTGACTTCCTGTTTTTGAACTAACTTATCATTTGACTATCCTTGATCTCTTGTATTTGTGTATCAGACTTGGCTTGTATGACTACCCTCATTGTATACCAGATCTGGCTTGTTCATCAAAATGTTCCAGTCCATAATAATAGCCTTGGCCTTTGACTACGTTTTGCTGTCCGTGAACCAACCTGTATTTTTTTTTGTCCTGTTTATATTTTCTACGTTTTGTGTCCTCTTTGACCTAAATTATTTCTCTAGTTTAGTCCTGTTATTTCCGGGTGCCTGCATTGCGTTAGCCTGGCCACTCTGTGGTCCAGTAATCGTCTATTCTGTGTTTAATTTTTTCCCTAGTTAGGTTTTCTGCTTCTCATCTTGCTGAGGGTCCTCTGACTGATCCTGACACTAGTAGAGTTACCCACATTTAAGATAAAATAGTTTCTTTGCATTTTGATATTCTATATGAAGTCTGTTTTGACTATGTTGATGTTTAACATCAATAATGGATCAAGAATATCATGTGGGAGAACTGGGACACCCTCCAGCTCATAGAGCTGCATTGAGATACACTGCTCAGATCAAAGAACAGCTTAAGCAAAGTATAATTGGCAAAAAGCAGAACAATAAATAATGGTTGTGTCATTATCAAGAAGCCAGATGGAGACGATTCATATTGTTATTATTTATAATGTACCAAAATATTCTACAGTGATGTAACACAGGTATAGAAAAATAAAACAAAACAATAATTCTGTATCCAGAGTAAGATCCAGTAAGATACAATGCAATTTTTTTATAATCTCTATCTGCCTATATGCATTGTTTTCTAATTTTATTTTTAAAAGGAACACAAGTGGTTTTGTACCCGAGGAAAGCCAGTACCTGGGTCTTAGTGAGGGGACAGGGACAGATAGCTACTGTCTCCACTTTGGCTGGCTCGGGCTTCTGTGTTCCACACCAAACACCAAGAATCAATCCCGCCTCCCTAATCCTGTACAGCACAGCCCCCACATGTACTAGGTGTTCCTCCCAAGTATCGGTGTATATGGCAATGTCGTCCAGGTATGCGCAGGCATAATTCTGGAGGCCATCTAACAGCCAGTCCACCATCCTTTGGAAAGTGGCTGGTCTTCATCACGAATGGCATTACCTTAAACTGGTGTAGGCCAAGGAGGTGATGAAAGCGGACTTGGGGACAGCATTCGCCACAAGAGGGATCTGCCAGTACCCCTTACACAGGTCAATAGTGGTGAGGTATGGGCCCCGAGCCATCCTATCCAGCAGCTCATCTATGCGTCCAAGACCGTCTTGTCGTAGAGCCTCCTGTCATCCACACAGAACCGGATGGTCCCGTCTACTGGGGAGAACCAAGGGCTTTTGGCCGTTTCGATGACCCCTAACCTGAGCATCTCCTGGATCTCCTACAGCAGGCATAGGCAACCTTTGGCACTCCAGATGTTTTGGACTGCACATCCCATGATGCTTTGCCAGAATTATGGGTGTAAGAGCATTATAGGGGATGTAGTCCACAACATCTGGAGTGCCAAATGTTGCCTATCCCTGTCCTACAACATACTTCCCCGCACAGCTTTTGGTACCCGGGATAGGGTCTGCCGCAGAGGCTGTTGGTCGGGGGTCTCCACTCTATGGGTGGCCAGGGGGGTGTACCCTGGCAGGTTGGAGAACATGGTTCACCTGGTGGACAGCATCTGCTGTTCCTATGCTCTCTCTCAGTTAGTTGGTCCCCTAAACGGACCTCCTCTATGGACTCTGCCTGGGCTGCATCCTCCAGGAGATCAGGCAAGGGAAAATTGCCATAACAGTGGTGACATGCTCTGTCCGCTCGTGGTAGGGCTTCAGCATGTTAACGTATAACAGGCGTCGGACTCAGGTATCCGAGCACGGGCAGATCACATAGGTATTGTCCTCTTTCTGTTCTACTACCCGGTATGGGCCCTGCGAGGCTGCCTGCAGCCTATCATGTTGAACGGTTTTAAGTACCAAACCTTCTGCCCAACGTGAAAGCTGCAGCTCCTGGCGCCCCGATCATACTACGTGCTCTGGCGCCTCTGGGCCACTTGGAGGTTCTCCCTTACTAGATGGGTGAGTTCCTCCAGTCGGTCCATAAACTCCAGCACATATGGCCCTTCCCAGTGCTCCCGAGCTAGGTCTAGCGGCCCCCTCACTCTCTGTCCGAATATTATCTTGAATGGGGAAAATCTAGTAGATTCCTGGGGCACCTGCCGATAAGCGAACAAGAGATGGGCAGGAATTTCTCCCAATCCTTTCGCTGCAAAAGTATGGAGCATTTGCTTCAATGTACCATTGAAGCATTCGCACAGGCCATTGGTCTGGGGGTGGTAAGGGGAACTCAGAATCAGTTTAATGCCGCATAAGCTCCACAGTTGGTGGGTCATTTTGGCAGTAAATTGGGTGCCCTGAACCGAGAGGATCTCCCGGGGAAAACCAATCCGGGAGAACACTCGCATCAGGGCTTCAGCCACAGTCTCTACCCGAATATTACTCAGGGCTGTAGCGGAGCTGCAATATTAAATCCCAAGATCTCCGCTGGTACACAAGGTAATCCAAAGTCAAGGCTGAAAAGTAAGGCAATATCCCAAATCCCCCAGTAACCGGACGAAACACAGTTCTGGGAGTCAACTGAGGTTTTTATTCACAGGTCACAGTATTTATGCAAGTCCCCATGCAAGGGGTTTCTCTACTGACATTGCAGGGGTTATACAGTAGGGGACTACATGGGGGACTTAGCAATCTGGACATTTCTCCCATCAGGCACTGCTGGACGAGAGGGATACTCCCACTGGAATATACCGTTAAGTGGATTATCCCTCCGTGCAGCAGAACCGACATTTTACATTAAAATACATAACTTTGAGAATATTCGTGTCATTTAGACGAATGGATGTTCGGTAGATAGCTGGGGTCTGAGTGCACATTTCGTGAGAATACCGCTCAGATCCCAGCCTAGACAACCGAACGCCGCACGAAATACACTTTAACATTGTGTTCGCCTAAAAATACCAAACACCGATGGGGAACCATAATAGCGAAAGACCGGAGCTCCCAAACGGCCTCAAAACCCAGCGGTGTTCGCGCCGTCGAGTAGCCGCTTTCAGTTCCACGTGCTCAACGACCAAACCCCGCTGGTGAAACAAAGGATCCAAGATGGCCGACCGCCGCGTGGTCGGTAGCCAAACGACGGCCACCTAGGAAAGCCTTTAACTACCGATTGCAACAATGTTGCAATCGGTTAATGAGTGCCACACGCCCCTCTTTGCGTGGGCTACTGGGTGGTAGCTCATTCGTTTCACGAACAGTCGGTAAAGTCTCTGTTCGTGAAACGAAATACATGAATGCTAGCGGCTTTTGGCTGCTAGCATACAAATGCTCTAAAAATAGCAGCACAGACAGATATTACAATATACAATCCAGCGGTTATTGCAGACAACCTTTTGTACATATAGTCCAGCAACCTAACAGTGGCTAGGTTTGCCACAAGGGCGACTGCTTCGGGATATTGATTTACGTAGTCCACGATGGTCAGAATGTACTTCTTCCCAGAGGGACTAGGCTTAGCTAGGGGACCTATGATATTGACAGCTAATCTGCCGAATGGATCTTCGATAATGGGGAAGGGATGGACGATCGCCCCACTTCCCCAGTCTCTGGCAGACATCGCATGTCTGGCAGTACTGCCTCAGATCCTTAGAGATCCCGGCCAGAAGAAGCTTTGGGTGAGCTGAGATGCTGTACGACTCCTTCCCAAATGCCCTGCCAAGGGGATATTGTGAGCTAGCTTCAGCAGCTCATACCGATATTTCTGGGGGGCCACTAACTTGGTGGAAGTAGGGCTGTAGCTGGTTCCTTTCTCACTGCTATGCGGTATAACTGCCCTCCTTCCCAGATGTACCACTCCCCCTCTTTCCCTACCACCCCCGTGGCTGCCTTATCCTTGTAACCCTTTAGGGTCAGGTCGGAAGCTACTTCCCTCTCAAACTCAGCTGAGGTATCCCAGGGTATGGGGCCCGGGTCAGGGGTAGGATCCCGGGGCTCTGGTGTTTGGTAATGAGTACGGGTGGCCGGGGTGTAGGGACAGGAAAGGCGTCCAGAGGGAGGGGGCTCGCTTACAGGGCTCACTGGAAGGCCTGGTGGTTGTACCCCTCAAACCATTAAGGACATTTGCTCAACTGATTTATTTCGGCAACTGATGGCTGCAAATCCTCAGGAGACCCTGCAAGTGATGATCCAACAGCAGGCTGCAGAAAGGGAATTTGCAGAGAGGCTGGCCGAAAGGGATGCGCAAAGGAGACATGAGCTGGAACTTGCTAAACTGAAATATACCCTTCAGTCCTCACTGAACAGCAATGCATTAGAGTCCAGCACACGTAGGCTCCATAAGGATGATTTTCCTTCCCATGAAGAAGGGACGGATTTGGATGTGTTTTTAAAAGGTTTTGAAAAAGTATGCAGGCAGCATCAACTACCCTCAGACCAGTGGGGCAGATATTTAACTCCACAATTGAAAGGGAAAGCCTTGGATGTGTTTGTGTCCCTTCCCCCAGAGACTGATAACAACTATGAGGCAATCAAATCTGCATTGCAAAAAACTTTTAACCTTACTCCTGAGTCTTACAGGAAAAAGTTTAGGAGTATGCAGCAATGCCCATCATCCATATGTTGCACAATTAGAAACCACGGTCCAGCAATGGGTAACAGGAGTACAAGCTACTACCTATGAAGCCCTTAATGACTTAATGGTCCTGGAGCAGTTCTTGCAGACCCGGAGCCCTAACGTACGAGAGTGGATTTTGGAAAGAAAGACAAAAAATGCTAGGGCTGCTGCAGAACTGGCAGATGACTATGCCGACATCCATGCACCCACATCCAGGCGTGGACTTGTGTCAGCTGCTACTTCCACCTGGAGAGAAGCTACAGTTCAATCACCACCTGTAAGATCTGCAGTGAGAAATTCACCGCCGACTGCCAGCATAGCCGGGGCTATGTCAAGTGAGTCAGATGCCCGCTGTTGTTTTCGATCCAACCAGATTGGTCATCTGAGCAGAACTTGCCCCACTAGAAATATACCCTCACCAGCCCGTGGAGGGGCACCATCAGTATTGCTTGTGGGTGGGTCTGTGGGGAAACGAGAGGATAACCTGCAGAGTGTAATTGTGGATGATCAAGTGACCATGGGACTGAGAGATTTTGGAGCTTCATTCACCCTGGTGCGCCCTGAAGTGGTGAATATGGAGGACATAATCCCTGGAAGAACCATGTCCATCAAAGGAATTGGGGGTGTGCGCCCCGCTGTGCCTTTGGCACGTGTGTACCTTGATTGGGGTGCGGGCAAAGGTTTGCGGGAAGTGGGGGTTTCGGAGGATATCCCTGTTAATGTTCTTTTGGGGAATGATTTGGGCAGAATGCTCTGTCACTATGCTCCAGAGGATACTGTTTGTGAGCCAGAAGGGCTGACTGTTCCACCTAAGGTATTGTGTGAAACTTTGGGAGACATTGTCTACTGTGATTGCTGGAAGGGAGAGCAGGTTGTGGATAAGTATCTACCTGTAACTGAACCAGTGATGTCTACCAAATGTGAGATAGGGGTGAGTAGTGATGTGCCTGTATCAAAATACTGTGAGGCTGGGATGTCAGAGAGTAAGGGGGAGGAGGAAGGTGAGAGCCAGGGATGTGCACCACTAGTCGCAGTGGTAACAAGTCAGCAGTGGGTCAGGGCAGCAGCAGGAGAGTCTCAGGGGGTATGTGAGATTGTGAGAGGATGGCCTGCCTTGGAGAAGAAATTATATGAGTGTGTGCAAAATTCTGTCTCTGATCAAGGGGGGTCAAATGTGTCCTGTGAAAATGTATGGGAAAAGCCTTCCAGCGAGAGGGGGCTGAATGAATACATGTGCCAATATGTGCCTGCAGCAGATATAGGTGATGCACTGGGTTAAAATGTGAAGGGACAGCAAGGCTATGAGGGAGGGCAGAGGGTGTGTGAGCTTTACTCTGCGCCAGACTTAGCCAGTTTCCAAAGTTCTGTATGTGTGATGACCTGGAGTGAAAGTGAGGGACTCAGCCTGTGGGTCCAGGAAGGATGGCTGCAGGGAAACATACTGTTGGAGGAACCAGGAACCTTGTCAGTTTATCACAACTCACGCGTACACCTAAGCAACTTTCTGATTGTGAACCAAAGGTTCAGAGTCTGATAGTGCAACAAGCCCAGCACACAGACCCCAAAATGAAAGAGATGATGGGTGTTGATACAGCACATCTATCCTGGGAGTTTTCTCTGTCTGCTTTTTTGTGTGCTTACCGGGGAGTGCTGCAGAAATCCATTGGTTTCTTCCCCTTACAACTACTACATGAGCTCAGCGGGTGTGGTTTAAAGGACCACTCTAGGCACCCAGACCACTTCGGCTTAATGAAGTGGTCTGGGTGCCAGGTCCAGCTAGGGTTAACCCATTTTTTCATAAACATTGCAGTTTCAGAGAAACTGCTATGTTTATGAATGGGTTAAGCCTTCCCCTATTTCCTCTAGCGGCTGTCTCATTGACAGCCGCTAGAGGCGCTTGCGTGCTTCTCACTGTGATTTTCACAGTGAGAGCACGCCAGCGTCCATAGGAATGCTTTCCTATGTGACCGGCTGAATGCACGCGCAGCTCTTGCCGCGCGTGTGCATTCAGCCGACGGGGAGGAGTGTCCATTATGAATGCTTTCCTATGTGACCGGCTGAATGCGCGCGCAGCTCTTGCCGTGCGTGCGCATTCAGCCGACGGGGAGGAGTGAAGGAGGATTGGAGGAGGAGAGCTCTCCGCCCAGCGCTGGAAAAAGGTAAGATCTAACCCCTTTCCCCTTTCCAGAGCCAGGCGGGAGGGGGACCGTGAGGGTGGGGGCACCCTCAGGGCACTATAGTGCCAGGAAAACAAGTATGTTTTCCTGGCACTATAGTGGTCCTTTAAGGGATGTTACCAGAGATCGATGGGTAATTGAAACAGGCAAATCAGGCATGTTTGTTGAGGGTGTAGCTGTGATATGGACTGATCACAACCTGCTGCAGGTGTCAGGTAACAATGATAAACTGCTCCACTGGAGCCTTATCCTCCAACAATATAATTACACTGCCCAGCACAAAAAGGGCAGATTGCATGGGAATGCAGATGGCCTGTCTCGGCAACTAGAGGGTTAATGGTAGACAGATAAATCAGCCTGTGGCTGAATTTTTCTGTCCACCATCTTAAGGGGGAGGTGTCATGCCAAAAGCCTGTGTGTTGAGATATGTTGAAAGTTGTTTTTTTGTAAACCTTGGGATGACATTTATTGTGGTCTTTGATCTTGCACCGGGCTTAGGCCTAAAACATCTAGATAGCCATCACCAGAGCTGGACACAAGGAACTGCATAGAGTGGCCAATAAACTGCCAGACCAACCCCCTCTGATCCCCCCAGTGGTCTGCCCACTGAGAAACAACTAGTTTTGATATATAATGAGGGTGCTGGACTATCCAGGGAGTTCAGTTATTCATTTTTCTTTTGTCAGCAACTTCTAGGAGACCTATACCATCTGAGACTCCCACAAGAATTCTACATGGGGTAACTACATGTAAGGAATTTCTTGTGTTTTCTCCTATTTTATTTTATGTACTGTTTTGCAATTTGTTATCTGTATGCCATTTATTTCTGTATTTTGTACTCAGCACTGAATCTTTTTTTTTGTCAGATTAAATGTTTACTTAATCAGCTTGTGTCTCTGTTCTCTATGAGCTTCACTCTCCAGAGGAAAGCTCAGGTAAACACGTTACCAAAAAGAGTTAACTATATGTGTTTGATCAGTAAAAGTAGAACTGTGATACTATAATTCTCCTGTGTGTGGGGTAACCTAAGACGCCCGGGTTTAAAAGTCTTGGTGGTGGCAGTAAAGTGTGTACTAGGGGGTTAGTGTAGAAGGGATTGTAGGGGTTAATTGAGTGGTTGCTGGGACTAGCAACAGGTAACCAGGGGTCTGGTGTCATTAACCCTGTCACTTCCACACTCTCCCCACTGTCTCGGCTGGGCCTATAGCCCATGCTTGTGACAATCACCCCCTCTCTCACTCCATCACCCCCCCTCTCACATTAATCCCCTTTTCACATCAACCCCCTCTCACATCACCCCCTCTCATTATCTCCCCCCTCCCTCATCATCACTCCCCCTCCCTCACACCATCTATTTCTCACATCACCCCTCTCTTCCTCCTATCATCACCCCCCTCCCTCACACCATCACCCCCCTCCCTCTCATCATCACCCCCTCCCTCACCCCATCACCCCTCTCAATCTCACATCAAATCTCACATCACCCCCCTTTCATCATCACCCACCCTCCCTCACACATCACCCCTCCCTCCCTCACACCACCATCCCTCTCTCCCTCACACATCTCCCCGCTATCCCTCAGACATCACACCCCCTTCCTCTCACATCACCCCTCCTTCCTCTCACATCACCCCCCCTCCCTCACACATCACCACCCTTCTTCTCACCATCAACCCCCTCACACCATTAGAGGTCAGGGAAAGATCAGCCTTATCTTCATAACCCTAGAGTAGGTGGAATGGAATTGAAAGCATAATAAGGACGAGCATTAGTAATAAAACAGCAAAAATCATCAGTTATATAGCCCAGGTTCCTGCAGGAACAATTAGGAAGGTCTTACAATCTTTATATTAAAAAATAATTAATAGAAGATGAAATGCTTATATATAATAAAAACCAGTATGTCCTATGAAAAAGACCATTCCCTTAAAAGAGACTTTGATACTGTCCTTAGACAGATACAACCTAACTCCTAGGAGTAGACAGGGATATTTTCAACATCCAATATTTGAATTTGTCAAAGCTCTGAGCTCAACGAAGCAGGAATGCCCAGAGTTTGCATAAAGCTGGTGGCCTATAATACCAATAGCAATTTATGTCTCCACTGTGGATCAGTAACGACCATTGTGATATCCATCTATAGAGAATAGTATCATCTTGGATGTATACCACTGCAGTATGAGCAGCAGAGGTCATGAAAAACAAATAGAGAAAGAATGTTGATCCGAAGACGTATGTCCTTTTGTTGCAGTGTAATGCATGCAGAAGCCAAACACAGAGATATGGACACAAGTCTTCAGGAAGTAAGAGGCCTTTATTCACATTACCGATCGGGTCTCAGATGAACTCCTGTTCCAAATGATCTGAGGGGCAAATACCTGTGGCTTGGGACTTTTGTTAACTGCATATCTCCTCCCATACAGTATAACCCCTCCTATATTCCTCAGACCAATCAATGAGCAGAATATAGACTTGTACATCTAGTCAAACCACATGGCTCATCCAAGACAAAGGAAATAAGTGCAATTTCAGTTCCTGCATTCCTGCACATGCTCAGTACACTGATGACAGTATCCTAGCTACGTGTAGCTAACTAACTGACACAACATACACATATGCCACATGGAGATTTTGGCCTACTAAATTTTGACCATGCTGGAATCCCATCACATTCCCCCCTTTGATGCCTCTGATATAACATTATTCCAGATGCATCACCAATCACAGTTTTACCTACATCTCTCAAGTAGCCATTGAACCAGAGTAGACCTTGTAAGCATCTTAAAAACTCCTTCAACATTCTTCATCCTGAATATATTCTCTTTGGACTAGGGGATCGTATCTTCCAGACAGCCATTACATGGGCAGCTGTCTTTCTCTCTATAGTACTCTCTATAATACTACGTAGGGACCTGACCACTAGTGGAATTAGACAGGGCAGGAGGAGGCACAAAAAAAATATAATAAATTCTACTCCTCCTACTAATGTCTTAATTCCTCCAAGCTGCTCATACCAACTTCCAAACCAACTACTTAGTTTATACCCATTCCAGACCTGAGTAGGTACATGCACAAATTTAACCATGTGGTTTGTAAGTTCAGCCACTGCCTGCCCTTCATCATCTATGTGCAGACAACAGTTACTTAGATTAAACTTTCCGCATACACCTCCTTCTACTGCTAGTAAGTAATCAAGGGCTAGCCTATTCTGGTATATGGCTGACGGTATCCTGGTATTTTGCTTAGCTAGAAGATTAAGCACTTGTGCTGTCTCATTAGTGATAATTTCAACTACCACCTGTAGTCTAATAATGCGGTTGAGCATATATATATCGGAGTTATATATCCATAAGTGCCATCTTCTGTCCAAGTAGCAGGTCCATGATAATTAATAATACGTTGGGGGGGCCACTCTTCATCTTCCCAGCTACCTATATTCAAGGATGCTCTCTTCTTTTTATGATTTACATCATAAACCTTAACTCCCAAGATCTCTCCTGTCTCGAATGGCAACAAGAAGAAGGATGGCTTTGGCATACCTAATACACATGCCCCTTCCCAATCTTGTGGTAACTCCGAATAAGTTTTCTTACCACAAATCCAGTGTAAATTTGCTTTCCAACTAGATGTAGCAGATAAGTCAAGCCATACCTCCTTTAAATGAGTGTAATTGGCAAACGGATTAGTAGGCTCCGAGACATTTGAAGCTGACCACCAAGTAGTATTTTTAGTATTAACATTATAGGCTTTTTGTCCCAAGCAAGTTAGCTCACCTACAGACGTGTTATACATTGTCCCTTTCCTGGCTATACAAACATGACCTATAATGGAGGTTTTTAACCACCATTCCGATTTACTTCTAGTACTTACTTGATGATCAGACTGGAAAAGTATCTGTTGTTCATATGTCTCAGAGCCAGGGTACCATATTTCCTTTGCCTCCCATGGCCACTGGTCTCCCATATTAGTACCTCCACACACATAGCAATTAGTTACATTAACACTACCCACAATACTCTCAGCCAAATCAATAAATAGGTTCTTAACATTATGGGGAATTTTATCCTCAATACTAATCTCCTCATAGAAGGAATGAGAAACCTGATGAGTTTGAGTTGCCACTGTCTCAGTTTCAAGACCTACATATATTATTGTTCCTGGATCTACTCCTGTGCCATATATTTGGAACCCAAACAAACCTCCGAACCTGTCAATAAAGTGCTGCAGATTGGAAATGGTCATGTGAACGGGGTTACACACATAGTTTTACAGTATGGTGTGGTATGCAACCTTTGGATAATCATATCTTGATCCACTGTTTTTCCCAGGTTGCCCAACCTACACATGACCAATAGGGGCAGAAGTTAAAGTCTCTATTTGGGCAATGAGGATCAGTAGATCTTTTACTGGGACATACGTATTTATCATTAAACCCATAAGTTCATTCCCGTTTAAGATTACCACATACATTCCAAAGTCTTCCACTACCCGAAATCGCCTTACATGCATCAAATAATAGAATACCCGTAGAATGTATGGTGCTTATCACAGTCCTATTTATTAATGTCCCCTGGGAGTTACTATTCTGAATTACCAACCAAATTGTACAGGGTTGGAATTGGGGATCGAAACATTTAGACTCTCCTGATACTGGCTTGCACACACTATAATCAATATCCAAATATCTACATTTAGATACAGATCCCTTACATTCATACTGTGAGTGCCAGATGAGAGTTTGGGATATTTGGTTACCTGTTTTAGTAGTCTTAATGCAACTATCGCAATTCGGTATGTCTGTACTCCTACCTTCCTGAAAAATCATAAAAATACACATAATAAAAGACACATAATAAAACACATTATTCCTGAAATCCTCATTTTTCTTCGACCGTGCGATGGCCTCTCAGCTTCCCGATTGTGAGGGCTGCAAGGATGTTGTTCTTCTGATCCTCACTTTCCTTCACAGAGATCCCTTCAAGATACTCTGGCTATGACACGTAGGCAGGTGGTCAGGCTTTATTATGGCCGTCAAAACACCTACTTGATGATCTCTGTAGACTTTTAACTAGAATGTCTCGATATCCCCTCGTACTTTTTCTCACGACATGTTCAATCCAACTGGGTTATGCGCTTCAACCGGATCCTGCAAGGATTCTCAGGATCTGGAGTAGCTTGCCAAGAGTCTGCCGCTGGTTTAACCTTAGAATGATGAATCCAAGGAGTCACTTCCGCCACCTTTACAGCTGTTGGGGTAGATAAAAGAACAACATACAAAGGCTAACAGGATACACCCCGAGCTTTAACTCAATATGTATTGGTGGGATATTACGAGCAAGTCCTGGAGGATTATTTTCTTCCCATACTCCTGGAATGTCAAATAAGGATTCATCACTCTTAGGGTTAACACTTGTCACTATGGAATAGAAGCGTCATTCTTCTTCCCTTGGCACTGATATCGCCATTATGCCTGGTAATCCCTTAAACTTCAGAGATGTTGATCCATTAGGTAAAAGGTTATCTGAGCTTAAAGCTTCGATAATAGATCTTGTCCTAAAAGTTGAATCGGACACTCTGGCATATATAGGAACTAATGCTTCACCACATGGCCTCCCAGAATACAAGTGCGACTCTTAAGAACCGGTCTAGCTGCACTTCTCCCAGTAGCTCCTATCACAATTATAGTATTCCCCAAAGGCGGAGCCACCATCTTAGTCACCACAGAATGTTCAGCACCTGTGTCGATCATGAAAGAACTTCTCTTTCCCCCTATTGCTACATCGACCATAGGCTCCGCTTGACCAAGTGGGATGGAGCCCGGTCGATATCAATAGTCTTCCATGATAGTATCAGCCAGATTCACAAAATCTCTATCCTCTCTTTCTCTAGGTCTCTGTGTGGGTGGATAGTATCTGTCTCCTTGAACACTTCCTCTACTATTCCCACCATTCCCTCTAAAACTTCCTCTTCCTCTATAACTACCACTATAACCTCCTCGTACCCTTCTCTCTCCTTGTCTATCACCTTCATACTGCTCTCTCTGTGGACACTCACTCTTCCAATGTCCCTCCTTTCTACAATACGCACATTGATTCCTACTTAAAAGTCCCTTGCTCAGCCTATTCTCGTCTCCTCTATTCACTTCCCTGTCTTTCTACACTTAAGATAGCTACCGTTAGCATATCTGCCTTTTTCCTCATCTTACGTTCTTCCTCCCGCTTTACCTCCGTCTCCCTATTCATATATACTGTGTTTGCAATCTCCATTAGCTGTAATATGGACATCCCTACAAATCCCTCTAATTTTTGTAGCTTTCTCTTAATATCGCTCTGGGCCTGGCTGACAAATACTGAGTCTGTCATTCGGAAGTTTTCAGGGGCTTCAGGATTGAAAGGAGTGTACAATCTATTTGACTCAAGCAGTCTCTCATAAAAAGTACTAGGTGACTCATCAACCTTTTGCAACACCTCAGCCGTCTTTGACCTATTAATTGCCTTCTTCCCTCCTGCCTTCATGCCAGCAATTATGGCTTCCCGATAAGCTCTTATTTGGGGCATGTCAGCACTATTCACGTTCCAATTTGGATCGACATTTGGATAATAGAAGTAACCAAATCTGTCATAACTTGAGGTTTGTCAGTATGAAGAGTTAGGAGTCTTCCAGTTGAATAAATCAGTCGTAGTGAAGGGGACATATACAAACACTGGATCTGCCCGTTGTATTTGGCCATTCTCATCCACGTGTGTTGGGCCTGATGTAAGTCTGAGGGGCATTTGGTAATGTCTGGATGGAAGGGTGCCATTCAGTTGTCGGGTTAATATGGGACTTTGGCAAAGCTGCTCAATAATAGGTTCCAGTCTGGGAGTAGTAAGATAGGTGTAAGGGGGTGAGCTAATTTTATTAGTCAGCAATTGGTGGATGAATTTTGTTTTATTTTTTTTTAAAGTGTTAAACCAAAAACCTACCAGTAGGTGTCACCAGAGGGTAATTGTATCAAACTAATCTTTATGGGTCTAATAATAAAACTTAACTTTTAATATATTTATACATAAAATAAAACCTTATAGCAATAAATATATTAAAATAGGGTAGGCAATCCTACTTCTGTCTGTTATAAACAATGTATTATCAATGTAACTCCCGAAGATGGCCAGTAGGTGGCCCTAGAGTGCCTCCCTAAAGTCTAATGAAGCAAATAGACTTTAATTAATTATGTCCCTATTTTATTATCACTTATTTTAATCACTGTCCACCCTGATATCTAGGCTTGATTAAATCTTTAGTTCTAAGGTAAATTAAACATCTCAGTTTGTATTTTAGTAAAAGGGGACATTTTGGACAAAGCTGGGAGGGGCCCATCCAGTAACTAAAAAAAGACAATATACCATCTTATACCATTGATCATTGATTAGGGGGAGGGGTAGTACAGAAATACAAGAGTTTGAAACACAGGAACAGATAGGTATGTGGGTAGGCGGGGACAGTAGAGCAGGGGAGTGCAAATACTGACTATACCAGCCAGAAATGGGCGTGGCTACTCTGGCTCTGGAGGATGTTTGGGGGGTTGGTAATCAGATGCCAGGGGGGGAGGGGATGTCCAAAGCAGTTGTAATTAAGTCCTTAGTTCTGACCACCATATGGCTACATTGTTTCTCATATGACACAGTTTAACTCACCAGGGCAGTTTTTCAACAATCAGTTTCCAACAGTCAATGTATAGAAACTGATCATAGAATTCTGGCCAACTAGTTACAGCCACATGTACACCCTGCACTAAATTTAAGTGAAGACTGCAACATGGAGGCCATGCGGCCACCAGGACAGGCTACTCCCTACTTTTTTTTTTTTTTTAAAACATACAAGACAAAGGACCAACAGCCTTGTGAATCAGAAGATCATTGCAACAGAACGTCTGATTCAAAAAGCTGTACAAATATACACACAGTTTCAACAGTCACACCAATCTCCTTATCACCAGCACCACATCGCACAGTCACTAGGCCCAAACACACACATGCACGCACACACAGGATCCTCACATGCTCAACAATATCACGACGTCGCACACACGAAATTAAATCAAAAACCCACCAAAGACTATACACTTATCAATGTAACTATTATTCAAACCATACAACTATCCACGCTATTAATCCATATAAACTAACCGATCACATAACATTTCAACAATTTCATCTCTACAATTATCCGTACTATAAATCAATTTTTGACTAACCGACTATAACACATTCTAGTAACCTCATCTTTACAGTCAGTGGTTATGGTACAGTTAGTAAGTGGTTATAATACAGTTTTAAAGTCACAGATCAGTTAGTAACAGTTATGGTATTATACATATAACATAAAACAGCAATTGTTAGTAATTTTTACACAATGTCAGTGGTTATGGTACATGTCAGTAGTGATGGTACCGTGCGCTATTTTACAGTTATACACACAATTTACACTCCCACTAGACAGCAGAGCTCTAACTTTCCAGTAGGACATACAAATTAACCAATTCACCAACTACAATATATTTAACAACATTTACAATAATCCCAACTATTCTAACTGGCCAGCAACTCGAGAGCTTTCGATCTATTTATACAGCAGAGATTCGATAAGTACTTCGCTGCCCAGACACCACGTATAGCGAACTAGAGGGCAAAATTTACATAGTACCCAGCTAGTCTATTAAACTATCAATAATCTAGTGGCTGGATTTACAACGGAGCACACTTAGTTAAGATAGGGTGAAATCTAGCAAACTATAATATACAACAGAGAATGCTAAAATTCCGCTGATCTCCCCGACCTAACAACCAAAATTTACACCTAGCATGTTAGTCAAGGCAGGACATCGGTGTCCGACATGAGCTATTTACACCAGAACTCAGTCTGACCCAAACCACCTATATTAGACGGGCTGACTGCAGAGCGTCTAATTTCCAGATAAGCAGTGCGCCCTTCTAATGAAGGGGCCAATACCAATAACCGGTTTCAAATATAAAACCCCTTGTGGGTCTACCGCTCTAACGGTATCAATCTTACCTGTTAGTTCCTGGACCTGGGTTCACTCATAGACGGAACAATCCGGGACTGCGCAGAAGCCGATGATCTCCTGGACAAAAGGCCAGTGGCGCCGTGACGAAAGGAGGTCCACGCAGTAGAAGTCCAGGATAGTAGCGTAGAAGGTTTGGTGAAAGTTTACCATCTCAAATCTCTGCGCCAGCTTCCATGCGATGAGGTTCCCGGACCAATTGCACCAGAAATGTTGCAGTGTAATGCATGCAGAAGCCAAACACAGAGATATGGACACAAGTCTTCAGGAAGTAAGAGGCCTTTATTCACATTACCGATCGGGTCTCAGATGAACTCCTGTTCCAAATGATCTGAGGGGCAAATACCTGTGGCTTGGGACTTTTGTTAACTGCATATCTCCTCCCATACAGTATAACCCCTCCTATATTCCTCAGACCAATCAATGAGCAGAATATAGACTTGTACATCTAGTCAAACCACATGGCTCATCCAAGACAAAGGAAATAAGTGCAATTTCAGTTCCTGCATTCCTGCACATGCTCAGTACACTGATGACAGTATCCTAGCTACGTGTAGCTAACTAACTGACACAACATACACATATGCCACATGGAGATTTTGGCCTACTAAATTTTGACCATGCTGGAATCCCATCACACTTTCACTGCAATCAAAAGTATTTCTTTGTCACTGTGCATTTAAAGCACATTATGACATCTTGTGGTGCTGACAATTGAGCATTGCAATGTTAGGAATGTGAAAAAGCTCATCACGAGAACAAGTCACTCATATACTGGGGGAATTCTCCTGTATCAGTGGAGTCAGGGATTCCTCTGACTTTTATATTTTGTTGCAATATTTTTTTGTTCAAGTTGGCCTACTTAAGAGGTTAGTAAAGAAAAGGTTTAATTTAGCTCCTGCATATCTGGGTCCAGTCTTGCTTGATACAAACCACTTGTATATCCTCCTCATTGGCTTTATTTCCGCCCAGAAAGTGTATAAAGACTTTAACATACACCATTTCCACAGTGAAGAAAGCCTTAATATTGGCCATCAGACTGGAGATGTCAAGTTTTGTGCCAAACCAGAGTCTTTAGCTATCACAGCTGGAGTGGGGCTGTCTCATGCTCCAGATAGTGTTTCCGACATATCCTAACTTTCATCAGATAATGATGGGAAGTCTTGCTTAGAGCATGGTTTTGGATGTGACATTTTGGGCCTAGGTGGCTGTGAGGAAAGGCGATCAATATCTCGGTAATTCCCAACTAAAGGTGGCTGGGATTTTTGGGAATGTCTTACCATATTAGGCCTAGACATAAGATGCCTTATGGACAGAAAGTCAGCACACGTAGCTCTTATGTAGTGCGTCCACTCACAGCGCTACACAGCTCCAGCCCCCATTATCATTGTTTTAAAAAAGATGACATCTAAGCTCAACAAGATTTTCTTGATCCGTTAGATATTGAACCCTAACAACATGGACAGAAAATGGTGATATTAATTGGTTGCTAACAAAAGGGGCTAAATAAAGCAAGAGTCTATGTACTCTTTCCTTTAAAGCTTGTCACTCCCTTGTCACTCCCTAGTTTGTCCATACAGAAGAGGTTCAAATTTGATAGAATGCTAAAGGTGTTAGGTGTTACATGTTGTAGAGCCTAATACAGGGGTCCTCAAACTCCAGCCCCCCAGATGTTGCTGAACTACAACTCCCATGATTCTCTGGCTATCTATGTAATTTAAAGAATCATGGGATTTGTAGTTCAGCAACATCTGGGGGGCCGGAGTTTGAGGACCCCTGGCCTAATATATCAAACATCATTAAAGGATTGCTGCAAACATCATATCATCATAACTGCTGTAGTGGTTATGATGCTAGGACCTGGCCCTACTCCCGGGTAATAGGTTAAACTATCATTGTGAGCCTGATCATTGTGAGAGCTGGACGTGTCTGAGTAGAACTCCACTCTCCACACGCTCCCTAAAGCATACATTAGCGGCATCCCAAGAAACAAGCTAAGAAGGGACACGAACCCGGGACCTCCTTACGGCTCAGAAGCATGGGACAACGGACGGCCAAGATCGCCACGTGCAGCTCCTAATGGGGATCCAAACCCGGGGGATCACACACAGATCCTAAGCAAATTGGCCAAAGTCCGCACTTACCTGGCCGGTGAGATCGCAAAGTCAATGGCAGTCTTGCAATCGAAGATTCTCGCACTCGGTATGAGAACTGGGTAGCTGGAAGAGTGCCTGGGAATCACCACCACAGTGAACAATGAGGTAATCACCCATGTGAACCGCCTAACCGCCCACATGGCTGAGGCGGATTTAGCCATGGAGGATATGGCCAATCGAGGCGCAACAATTTTCGCCTGCGAGGCCTCTCTGAAACAGATACTGAAGAGACCTCTTACTCACAATTTTGAGGCCCTTGGTACCGGACGTCCCAGACAATCAGTGGCACATGGAGCGAGCACATAGGGCCCTATGTGCTCGAAGAACCGATGGGAATGCCCCGAGGGATGTGGTTGTCTGGTTCCTCCATTATCAGACAAAGGAGGCCCTGCTCTGAAAGAGCAGAGAGTGGCCTATCAAGCATTGAGACACACACCTCTCCTTGTGCCCAGTACTCTCCAGCACCGCTGGGAGTGGAAGCCCATTACCGAAGCCTTAACGCTGGGCAGGCCTCGGATATGCATGGGGGTTCCCCTTTAAATTGTTGGTGTTCCAAGCTGGCCAAGTCCACGTGCAACCACGGCGGGATTACAACAGTTACCGAGAGAGTTGCGGGAGGTTGAAGCGAGGAGAGGGCACTGATCATCTCAACAGGTATCGTATACCTGGGGCCAGGAGCAGCACTGGACTGGCCCGTCCACTCCCGGGGTTGAGGCGGACCCGCTACACAAGGGACTGGCTAGTCTGGACTGCCTCTGAGATAGTTACACCCTGTGCTGGCAATATCGATAATAGTCCGGGATATCGATCCCTACCAGCACCCCATATTACCATATGCGGAGCATCTGTGGGCAAGCTCATTGACCCCACTTAAGACAACAGGTTATTTTGAATATGTCAGTGGGAGGAGTACGGCGGGGGGCATACTTGCAGAAGTGTCAGGGAATTGCATTGAGGGTATGGCACTGTGCAAGGCACCGGTGATGATCGGACACACCAGACACACCACCCATCCCTAGGGCAGAAACTGAGCCCAACACTGATCAGCATTACAAATGTTAAAAAAAGGTATAAGAAGGGCTGTGGGCCACCTGGCCGGGGCCTACAGTAGATGGAGTGACCTGAGATTAAGCTGGTGGGTGTGGAGAGAGATATCCGACCCCCTGCTGCAGACTAGGATAGTGGTCAGGCAGGGGAGCTCGGATGACGGGGCATTGTAATATGTGCAGAGCTTATATTTAAAAAAAAAGGGAATGGGAAATACATAAAACTCAAGGGGTGGGGGAGGGGACAGGAAGCCCTGCTACTGAGTTCTCTAGGGAGTGAGAGGGTGCTAGGGGACAAGACAGACTCTGGCTAGCTCCCAAATACGACCGACTAAGTGCCTCCTGACAGTGATCACACTACCACATGCTCACGTTGCTCCAGTCCTGAACGGCAAGCCCCTATGTCCCCATGTGCCCCTATGTGTAACGGATCACCTGGCACCCGGACTGGATACCTCCGTTGAAGGATTCTCCTAGTGCTTCCTGAGGACTCCAAGCACTGCAGCAGACACCACAACCACCAAACCGGAGAAGCATACGAATGCTCTCAAGCATATGAATGCTGTAAGCAGCTGAACAGGAAAAGCATACAATCAGCTTACACTCCTGGCAATCAGCATACAATCCAATTCCCCCAATAACGAGACGACACTTCGTTTTGAGGTCAAGCAGAACTGACTGTACTGGCACATACAGCCTCTTTTATTCACAATCCACAAACATAGCACCGCCCACAGGGTTTTGAAACACAGCCAATCAATCCGTACAATACACACAGACACTCCCACACAAAATCCTCCCCTCTGCCTGTGATATGATTACTGAACACAATGGTTAATCTAATTATCACAGGCAGAGAAATACAGCACCATAAAACATATCACAGGGACCCCAAAACATGCAACAACCCCACAAAAATATATCCTCGGAACCGGGGGATCTGGGTGAACCACATATCCAAAATTCACCCAGATCCGTTCAGTACTTTGGAAGATACAGTTTAATGCAGATTCCACAGAACATATGCAGGCTATATGAAAAACAATTACTGCACAATGTGTCCCCTGTTGTATAGTCCAAAACCATTGCACAATGTCTCTGCGCACCAAATACTGGCGAGATGGCACCGTGTTGAAAAGTCCAAACAGTGTCTGTGAGTTAAAATGGCCGCCATCCATTGTTCTCACCATGTGCTTCATCCATTGTTCTCACCATGTGCCTCTGATACAGGAAATGGTGGCCACCCAGTAACTCCACAGTATGTCCCCAGATGGTTCTTAAAGGGCCAGCAGCAGCATTATGCCCAAATCGTGTCTTTAAAGGGCAATGCATCCCAGGGGCCATAGTCACATGGCAGGAGGCTGGCAATCAGTCTTCTCCAATGCCCAGTGGCGAGGTCGGTTTCGCCACAACCTGGCCCGGCCATATGTTTTCCTAATACCGACCTTGGACCCTCGGGCCGGCCCCCCGCTGATCCCCCTCTTTCACCACCCGCCAACATCCTATACCCAAAGATTAAGTAGAATGCTCACCCGACCGGTGTCAAGAGTGTGCCATAGCCCAACTCCAAGGGTTACTAACTAATGTTTTAGAGATCGTTTGTTTAATGCTTGCTTGTTGTTTTTACATATATCTGTTTTATGACTTGATGCAGGGATTGTAAAGCTTCAAGACTTTATAAGCCACACTTGAAGAGTATAACTATAGCGTTATAGTGTGTACGGGTTACGTCTCATGGTCCCACATATCCCACGAGCGAGATGGAGGTGCTGGATCATGTACCCCACAAGGGTCTGGCGCATTGTAAGACTAGACGTCTTATGTGCGCACTAAATTACAAACATACTTGCATGCATACTTTCTTTTCTTCCCTTTCTTTCAGTCCTTCTTAGGAGTGAGGGGGGAGGGGCGCGGGTTGGGGTGCAGGGGGGAATTCACGGATCAGGAGTTGAGGAGCAGCCGCATAGATGCCTAGGAGGAGCGGAGGTGGGTGTATCCTGTAGCTTGTCGCACCTACAGGGCCCATGGCTTTGACCATTACATCTTTGAATGTAAAAGGACTTAACGCCCTGAACAAGAAGCATCTCTTGTTCCGCGAATTGAAGAGGATGAGGTCAGACATAGCATTCATCCAGGAGACTCACCTGCCTAAACATGTCAGTTTCATATTAAGGGACCATACATACTTATGAAGCTAGGGCACACCGTAAACGTAACGGAGTGGCAATCTTGATAAGAAATAGCTGCCCCCTACAAATGCGTCCTCTGACATGGATTCAGACGGACGATACATAATACTGACTGGTACCTTATTCTCTCATACAATACACTTAGTCAATGTATATGCACTAAACCAACCAAACCCTAATGGACAAAATCAAGGCATTACCACACGGTATGATCCTGACTGGGGGGGATTTTAATGCAGTGCCGTTTCCAGCCATCAACAGGAGCGCGCGGGAGGGGGGTGCCTAGATCACACAGGAGGGGTGGACAGGACAAAGTTACACAAATGTATCACCGCTGTGGGCTTGGTGGAAGTGTGGCAAACGCACCACCCAAGCGAAGTAAAGTACACCTTATACTCAGCCCCACATGGCACTTACTTTAGAATAGACCTATTCCTCGTGAACGATTGTAGTTTGGCTCGTATTGCGGGGTCGTCGGTAGGGTCCATCGCGTGGTCTGACAACACCAAGGTGACCATTACCTTGGAGAACCTATGTGTGGTATCCCTGTGGACGTGGAAACTTAATACATCTTTATTACAAGACTCTGCGATTGCAAAACGGATACGGGAGGAGATTCTAGAGTTCTTTGCCTTAAACGATACTCCTGACATGGGGATGAGTACAGTGTGGGCAGCTCACAAGACAGTTGTAAGAGGGTCTCTCATTAAATTGGCGACTAGGAAAAAGCAAAGGAAGTATCAAATGCTGGATAGTCTCCTGACACAACTTAGAGCACTTGAACAAAAACATGAAACGCATCCCAAGGGGGAGACACTGAGAAGATTAGAGACAGTTAGACACTCTATACGAACGCTGTCACGTATTCATCCACTAATAAAAATGTGATTAATGGAATTTACTGTTCAGACAGGAAATGTTGTGCCGAACAACATTACTGTCCTGACAGGAAAAGTTGTGCCGAGCAGCAATCAAATCCACAGCAGGGTTTGTGCTGAGCAGCAATTATGCAAATGGAAGCCTGGTAACTGCCTTTGGGGTCAAAGGCTGATTACACCCTATCGGATCCAGAGGAGGGGTATTTAGGCCCAGTTCTCATCCTGCTCAGTGCCCTGTCATGGTTTCCCTTGTGGTTGTCCGAGAGTGCGTTATTGATTCTGATAATTCTGGTTATTTGACTTTGGCATTGTTTTTGACTTCCCTTTTTTCTGGCATCCCTGACCCCTGGCTTTTCCTTATTGTCGTGTCTCTTTCTGTATCCCTTGACCTCGGCTATTCCTGACTATTCTTTGGTACGTTAGTCCGGCCATTCTAAGGTCCGGTATACGTTACCTATCAGTCCTCTGTATTACACAATTCTACGTGCTGGATCATACTGTAATCCTGACAAACGCTACTTCTGGACGATACTGCCAGATCCATGACCTGGTCCAAGAGAACCTTCTATGAGAAGGCCAACAAAATGGACACTATTAGCTAGGACCCTAAAACCCAGACAGAGGCGCTCCCATATTACAGCTATTCGACACACAGACAGATCCATTAAAACCACGCCGAAGGACATAGCTTCGGTATTCAATTAATTTTATAAATTACTATACAATCACTCCCCGAACTCCAAGCCCTGGCTTAGTTGAGAGAAGGACTGAGTCCATAGATTTCTAAATGACCTTGCTCTGCCTAAATTATCACGAGAGGCGACAGACAGTCTAGCTGCAGATATCATGGAAGAGGAAATGGAACAGGCCATCACCTGCCAGAAAGGAAATAAGGCTCCTGGACCGGATGGGTTTGACGGGACCTATTAAAAAACTTTCAGGGACATACTTATACTTATAACGGTTGTTTAACAAACTCAGGAAGGGGAGTACACCGGACCAAGACATGTCGCTTGCCACTATACTTCTATTACCAAAGCCTGATAAAGACCTTCTGACCCACTAGGGCCTGAAAATTATGGACTTGTATCACTTATAAACCATGATATGAATATCCTAGCAAAGATTCAAGTGGACAGACTCAACCCATTCCTAACAGGTCGGCTTCATACCAGGCAGACAACTATTTGAAAACACCTGTAGAAACATAGACTTGATCTGGAAACAGGTGGCCACAGTCGTACCTACACTCGTAGTTTCCATAGACGCTGAAAAAGCCTTCGACAGGGCCCAGTGGCCATACCTGTTTACGTTACTGTCACACTTGGGGTTCACAGAGGAGTATGTCGTGCTAATAAAAGCCATGTATAGCAACGTGAGGGCACAAGTGCAGATCACAGGGGCTCCCTTCAACCTCTCCAACTGTATAACGGCACTAGACAGGGATGCCCGCTGATCCCCCTACTCTTTGTAATATCTTTAGAACCCCTCCTACAAACAATACGGAGACACCCAAACGTGCAGGGAGTCTGGGTAGGTGGTAGAGAGTTCCTAGTATCGGCCTATGCGGAAGATGTGCTCCTAACACTCACTACTCGATAGAATCTATGGCAGATTTGAAGGGATTCCTGCAGGAATATGGGGCGATATCGGGATACAAAGCGAATATAGCTAAATCCAGTGCCTTACCGATAGGGGTGGTGACGGCGGACACGACACGATTGCAAGATACTTATAATAACATACAAATCGAGAAAGACACTCTTAAATACCTAGGGATTCAATTAACGGCCGACCCAGGGAACTTGTATAGCCTTAACTAAACACCCTTACTGAAAACGCTGATTAGGGACATGGAAAAGTGGACAAATAACCCCATATCATGGATAGGGCGGATTCATTCAGTGCATCCTATTCCTATTCCAAGCACTACCGATACATATCACCAAGGCACACCTTTTACCTTTACAACAAGCAATAGGTACATTCATATGGAAAAATAAGCGACACAGAATATCTAGACAGATTTTATCCCGGCCGAAAACGCAGGGCGGTTTAGGCCTTACAAATTTATACTTCTACTATATTGCGGCTCAATTGACGCAAGTGGCAATGCGGCACTCCCCTCCGGATGAGATGAAGTGGGTGGAAATAGAGTCACTTATGGTGGGAGCAGACATGTCTCATTTCGCTATATGGGTGCCCAATGACCACAGACCTCTGCTAAGAGTAACCCGCCCGGCAATTCTCAACTCTCTGAGGATCATCTAACCACAAATATGAGTGTCAGGATTACAGTATGATCCAGAGTGTAGAATTGTGTAACACAGAGGACTAATAGGTAACGTTTACCGGCTAGAAAACAGTGAAGTCAAAAACAATGCTAAAGTCAAATAACCAGCATTACCAGAATCAATAACGCGCTCTCGGACAACCACAAGGGAAACCACGACAGGGCACTGAGCAGGATGTCTTAACAGTTAATTCCATTAATCACATTTTTATAAGCGGATGAATATGTGACAATGGGTTAGCAGCATCGCCTTTCCCCCCTAATGCCCCTTCTTCGCAACAGGGCGTTTCTGTCTGGCATGGCAGCCAGGGACTTCGAAAACTAGAGCAGGCAGGCCTACAGAGGATATGTAATGTATTTCAGGGTACCGAGGTCATTACTTTCTACGACCTTAAACAACTGAGACATTTGACACCTTCCTATTTCTTTAGATACCTTCAAATTAAAGATTTTGTAAAACAAGTCCACATCAAAGCAGCAGCATGCACACCTCTAACATTTTTTGAACGCCTCTGCGGGGCTGAGATTGTGCCAAGGGGATTAATAGCGCAGTTATATGCCCACCATTGCTCAGAAAACAAGGAATGGGGTAGAATAACGTATGCTGACCAATGGGAAAGGGACCTGGGCGAAGAACTAGAGGGCATTGAGTGGCAGGAAATCTGGGAAACTAGTAACAACACCTCTATTTGCGTAACCCTCCTGGAACAATCCTTTAAAACCATGTTCTGGTGCTACGCGACACCTGTTAAACTTTTTAGAATGCACAAAACCACAACAGATGTTTGCTGGAGGGAATGCGGAATGCAGGGAACATACTTACACGTGTGGTGGTAATGTCCACTTGTGATGAGATTCTGGAAATCAGTTGAGAATATGATGCTCCAGGTATTCAATAGGGCCCTGGCACTAAACCCATGGGTGTATCTACTCAATAGGTTCATAGATGGATGGACCAGGAGAGAACAGAAACTTATACACAAGATCACCCTGGGCACACGTAGGATGATAGCATCTTCATGGCTGGCACAGGGAGGCCCAAATTTTGCGGGGGATCCTCACCAGGATCAAAGAGAGCAAACTGATGGATGATTTAACTGCTAGAGTAAAAAAGAACCACAAAAGCCTTTCAAAAATTTGGGTATGCAATGAGTGTAGAACGCATAAATTG
Organism: Pelobates cultripes; assembly: GCA_933207985.1. NCBI lineage: Eukaryota > Metazoa > Chordata > Amphibia > Anura > Pelobatidae > Pelobates > Pelobates cultripes. The sequence continues at coordinate 91,906,990 of OW240918.1, forward strand.
TTTGCACACACCCGGGGCATACACACATTTACACTGCTGGGCCAGACAGATGTCTAGCCCCTGGGGACACCCTGTCCTCACCCCCTCCCCCCGAGCTCTCTCTATAGTATCAGGGCACACCTGACACAGCACAACTAGCATTGCACGCGTCCCCCCCTTTCCCTCCCTCTCCCCCCCACTTCCCTCTCCTCTCGTCTTTCTCTTTTATCTTCTTCTCTTCTCTATATCTCCCTTTATCTAAACGGTACTACTACTAGCAAACATGACCACTATTTAACAAACTCGCAAAGTAATGGTTACGTGATGATTATTGTGTATAAACTACTTTGTTTATGAACACATCTGAAGTTAAGTGGATGGTAGAAATTTGGGCCATTACAATGGCAATTCGGTTGTTCTGTATTATTCAGAATATTTTGTTATTGATACTAGACACGTACAATGCCTATATTTGTTACTGATTTGTATTTACATAAAAAAAAAAAAAGTGCAAAAACTACATACACCTGTTATGGGATGATATATATACATCACTGTATGTTTTTATGTGTATACAGTATTATCTTTGTCACCACTGCACTCAACAAAAATAAAGAATGTAAAAAAAAAAAAAAAATCCTATTTTTGGGGGCGGAGCCTGACCGCTAAGCCGAGAGGTCGCAGAAAAGAGGTGCTCCTACGGGAAAATCCCCAATGCTACCAGCCCACACAGTACCTCAATCACCTTAATCATACGTCTAACATACCGGTGACACCTTGAGCTACCTGAGGATACCAGACATGTGGCACAATAACCGGGATCCACTGAACTGCTCCTCGAGGCCTACCAGCGAGATCGGCTCGGGGGAGATGGCCACTCCCCAGACGCCTAAAACGGCTTTAATCATGATAGAGGGCCCTCGTTCCCCCCCTATGGACTGGTGGGGGTCATCCCGGTCCCAGGTGGACCCCCCTGGGGGCTGGGACAGCAACCCCAACAGGGGCGAGCCTGCTCTAATAAAGTTGTCAACCCCGAACGGGAACGCCAAACTCAACATGCCGACATAACTAAAATGGCGGATACCTCATGTCCCGGGGACCAGCAGCTCGACCTGGAGTCCAGGCTCAACAGGCTCTTCACAGAATTCTGGGCCAAACTGACTACCAGACTGCAAAGCCCCACACCGGAATTGCCAACAAAATACAAAAATATTATTATTTCAAATTATCCAAAGAGACATTTGGAGACCAAGATGAAAATAGAAAAGGTGAGAACAAAAATGTTACCAACTTGATGAGTAGGGAAGCAAGTTCTCTGCATAGGGAAGTTCTCTGCACAGAGAAGGATTTGAAGGCTCAAGACCTGATAAGGTTACCAATAAGTATATTGAAATGTAAGTAAATTAATAGAAGAGGGCAGGTGAGTAATTCCAGTTTCATCATCAGTCCAAATGTTTAGATCCAGCTAATGGTTTATGTTCAGATTGTAGTTCCAAAGCTGCTATTCCATTTCCTGATTTAGTACTTATCCGCAGACAGTGTTGGATGATGCAGATGAAAGCCTTTGTTTACTTTGAGAGTTTGTTTTCATTCTATGCATTCTCGTCTTTTTCCTTTCTGAAGATTTTCTATCTCATGCTCAGTTTGATTCCCTGTGGCTTAAAGCAATTTAAGTGCAACTACAGGGAGTATTTTTCCCCCCATATCATGTGTCTCCCGTGGACGGCATATTCATGAATCTCCTTAACTTAACATGCTTAGTTTGTATTTTATTCTTTGGATAGAGAGGTTGCAACAAGATCATACACGAACAATGTGACTTCACCTATTTGATAGGTGAGCTTTTTTCCTCAATTACGTTAATTTATATGGAATGCTGGATTTCTAGGATGCCTTCTGCTGTTCTACTGTCTTATCTTAACCTGACCTCTGCTGGCAGTTCTTCATTTCTCATTTCCATAGTTCCACATTTTGCATTGTTACAACCTGGAAATTAAATTGATTTTATTTGGAGTTTTACCATTTTGATTTACACTACATACCTAATACTTAAATATGCCATATATGTTTTATTGTGATAAAATAGGAAAATGAACAAATACAGGACTTGTGTTGGTTGTAAATGTAATCTTCCCAATTACTATGGAAGCCCTAAATATGTTCTGGTGTAAACAATTGCCTTGAGAAGTCACATCATTAGTTAAATGGAATCCACCTTTGTGCAATTAAATTGCCACATGTTCTCAAACTAATTTTAAGAAGACCTCAGCATTTCTAAACAAGAAGCACCACAAAGATCAAAGAATTATCAAAATAAGTCTGAGATAACATTTTGGAGAAGCACCAGTCAAGGTTGTGTTATAAAAAATATCCTAAACTTTGAACATCTCTGGAACACCATTACATTTCTTATTGTATTTAATGAATATAGTACAATCATGACTTTGCCTAGTGAAGGTAGTCCACAAAATTCCCATTGGACAATGAGAATCTGGATTCTTTACAAAATTAGGCCTTCCTAAAATCTGTTCAGGATTAAAACTAAATTAGACAACAATAAAACAACACCTTAAACTATGCATAATGGAATTTTAAACATGATACTTTTATTCCTTCATTTAAATTCAAGGCTGGGACAATATAGCAGGGGTACGGCACAGGCAATTACGCCTTTTGGGCAGCATTCAGACTCTTTTTTTTTTTCTTTTAATGCTTTTTTTGTGTTCATACTCATGTTTTTGTATTCTTTAGTTTGCCTGTGTACAACCAGCTCAGCTGAGTAATTTTCCATTTTGTCAAGTTGCCTGAATTCAGTGAACATGCATGTTAATTTGATAATGTGAGTCTTTCGTACCTTGACATAGGCACGTTCTTAACTTGTTGCTAGTTTTATGTTACTCTTTTTGGAATTTTAGATTTCCAGTAACTTTAAACATCCCCATGGTGGATATAAAATCATGGTGTGGGGATTCTTATCATCAACAGGGACTGTGAAAACTGACAGTAAAACTGGGCTGGATTGAGGGCAATATATCTACATTGAAATTCTAGAAGAAAACCAGTTCAGTGCTGCAAGACACCTGATACTGTTCTGCTCTGATCCAACAAATAGGTCACTTTTATCTACAGGGTACAATACAGTTTAATGCAGAGCCTTAGTATGGTTGTACGTAATGCAATTACAAACAGAAGTAACATAATGAAAGTCAAGAAATAGTGAATGTCTGAAGAGCCATAAAGTCACAATATTAAAGAGTCTAACAAGGCTGATGAATATAAATCAGGAGCAATGTGTTATGTGTAACTATATGCAACAAACTAGGACAAAAATCCTTCTTGACCCCAAAATGGCAGTGAGATATCTCCTTGAATCAAGAAGCTATTACTCCACTAATTAGAAGTTATGTCCCTGTATTATATGTTTGTGCAAGTATGTGACGAGACCAATCTCGCCACTGTGCATTGGAGGAGCCTGGTTGCCTGCCTGCTGCCTTTTGACTATGGACCGGCATTTAAATACTTTATTTTCCTATGCAGAAAGGTGTATTCATGTATTTCTGCCCGGGAGTTCGGTAGATTCTATCTACCGAACAAACAGCCGTCTATTGGCATCCCTGGAGCCGCGGTTAGCTGGTAGGTGCCGTTAATTGGCCGCCCAGAAGCCGGCGAGCACTGCCAATTAACCGCACAGAAGCCGCGGCTTAACCAGCGTGTGCCGTCAATTGACCACCCAGTAGCTGCGGTTAACCGCAGCTTAATTGATTATACCAGGTGGCCGCGGCTACGCATACTGAACACTGGATGGCAGCAGTCTGCAGTTCACACACGGCCGGTTCATTCACGGATTTACTGAATGAACTCATTTAACCCAGATAGCTATGCCATGGAGCCTATTCATGTAATAAAAGATTTTTTCTCCATGGCAATTGAACTATATGTGTGTGGTGTGAGCGCCATTCAGTAATAATGTGCACTCAGACCTAAGCTATCTGGGGATATGTTGCATGTCTGTATTTTATGTAATAAATGTTACTTTGTGTATTTTATTGTATTTTACTGCCATGTGCTTAATGGAGTATTGCCTCTGTCCTTGGAGATAATTGGATTAATTCCCAATTATCTCCAGGATAGAGAGGAGGGATTGTGATGTCATTGTGGGAGTGTTTATCTGTTTTGTATGTTTTGATTGGATGTTCCACAAAACCCTGTGGGTGGGACTTTGTCTGTAGAATGTGTATATAAGAACAATAAACCCATAGCTCTGTCTATTCCTGCTTGACCCTCAAAATTGAGTCTTTTCTTGTTCTTGGGGGGATTTATTGTATGCTGTTCCAGTTCGACTGCTAGGAGTGTAAACCTATTCGTATGGTTTTTCCTATTCGGCTATTTACAGCATTCGTATGTTTGAGAGCATTCGTATGCTTCTCCGGTTCGGCGGATTGGTGTAGCTGCCTGTATATCTGACAGTAGCTGCCTGTATATCTGGAAGGGAATATCTCCTAAACGGCTGTTAACCCCTTTTATGCCTGTGGGTGCCGTTACAAAGTATTTATCCAATTGCTGTTTAAACATTACCGCACTAATTAGAAGTTATATCCCTGTTATCAATGTTGTAGCCCATCTCTGCACTTTTTCTAGTGCTATAATATCCTCCTTTAGATTGGGTGCCTAAAATTGCACAGCATATTCAAGGTGTGGCATTATCAGCGATTTATAAAGAGGCAAAATTATATTTTCATCCCGAGAATGTATGCCCCTATTTATACATGACAAAACCTTACTGGCCTTAGCAACTGCTGATTGGCATTGCATATTGCTGACTAATTTGCTGTCTATAACAATTCCCAAATCCTCCTTGTGTGTTATTCCTAATTCACTACCATTTAGGGTATAAGTTGCTTGTGCATTCTTTACCCCAAAGTGCATAATATTGCATTTCTATACAGTAAATGTCATCTGCCATTTTAGTGCCCAGTTCCCAAATCTATATCCCTCTGCAGCACAGCAATATCTTGCTCACATATTATTACTTTACAGAGTTTTCTGTCATCTGCACACACAATGGATTTCAAGATTATTTATAAATATGTTAAATAGAAGCTGTCCCAAAACAGAACCCTGAGGAACACCACTTACCACTTTTTTCCAGCTTGAAAATGTGCCATTAATGACAACTTGTGGTACTCCAAGGATGTGCATAGAAAAAAATTTGGTTTAGTTTGGCTTGGAAATTCGGATAATAAAAAAAATGTAACACTTCGACGGTTCGGCACTTCCGAAATTTGTGACTTTGGCAATTTGTGACTTTGGAACTCGAAACATCTGTAGGGCTCCCTAAAACCTTCCTCTTCATCCCTTTCTTGTTTTGTCACTTTTCAGAAATCCAAAAGCACTTCAGCAATTCGGCACATCGGTTCGGTTTGGTTCGGCACTTCGGAAATTCGGCACTTTGGACATTCGTAAGCATCTGAATGTCCGAATTGTCTGAAATTCGTCCAAATTCACATTCGGAACGAAACGTATTGCACATGTCTACTGTACTCTATCCTTAATCCAATGTTCTACCCAAGAACAAGAATATTCATCTAGACCAATTTCTTTTAGTTTAATCTATTCTGAGGAAACGGGTGAAATGCCTTGACAAAATCCAAGTAGATCACATCCACTGTAACACCCTGATCTATACTTTTACTTACTTCTTCGTAGAATGCAATTAGGTTAGTTTGACATGACCTATGTTTCATAAAACCATTCTAATTATTGCTAATAAAGTTTTTCCCAATAAATTCCTGAATATGAACATCAGCTAAAACTAGAGCTGTCATGGGACAAAAATCTGGCCTGGGCATTTAACCCCTTAGTAACCTTGGACGTATCAGGTATGTCCAACAAAAAAAGGTCCTTAAGGACCGCAGACATACCTGATACGTCCACGGGGAATTAGAGCTGTTGAGGTATCGCTGCAATACCCCCTCACTGCCGGTGGATGCCGGAGAACACCGGGTGATTGCTCCCCCTGGAGCGATCACTTCTGGGTTGCTCCACTAGGAGCATGGCAGTGAGGCAGAGCATCGGAAGCCATTTAAATAAAAAAATTAACCCCTACCCTCCCTCCCTCTCCCATGTACTTACCGATCGCCGCCATTCCCCCGCCAGCGATCGGTCTTCTTCTTAGGGGGGACTGTCTGGGCTCAGCCCAAACAGTCCCCGCTCTCCAATTTAGGACCCCCAGGGCCATGTGACCGCTCTAAAAGAGCGGTCACATGGTCGCAATAGGTGTCCACAGTGCTGCCAGCAGGGGGACTGCCTGAACTGACAAGCAGTCCCCCTGCTGGTGAAAAAAGTTAAAACCAAGTTTAAAATAAGTTTAAAAAAAGCTAAAATAAAAACGTTAAAAAGAAATAAAGTTAATAAATGTAAATATATATATATATACACACACATATATAATATATAATATATATATATATAAAATCATACTAAGTGTGTTTTTTATTAATATATACATATATTAATTTAAAAATACACTAAGTAAAATTACACACACACACATACATATACATATATATATATATATATATATATATATATATATAAAACAAGAGGGGGTTGGCTGCACTCACCTTAACATGCATAAATGGGGGTGCTGCTGGGGGCCAAATAATACAATACACAAGATCCAGCACACTCACCTATCCACTAAACAGCAACTTCAATGTTGAAAGATTTTATTTGTTTTTTTTAAAACACCTAATCTAGGCAAAAATAATGGGGGTTTAGTTACATTATATGATCATACAGTGCATAAGCCTGCCACAACGTCAATGTACCCCATCTTTGGCAGGTCCTACACTAACAGCCTAATGTCTGCTCTTATGAGATTAACCTACTTGGGGAAAGAAATTCCATCTGGGGCTCTCTGCAGTACAAGGCTAAATAGGGCCCTGGGATGAGGCACCTGTGACAGGGAGGGGTGCAAAACCAAGGAGTTGGCTAGACTCCCAAATATATATAAAACAAGAGGGGGTTGGCTGCACTCACCTTAACATGCATAAATGGGGGTGCTGCTGGGGGCCAAATAATACAATACACAAGATCCAGCGCACTCACCTATCCACTAAACAGTGCTGTTTAGTGGATAGGTGAGTGCGCTGGATCTTGTGTATTGTATTATTTGGCCCCCAGCAGCACCCCCATTTATGCATGTTAAGGTGAGTGCTGTTTAGTGGATAGGTGAGTGCGCTGGATCTTGTGTATTGTATTATTTGGCCCCCAGCAGCACCCCCATTTATGCATGTTAAGGTGAGTGCAGCCAAACCCCTCTTGTTTTATATATATTTGGGAGTCTAGCCAGCTCCTTGGTTTTGCACCCCTCCCTGTCACAGGTGCCTCATCCCAGGGCCCTATTTAGCCTTGTACTGCAGAGAGCCCCAGATGGAATTTCTTTCCCCAAGTAGGTTAATCTCATAAGAGCAGACATTTGGCTGTTAGTGTAGGACCTGCCAAAGATGGGGAACATTGACGTTGTGGCAGGCTTATGCACTGTATGATCATATAATGTAACTAAACCCCCATTATTTTTGCCTAGATTAGGTGTTTTTAAAAAAAACAAATAAAATCTTTCAACATTGAAGTTGCTGTTTAGTGGATAGGTGAGTGCGCTGGATCTTGTGTATTGTGTATATATATATATATATATATATATATAATAACTATACATATTGTGTATATATATTTATATAGTATAAAAAATACATAATTAAAAATAAATAAAAATGTAAAAATAATTTTTAAAATTGTAATTTTATTCTAACTGTATTTTGATATTAATATATATATATCAAAATACACTTAAAATGAAATTATATATATATCTATGCATATCCCCTTAACGACCGTGGACATACTACGTATGTCCGACAAAAAAAAGGACGTTAAGGACTGCGGACGTACCTAGTAAAATAGGAGCCCTGGACCAGCGATCCACGGTGATCACGGTCGGGGGGACTGCCGGAGACCCTAGCAGTCCCCATGCAGCAGCTCCACCACCCCGGCCCTCCAGGGCCATGTGATCACCATGATCACATCGCCGCAATTGGAGTCTATGAGCTGCCAGCAGGGGGACTGTCTGAGCTGTCAGGCAGTCCCCCAGGCTGCTAAAAAGTAAATATATATATATATATATATATATATATATATATATATATTATACATATATATGTATAATATATTTTAAAATAATTAAAGCATTTTATAATATATTATACAGATATAATGCATATGTATGATTTCAAGTGTACTTTGAGATATATATTAGGGGTGCCCAAACGTTAGATCCCCAGATGTTGTAGAGTTACAACTCCCATGATGTTTTGCATGCATCTAGAATGCCAAAGCATCATGGAAGTTGTCGTTTTAAAACATATGGGGATCGATGGGGCGTGGCTAGCCGAGCTACAGTGTGGTCGCATCTTCACAGAACTCCTGCTCCATAGAGACATATAAAAGCCATTATACCACGAGAATACACATCTTGGCAGATAAACTACACCCTGGAGACCCCCCCAAAGAGAGATGGGGCGAAAACACAAAAAATTTGCCCAGACGGAGGGCACAAACCACGCGGACATCCGTCTCTCCTTTCACAGACCGCAATCACAGGCCCGACCCAATATGGCGCCTGCTGCACCGCGTGGCCCCAGTAAATCTGAGTCATCCCAAGACGAAGAGGGATGTCAAGCACTCCGCACCCAAGGCAAAGTCTACCGGAGGTCCGACTCCGATTCGGACGAATCCCCCGCCACTAAAGGGAACATCAAAAACCTCCTTCGGGATCTGCAGGAGGTCTGGAAGTCGGACCTGGCGGGAGTGCCCGAGGAAATTGGCGGCCTAAACCGCCGTATAAATGCGGTTGAAACCAGGGAGGAAGAGAGGGGAAAAACATTGGAGGACGCCACCTCCCGTATAGACTCACTTACCCAAGAAGTACTGCGCCTTTCCCACACGGTTACCTCCCTAGAGGCACGGCACAGACAGAGAAATATACGGATTCGTGGGGCCACGGGGGAAACAATAGGACAAGAGGCCCTGATTAACTTTACCCACAATATCCTACAAGCACTAGGGATCCAACACAAAGGCGAAACACTGCCCATATTGTCGGCCTTCAGAGTTCGGAAGGCTCCCGCGGCACCAGCAGACGCACCACGGGACATCATTACGGTTACCCGAGATGTCACCGTGAAGGCCTCCATTATGATGCAATCCAGGCAACAGACAAGCGTAATAGTCGCTAATAATAAGATCTCTGTATTTGATGACCTACCTTTCTCCGTGCTCCTCGACCGGCGCAAGTTCGCGCCCATCACCCGCATATTGCGAGACCGGGGTATCAAATACAGATGGGGCCATCGGGGACCCTGGTGGTGTCACATGGGGACACTGTACAAGTTCTGTCGGCATCTGAAGACCACGCAGACTTCCTGAAGGGACTCAGCTCACTAACACCACCTCCATGTGGACAACAGGCACCAGAGTCACAGAGGGCAGCGGCCACCAGTCTGAGACAGAGGCGAGATGCCGACCGACTGGCGACACACATCGTTCGGGGCGACAGGACCCCTCGTGAGGCCCACAGGACTGGAGGCTCCCCAGCAGAGGTGGAGTATGGGGGGGAACACTCTGGCACCCATGGCGGGACAAACTGAGCCGACAAATGGACTTACAATACTTTGGATAACCGTCAACACAAAACACAAGGACTGCCTTACAAGACTCACATGTACCTAACCAACCACCCAGTAAAACATTTATGAAGCTTCCCGGTGAGCTAGTATCGAGAATCATAGTGAGGGTCACCCGAGGGTCCCATGTGCAACGGGCATTCCACTAAACTGCCCCTTCTGAGTGCACACTACCAGGGAGAACCTAACATAGCGGCACCATGACATGCAGGTTACGTATCACTCACACAGACAGCTATGAAACACCCCTCCACCCCCCCAGTGACAAACAGGCCCACAGGGTTTTCTGGCCAAATGTACCAGGAGGCTAGAAGAGTGTAGGCATGGGGGGGCACAGTTCTAAGTTAGACGACCAGCGCCAACCCCAGCTATAACACCCTCACAGGGATATAGAAGACCCACTTACACGCTACAGGGGGAGAGGATAACCACCTCACTACCGCAGACGCCCCACAGTCACGACTGTGCCCACACCTGGGCTGCAAGACACAACTGATACTGACCACTCACCCCACTCAGACGCACTAGGGTACAACTCAGACACCCACTTCATGCACTGTAGTCTAATACCGCCACCCATGCTTACCCATAACGCTTCCCGCTCCCCACACACCAAACAGAGACGAGCAAATTGCTGGGACTCTCTCAGAGCCTCGCTGCCACCCCATGCATACCATTAGTCACGGGGATGCCGGTCACACAAAGCTACTCTACCACGACTTACCATACTTCGTTATCACCTATAAAGTTCTACTATGTTACATTATGCTTAACTACGTTTACAAGATATTACTATCCTAATTCAACAAACCAAAAGAACAGTCTACATAGACAGCCGCTAGAGGCGCTTCTGCAACACTGGATGCGAAATTCGCATCCAGCATGCAGAATGTCCATAGGAAAGCATTGAGAATTGCGCATGCGCATTCTGCTCCACTCGGGAGCTGACGTCAGAGGGGGAGGAGAGGTCACCAGCGCCGAGGGAGCCCAGCGCTGGATTAAGGTAAGTGGCTGAAGGGATTTTAGCCCCTTCAGCGCCGAGGGAGGGGGACCCTGATGGTGGGGGAGGTCCTAAGGATGCTATAGTGTTAGGAAAACGAGTTTGTTTTCCTGACACTATAGTGATTCTTTAAGTATGTCTTTTGTGCCTTGCCTTGGATAGCCATGGTTGGAATGACAGGTATTGGCCATAAAGATGAACAAAAAGAGAGTAGAACAGAAAGGTAACAGCCCAGTTCAGGGTCGCTATTTGTGGGGCCTGGGATTACTGATCGCTGCTTGGGTACTCTCGTACTCTCTGGGGTAAGGGATTCTGTTTACTGAACAAGGGGGCATGATCCCGCCCTCGCCCAGCTTCCTCCTCCCCTGACCCCTCATTCCTCCACTCTCAAGAGCCCCTAATCCTCATGACAGCTGATTCTTTATAAATGCTATTAATAATAATAATAATAACAACACAATAGAAATTGTAATTTGGATTTTGCATATGTATTGCAAGGTGTGGAATTTCTGTCTAAACTAAAAAAACAACTTGTACTCAGTATGTTCTAATTCAGTTAACTTCTTACTTGAATGTAAATGAACTAAACTGCTTTATCTGCTTTGGAGATTATCCCATTATTATTCTTACTGCAAGAATGTTTCTTTTTACCTTATAGATTGCTATGTAAGGTTGCCACCTAGTGTTCTTATCTCAGAACTACCTTATCAAATCCCATTGGTACTCTTGTGAAAAATATGAGACATTATTTACCAAGATGGTCTACTTGCAAATCTCCCATTGACAATAGTCAATATTTATGTCCCTTCAGTACATGACGGCAAGTTTTATTCTAAATTGCCATTAAAATTAGATGACATTCCCTCAACACAATTGGTCTATTTCCACAATGAACCCCTAACTTGACATTACAAACATCTCCACCAGTTAGTTGACAGTCAAAGTTGAGTTCCTGGTGATGTCTTAATCTGACAAATAGAAACTATACTTTTTTTCCCTCTACACCAAAAGTATTTATACAAGGCTAGACTACATACTTGTACATCTTTGTATACTTTGCAGATCCATGAAATTATCATTTTCAGGCCATACCACAATTGAGATATTATTTCTCAATCTAGTCTCGAAACCCACTGCTCCTTCTTGGAGACTCCTTGCTATTGGACCCAGGAACCAGACTGCAGAATAAATCTGATCTACAGAAGCACTTTCACTTTAACACTTCCCCAGAGAAATCTCAAGTGATGGTTTGGGTTGCCTACAAGGCATACATTTGATGTAAATTCATTACCTAGCCTCTAAACACAAGAGAAGACCAAGAGAAGGTCCCAGTTAGGAACTCCAGGATCCAGGATAATTTCCACGTGATCAAGGCAACATAGTGGACAGACCAAAATATTTTTGTCTCTGCAAATAAACCAGGCACCATTCTGGCATGCATACAATGCTGTATCAAGAGGGAGAGGACTGTCAAAACAATTAGGACCCAACAAGGCAGTGAATACCTAGGGTATAGTAAGTATGGCACATGCCCTGGGCTCCACTTGAAGGAGGCACACTGAGAAGGTTCTATTAAATCATATTGCCTGAGACATGCAGTTCCGGGCACTTGGCAGACAGTTTGTTTTGTTCTTTTAGCCCTGTAGTGGACAAGCAACAGGACTGCCTTTATGGAGCTGATCAGAGCTGCCAGCTTGAGGTGTGCACATCTGGTGGGAGCAGACTTCTTTAATAGCTCCAATGCAGTGTGGCGCTCTCTACTGTATCAGAAAACTCGCTTAGTGTCACATCGTGAGGAAGTAATTACCTAGGTTTGCATCTGCCAGTGATAAAAAGGCAGTGCCCAAGGAGAGGTACAGGACAATACACTTGGAGTATCTGGCAGGTCAAATTAGAGGGCTATAGAGCAATGAACTGGAGGTAATTATACATTTTGAATTGAATGTATAGTAATACACTAGGGCTAATCCATCTTTTATGGTAAAGTTATCCAAAAGATAGGTATCAGATGTTTGGGGTGCAATTTCAGTTCTTGCCAAAAGAGCTATTTTCAGTAGATATGCCTCTGCAAGGAAGGTAAGTGAACCATGAGCCCAGAGCTAACTTTTGCTGACTACTGGATGATGTTATACAATGGCCAGAAAACAATTCAATCTCCCTCTTTACCTCATTCTCCAAATTTCTATTTGACTAGATGTTACTTACCTCCAGCTTTGTACTGTTTAGATCTTGGAGGATGCAACCCTCCAACTTCTTACTGTTTAGACCTTGAGGATAAAAGGTAAATCAAAGACCACAGGCCCTGGCAACTTTTCTCCTAAATATTAAAAGTTCTTTAAATAGCTTCTAATTCCCTACCTTACTTTGCTACTTAATGCTTTCATGACTGGAGACTTTGCCCCTCTTTAGATATTCAATGTACTTAAACAGTTGTCTGATGACATTTCTTTTCATTCTGTTTTACGGCTTACATTGGACGTCAAAATAACTCCCATAACAAACCCAGCATTAGTGAATTATTTTCCTCTAGACAAAGATGTAGATATAGAGACTGTTGCTCCTCTCTGGGTACTATAATGGTGCCGTTGATATTCCCAGAGAGCCTACACCATTTGACAGCAGACAGTTCTCATGGTGGAAATCTAAAGGTTTGTCAGAATCAGGGATTTGATGCTCAGAAACACATCTATCCCCTTCCTGGTGTCACAAGAAGAATATGGTATTGTAACAACTTATAGGTTGGTTTTTTAGGGAGGAACTCAGTTGCAGTAGAATAGCAACCCCTTGCAAACACAACCTTACCAGGTGCCTGAGAGTGATACCAGAACCTGGGATCTGTGAAGTAGACATGTGCAATTTGTTTTGTTCCGAATGTCAAACAAATTTCGGGATACTTCCGAATGTTCGAATAGCTGAATTGCCGAAGTTCCCGAATTGACAAATTTCCGAAGTTGACGAAGTTCCGAAGCACAGTACCGCCGAAGTACTAATATACCTACCCAATGGAAGAATGAAGAATGTTACACTGTATACAAGTTTAAATAAAAAGTATACAAACATAGCCAGAATTCAGCTGTAAGCATTTGCAACACTTACAACAATCAAGTAACAGACATTCATATAAAATGTAAGTTACTTAGCCAGTCAATGGAATGACAGGAATGAATAAGTAGATAACTCCCTAATTGTCGGGATCCCGCGGGCGGCTGCGAGGGGAGGCTGCACTCAGCTCACGGTACTCACCCTCCAGCCGTCCGCGGTCCCCTCCTCCACGTGGGTCCGGCGAGCGGCATCCTTCCAGCCTCGGATGCCGCCCGCCGTTCCCTCCACGTCCCCCAGTGGCAGCATACATGACGCTGCACGCTGGGAGACCGCCCAGGTTTATACACGCCGGGGTCAGTCACCTGACCCGGCATTAAAGGCACAGTGCCTTAATCACAGTGGGAGGTCTAGATATCTCCCACGTGTGATTGTTAATTCTGATTGGAAATTATCCAATCAGAATTAACCTTATGGTTTAAATACTTACCTTTCCTGTTCCTCCCTGCCCTGTTGTGGTCTTTGCTTACTAGTATTGCTACTTACCTTGTGCTTCTGGTTACGTACTCTCTGGCTTGTTTATCTGACTCTGTGACTTTCTCCTACCCTTTGACCTCGGCTTGTTTCACGTTATTCTGTCTTCTGGTTCCCCTTACTCGGCTTGTCTCCTGACTATTCTGTGTGTGCTTAGCCCGGCCACTCTAAGGTCCGGTACGGCACCTTTTGTGTGTGTGTGTGTGTGCCAGCGTGTTGGGTTCCCTGAATCGTGACATTAATTACCACGGTATTAGGGAGCTATCTACTACGCTCAGTGGTGGGGGTGGGGGGAGGACAATAGGTTCCCCCCCTTATTCTAACTTAGTGCCCCCACCCGCCGCTCAGGGGTGGGGGTTGGGGGCAGGTCAATAGGCCCCCCCTTATTCTAACTTAGGGACCCCACTCGCTGCTCAGGGGCAGGTAATTTAGGGCACCCTCCCGCCGCTCAGGGGTGGGGGCCAGGGGGAGGACAATAGGTCCCCCTTATTGGTATTTAGGGCCCCCACCCACCGCTCAGGGGTGGGGACCATAGGGAGGACAATAGGTCCCCCCCTTATTCTTATTTAGAGCCCTGACCGCCACTCAGGGGTGGGGATGGGGGGACACAATAGGTTCCACCCATTATTTTACTTTAGGGCCCCCACCCACCACTCAGGGAGAGGACTAGGGGGGAGAGGACAGTAGGTACCCCTCCTTATTCTAATTTAGGGCCCCCACCCACCGCTCGTGGGTGGGGGCCGGGGGGAGGACAATAGGTCCCCCCATTATTTTACTTTAGGGCCCCCACCCGCCGCTCAGGGGTGGGGGCCGGAGGGAGGACAATAGGTCCTCCTTTCCTTATTCTTCTTTAGGGCCACCAATTTAGGTCTTTCAGCCTTTTGGTAGATTACTCCCTAATACCGTGGGAATTAGGGAGTTATCTACTAAGTGGCTGCAAGAGAAGTCCCCAAGTGCCGAAGTTCCAAAGTTTGCAAAGTGGCGAAGTTCCGAACCGAAGTGCCGAAGTGCCAAAGTTCCAAATTGCAGAGGTCCCGAATTTCGGAAGGCCGAACAGAACCGAGATTTTCTCCATGCACATCCCTACTGTGAAGGCCTTTATTTACAGAGGAAATAGAGAAACCAAAAAGGAGCAGATAGGAAGGAGTGTCAGGTGAGTCACGCCGAAGGCGGTCAAGAGTCAAGCCAAAAGTCAGAAGCCGGGAGATCCACAAATAGAGATTAGGACATCAGAAGCCAAGGGTCAGAGACAAGAAGCGTGGTCAGGGTCAAAGCCAGAGGTGAGAAGCCAAGAAGTATTACTAATAATCAGGAACAAGGACCAGTGTCAGGAGCCAAGAGCGCCAGGAGAATGGGAGCAAGCACCAGAACAACCAAGCACTGACCAAGTGTTGAGTGTTGGTGGAGAGTTTTGAAATCAAGCCCTCCCACTCTCACCTCACAAAAGTATAAAACCCTACAATTGCAATACTACCAAACTAAGATTATGTCCAAATTCCTATTACTTATGTTACTTGCCCTTGCAAATGATGTAGAGTTTAACCCTGGTCCTCCAACAGATTCCATTCCTAGCCTTCCAGCTAAAAAAGGCCTCTATTTTGTGCACTTTAATATCCGCAGCTTACTACCAAAAATCTATGCACTGCAAAAATTCCTGACTATGCCATTGCAATACATGGGTATTCATGCCATAGAAATGACAGAGCAAAAAGAGGAGGTAGCATTGTTATTTATGTTGACAATTCCATAAAGTTTACCCCCTTACAAAACTTTAGCCCTCCTGCCACCTTTGATTTCCTTTCTGGCACAATTGAGATCCCGTGCATTAAATCAATCATTGTTGCAGGAATCTACCGCCCACCTAGCTCCCCAGTGCATTCCCTATCTGACATAGCCCATCTCCTTAGTGAAACCATAGCTCAAAACCTAAATAGTGAACGGTTAGTCTTTAGAGATTTTAATATTGATTGGCTAAATCCTAAAAATAATAGTTCTTGCTCGCTGTTTAAGACTTTGCCGCTAACTCAATTAATCTCCTCCCAAACTCGTATAAACATTAAAAGCCATAACCATACCCTGCTTGATTGGATTCTCTCCACTTCTCCTGACAGAATCCAGGAGGCAGGTGTTCTCCCAAACAGTTTCAGTGATCACTGCTTAGTGTACTGCGTGTGCAAAATAAAGGCTACTAAATCCTCTCCCAAGGTTAAAATCACCAGGTCCTTCAAATTTTTTTTATCTTGAATCCTTTCTAGATTACATCAAGTACCTCCCATGGCACAGATTAAACTTTATCCCAGATCTAAACTGTGCAGTTGAATGCTTTCAGTCTGAACTCCAAAAGTTTGGAATTTGCATGCTCTGCTGCGTAAGGTAAGAGTAAAAGAGGCACATATGAATTGGACCCCAGCTGACCTCATCCAAATGTACCGGTTTCGGGATTCATTGTGGTCAGAGTTCAAGCGTACTGGCTCTATGAATGATCATGCATATAGACAATGGCGAAATATATGCACAAAACAAACAAAATTGGTCTAGGACCAATATGTGAAAATCGGAACAATAATATATCAAACACCAGAAACTTTTGGAAAGTCATAAATAAATCACAAACTCCCCAAATCCACTCCCAACCCTCTACTGTCAAAGTGGATAACCAGACCCTGCAACTTCCCTTAAATGTAGGAAATGCCTTTAACAATTATTTTGTTGGATGTTTCACTACTCTGATTGCCAAGCTAATAAATGACACACATCCTGAACCTACAAATGTGTATCAGGCCCCACTAAATTTGCAAAGACCCAATATAGACAAGTTAAATTTTAGACCTGTACCTATTACTGTCATTAACCCCTTAAGGACACATGACGGAAATATTCCGTCATGATTCCCTTTTATTCCAGAGGTTGTGTCCTTAAGGGGTTAAGAAACACCTTAATAATCTAAAAATGAAAAATCAGTCTGGACCTGATCAAATCCCAGCAATGCTGTTGAAGCTCAGTGTGCTGGCAATTGCTAAACCTTTCACAACCCTTATTAGGGAATCCTTGGTGTCTGGATACATACCCAAACTTTGGAAGACTGCAAGAGTAGTGCCTATCCATAAAAATGGTGACACTACTTTGGTTTCTAACTATCGCCCAATATCATTGCTCCCAGTATTGTCAAAAATCTTTAAAAAATGAGTCCATACGCAACTATGTGAGTATTACCAACAATCTAACTATCTGACCCCTGATCAATCGGGTTTTCGCCCAAATCACTCCACTACAACTGCCCTGCAAGGACATCCAAACTGGCATGGAACAAGGAGACCTAACTGGAGCTATTTTCCTTGATTTTGCAAAGGTCTTTGACACAGTAGACCAGGACATTCTACTGCACAAACTAAAAGACTCAGGTATTGGTGATTGTCCGCTAAGCTGGTTTCGATCATATGTATCAGATCCCTCACAATATGTGTCCATTTCTGACAGCGACTCCCTCCCTCTCCCAGTCACGTGTGGTGTTCCTCAAGGTTCCATTCTCGGCCCCCTACTAATCACATTATTTATAAATGATCTGCGTAATGTCTGCAAATCCTCAAATGTACACATGTATGCAGACGACACAGTAATCTATGCAAACAAATCCAATCTACCGCAGTTTGAGGCTGTATTCCAAGACCAGTTTACAGAGGTAGAAAAGTGGATCACAAAACACAAACTCTTCCTAAACACTGACAAAACTGTCACAATGATCTTTGGAACAGTACCTAAATTACACAGATTACGCAATTCCCACCTATCCATCAAAACAAAATCAAATAGCACACTGACCGCAGTCCACTCTTTCAAATACTTGGTTATGTTGTTAGACCCCAATCTATCTTTTGGCCTCCACATAGAAAAACATGCATCTAAACTTTATCCAAAACTAGGTGCCCTGTACAGAAACAAATCTTGGCTAAACTCTAAAGTAAAGGAAAAGTGTGTACAGCAAATGCTGATGCCAATCATTGATATGGGGTTGTAGTATATGCACCTGCAACGCAAACCCATCTTAATAAACTAAATAAATTTTATAACTCGTTCTGCCGATTTGTGCTACAATGTAATTACAGGACCCACCATTGTGACATGCTAAAAGAACTAAACTGGCTGTCGCTGGAATCCAGATGCACCCTTCATCTTTCTAGTATTGTGTTTAAGAGCTTTTCTGAGAAGCTCCCACCCTACCTGAGCAGAATGCTCTCCCCGGCTGTTACCACCTTCTATAAGATCCAATACAGTACCAGCACTTTATTTAGTCTACCTCAATACAAAAAGAAAGCAGCCTGATCCTCCTTTTCCTATAGAGCACCGCAATTATGGAACGACCTTCCGCACACTTTCAAATCTTCCCCAAGTCTAAAGTCTTTTAAGAGATCCCCCTCTACATACCTCAAAACAGAATGCACCTGTCACGGTTGATTATATATTTCCTACCTGTTCTATGTTAAATTTTGTAAATATTGTGTAGTAATATTGTTTTTGTATTTTATTGTACCCTATTGTATCAATGCAATGTCTTGTGGACCCAGGACATACTTACAAATGAGAGAAATCTCAATGTATCTTTCCTACTAAAATATTTTATAAATAAAAAAATAAGTGCAGTGCTTAGCTATTTACAGGCAGAGCCGATCACATGATCGGCTCCCACCCCTCTGCAGTCAGAGCCCCAATGGATATAAAGGAGGGGCAGTGCTATATTGGCTATTCCCTAACTCCTCCCGTCTGTCTGTCAAGGACGACCTGCCACTGGCCCTCTCTGACTCCCCAAACGTGCTGCATCAGCGTCCGCACGGCATACGCCAGTCACTTGTATGCATATTTTAAGTAATTAAAAATATGTGTTTTGAGGCGCTGAAATATGTGTTTGAGTGGTAAAAAACTTTTTAGTGATATTAATTACCTGCACTTACACCCTTAAGTTATCGTTAAAATAACTTTGAAAATCCAAATTATGTAAGTTGCTATGGTGGAGCGCTTCTATGAGAAACCTTTGATTGGACCTCTACATGGCTCCCATGACGTTAGACAGGGGTATGCAGAGCAGTGCAGCTTTGCTTTGTGCTGGCTTAGAGTATGTAAAATATATTTTTTTAGTTTTTTTTTTGTGGGGAGGGTGAACTTAAAGAATAATGCCAATAGGGCATTATTCAAAGAAAACAAAAAAGGTCTGGAGAAACCCTGTAACACAAGCTATAGGTGATTTTCAATGTTTTTATTTAATGGTGTAATTTTCAGAGACGTGGTAATTACCCTTTAACGAAATGACCTCTAATTCCTTATTTATGTTTGTTGTCCCTTCTTGATGTGTACTGTACTTACATATGGTATTATATTTACGTAACATTGTTTATGTTTTTACTAATGAAAGCTTCAACTAAAATTTGAATTGTAAAATAAGATATTTTACTACATTTATTCTCCACCTGACAGTGAATGGCTGCACCTGAAAAGCATATCAAAAATCTTCAGAAATACAGAGTAAAAAGGTCACACAGTAGGCACTTTAACAACTTCATATTTTTGAAGTTGTTATAGTGCCTGCAGTCCTGCCCTCCAAAATGCAATGTTAAATTAATTAGAAGGCTTGGAAGCGTGGCTTCAAGCTACGCCTCCGAGTCCTGTGGGTATGAGAGTTGGGAATCTTACTTCATGGCTCTCATACCATAACATACCATTGCGTCACACGGCTATAGATGTTCATTGGATACATTAACGCCATGTCTCTTTGCATGTTACTTACGCAGCCTTCCAAATCACTTCATGGAAAGAGAAATCTAATGTTTAAACTTGCATTATTATATAGTCTGTTTAATTTAGAATTTATTATCTCATAATCTGTTAGTAACTGTAACGGATCACCTGGCACCCCGACTGGTTAATTCCGTTGAAGGATGCTCCTAGCGCTTCCAGAGGGCTCCAAGCACTCCAGCAGACACCATAACCACCATAGACTCCTCCAGAGAGTAAGACAGGAACAAGCTCTTACAAGAGCTTAGTAGTGATTTAGCAAGGGAGTATGACAAGCATAGCAATCCCTTGTAGCAGATTTCCCCAATAAGAGACAACATTCCAAATTGAGGGTGAAGTAGAACTGACTGTACTGGCACATACAGCCTCTTTTATTCACAATCCACAAACATAGTACTGCCCACAGGGTTTTGAAATACAACCAATCAATCCGTACAATACACACAGACACTCCCACACAATATCCTCCCCTCTGCCTGTGATATGATTACTGAACACAATGGTTAATATAATTATCACAGGCAGAGAAATACAGTATTATAAAACATATCACAGGGACCCCAAAACATGCAATAACCCCATAAAAAGTATATCATTGGAACCGGGGGATCTGGGTGAACCACAGATCCAAAATTCACCCAGATCCGTTCAGTAGTTTGGCGAGGTTACTTTCCCCACAGTAACCTTCTGGACCCTGCAGGAGCCTCCTGTATATGATTAAAGTTCAATTTACAGAGCAGGAGATAAAATCTTCTAAGATTCTTCTGATTGAAAATGAAACCATGTTTTTGAAAAATTCAGGCTGTGTGGGTCATATCCAAGGGAGGTGTGGCTAGGACTGCATAAACAGAAGCAAAAGTGTTTTGACTCATAAATAGCAAATAATTGAGTAGCTGTTATACTGCTTCAGTAAGCTTAAGTTGTTTTGGTGCTGTGACAGAGTTTATGGGAGGGTATTAGAAGGAAGGTATTTAGGACCCAGACTCCTCCATAGCCTGTACTCATTCACCTTCCAAATTAGCAACTACTGAGGCTTTGATTAGCAGGTCTCAGAGCAGAAAGGGGGAGATACAGTCTGACCTGCAGAGAGAGCAGTTCTGTGCTGAGCAGCACCAAACAAAGTGCTAAAGGTTGGTGAAACCAATGTTTATTTTCTTGAATTGTGTAGTTTATTACCCTGGTTTAGAAAGGGATATTACTTTATGTTTAGTTAGTGCTCGAATTTGAGCTAGGATTTTGTTTGTAGACTTTCCTTTCTGTTTTGCTGAAGTTTTGTACAAACTGATTGCTGCATGAATTTTGTGCACAATGTAAATAAACCACACAATTTTTGCGTAAGAGACTGTTGTTCTGTACCTGTTACCCTAGAGGACTGTGTTGCTTTGCCCTTAAAGGTCACAAGATGGTGGAGAATGCGGGCATCTAAAGCACATTTATACAGTCTGTGGGTATAGAGATCTAAGGTACTGTGACTCTGCAAACAGAGGCCTGCAGATGTGGTGTGTGGTATTTACCAAGTGGCTGTGAAAAAAAAAAAAAGAGAAAGCAAGATGGAAGAGTTAGTAAAAGCCTTGGTACAGGCTACTACTACCCAGCAAGACACAAACCGTGTAACAGCGGCTCAGATCAGTAGCCTCATGGAGTCACAGCGACAGGCTGTGGTGGCCCAACAGGAGACAAACCGCATATTGGCCAAACAAATAGACTGCGTTATGAAAACACAGCAGGAAGACAGAGTAAAACTAACAAGTGCTTTGCAACAAACCATACTGTCAATTGTGATTACCCCTACTATGGAAAGGGGGCGCCGGATTAGAGTTACTGACTTTTTACATAAAGTGAGTGAGGTTGATGACATGGAAGCTTACCTGACAACCTTTGAAAGGATTGCTACCCGAGAAGGATGGCCTCCAGATCAGTGGGCAGGATTATTAGCCCCTTGCCTCAGTGGAGAATCCCAAAAAGCCTATGATTATTTGCCTCTCAGCCAAGCACAAGACTATTATAGATTGAAAGCAGAAATCCTAACACGGCTTGGAGTTACGCCTGCAGTGCGAGCCCAAAGATATAATGCATGAGTTTATGATACAGAGAAATCTACTAGGTCGCAAATGTATGACCTCTTGAGACTTGCCCAGAAGTGGCTACAACCAGAAATCAACTCTGCTGCAGTAATCATTGAAAAGGTGGTTATGGATCGCTTTCTAAGGAGTCTGCCGATAGCGCTACGGAAATGGGTCAGTCAAGCGGATCCAAAGGACCCAGAAGAAATTATGAACTTGACAGAAAGATACCGGTTTGCTAACGAAACTCAGAGTAAAGAGCCTTACCTCAACGCCAAATTGCAAAGTAACAGGAAACATGCAAAGAATCTGGTGGATTTAAAGAAACAGATGAAAAAAAAGATTATGTACAGACCCATAGACAGACTGACTACATGGAAAATTGGGTGCCCAAGTTCCCAACCCGACCACAAGGCCAGACTCAGAGAGAGATAAAGTGTTATAGGTGTCAGGAGATTAAACATATTGCACGTAACTGTCCACAGACTGATGAACCTATGGAATGTAATTTGGGGAGGGTGGAGATACATTGTGAATTGATGGTATACACACAAATGTCTGCTTTAACAAGTACTGGTGGTATTAACCATGTCAAATCTGTAAATATGGAGGGGAGGAGTGTGCAAGCACTCTTAGATTCTGGGAGTGAGGTTTCATTGGTAGAGATCTTTACTTCAGAGTGAGCAAGTAGATAAAATTCACATGTTGGATATAATATGCATACATGGTGACACCCACATGTACCCCACGGCCGAGGTGGAATTTGCTACCGCGGTAGGGGTGATAAAACATAGAGTTGGGGTGGTACCCTCATTGCCTTATGATGCTGTATTGGGGTGTGATTTCCCCCTCTTTCATAAAATTTGGGAAGATACTGTAATAAAACAGGATAAGCGTACAGAGGTAGAGGCAGAAACAATGGGTTTAGAGAATGTTTTCCCTTTTTCTACGATTGATTTGGAGCAGTATAGTGAAAATGAACCCACTGTAGTATGTTTGGGTGAAGAAGGAGAACACAATGAAAGTGATTCCTCCCAAGTAGAAAATCTAAGGGAAGAGGTGGAGTTCCATCATCTAGGTATTAGTTCAGGAAATTTTCGGGCTGCCCAATGGGAGGATCAAACCTTGGTAGCTGCCCGTAACAATGTTCAGGTAGTGGAAGGTACTCCTGTTAACCCGGAAATAATGTACTTTACCGAGTAGAGAGGAGGGGGGTTAAAGAAGTTGAGCAATTACTGGTACCTCAATCCCACAGGAACCTAGTCTTAAAACTAGCTCACAGCCATGTATTAGGGGGGCATCTTGGGATTGAAAAAACCAGGGAGATAGTACTAAGAAGATTTTACTGGCCAGGAATCTACTCTGCTATAGAGCGATTTTGCAAGTCATGCCCAGAATGCCAAAGAAAGGCTCCATTCTAAGCTTTCCGTAATCCCCTCATTCCTCTTCCCATTATAGAAGTCCCATTTGAAAGAATTGCCATGGATCTGGTTGGTCCTTTACTTAAAGCCGCTAGGGGGCACCAATATATATTGGTAGTACTAAATTATGCTACCCGCTATCCTGAAGCTATACCTTTAAGAAATATCTCAGCTAAAACCATTGCCAGAGAGTTAATGTTTATGTTCAGCCGGGTTGGAAAACCTAGAGAAGTACTTACAGACCAAGGTACTCCTTTTATGTCACGAGTGATGAAAGAGCTATGTAACTTGTTGAAGACTAAACAATTGAAAACTTCAGTGCATCTCCCACAAACTGATGGGTTAGTGGAAAGATTTAATAAAACCTTGAAAGCAATGCTCCGTAAGGTAATTGATAAGGATGGTAAGAATTGGGATCATTTGCTCCCATATCTAATTTTTGTTATCAGAGAAGTCCCCCGAGCTTCCACAGGGTTCTCACCTTTTGAATTGTTATATGGCAGACATCCTAGAGGTCTCCTTGATGTTGCGAAGGAAACATGGGAACAGGAACACACGCCTCATAGGAGTGTTATTGAACATGTGGCACAAATGCAGGATCGAATTGAGGCCATAATGCCAATTGTCAGGGAAAATATGGAGAGAGCACAGGAAGCCCAGAAAGCTAGTTAAAACAGGAATACTAGACTTAGGGTCTTTCAACCCGGAGACAGGGTTATGGTACTAATTCCCACAGTAGAAAGTAAATTCCTTGCAAACTGGCATGGCCCATATGAGATCATTGAACGAGTCAATGAGGTGAATTATAAGGTGAGACAACCTGGTAGAAGAAAGCCCAAACAAATATACCATATAAATTTACTTAAACCCTGGACAGACAGAGAGGTCTTGATGGCCATGACAGACAAAGTTCCTCTGACCAAAGTAGACAAAGTCCAGAGGTTAACATTGCTGACACTCTAGCACCTCATCAGAAAAATGAGGTCCGAGAGTTTGTTGCTAGAAATCGGGATGTGTTTGCTCCAGTACTAGGAAAGACTCATGTTATTAAACATGACATAATTACGGAACCTGGAAAAAGGGTTAACTTAAAACCCTACTGAATCCCAGAGGCCAGAAAAGAAGCCATTAAAGCAGAGGTCCGAAAGATGCTTGAGCTAGGGGTTATCGAGGAATAACAAAGTGAATGGAGTAATCCTATAGTGTTGGTACCCAAGCCAAATGGAGAAATCAGATTCTGTAATGATTTCAGAAAATTAAATGAGATATCAAAATTTGATGCTTATCCCATGCCTAGGGTTGATGACCTAATAGAGAGATTAGGACGATCCAGAAATCTGACTACATTAGATCTGACTAAAGGTTATTGGCAAGTTCCCTTAACAGAGCGGGCCAAAGAAAAAAACAGCTTTTTCCACACCAGAAGGTTTATTTCACTATAAAGTCTTACCTTTTGGGTTGCATGGTGCACCTGCCACCTTCCAGAGAATGATGG
Source organism: Pelobates cultripes (assembly GCA_933207985.1). Taxonomy (NCBI): domain Eukaryota; kingdom Metazoa; phylum Chordata; class Amphibia; order Anura; family Pelobatidae; genus Pelobates; species Pelobates cultripes. The sequence continues at coordinate 91,932,048 of OW240918.1, forward strand.
ATAGAATCCTTAGACCCCATAGTAAATATGCGGCTGCCTACCTTGACGATGTGGTTATACACAGCACTGATTGGGAAACGCACCTTCCCCGGGTTTAGGCAGTAATAAAGTCTATACCAATCCATCCAAATGTACGATAGGTTTGGAAGAGGCTAAGTATTTGGGCTATACTATTGGGAGGGGTCTCCTGAAACCACAGAAAAGTAAGGTAGATGCTATTTGGGATTGGCCACGTCCTGTGACAAAGAAACAAGTCAGGACATTTCTAGGCTTAGTGGGCTACTACCGTAGATTCATACCTAACTTTGCTACGATCGCAAACCTGTTGACAGAGCTAACTAAGGCAAAAGGCCCTGTTATGATAAAGTGGACTCCCGAGGCAGAGAAGGCATTTAGTACCCTGAAGGAGGTTTTGTGTGCTGACCCAATTTTGGTTGCCCAAGATTTTACGAAATAATTTTTGGTACAGACAGATGCGTCTGAGGTGGGCCTAGGAGCGGTTCTTTCTCAAGTACACAGAGGAGAAGAACATCCCATTATGTACCTGAGCAAAAAGCTGAATCCCCATGAACAGAGATACTCGGTGGTTGAGAAAGAATGTTTGGCCATAAAATGGGCACTAGAAACACTTAAGTATTATCTATTGGGGAGAAGGTTCAAACTTGTCACAGATCATGCGCCCTTGACGTGGATGAGACAAAACAAGGAAACAAATGCCAGAGTAACTAGGTGGTTCCTTAGTCTTCAGCCATATAACTTTTCTCTATGGAGCATAGAGCTGGTAAAGACCAGGGGAATGCAGATGGTTTATCCAGAGTCCATTGTTTGTGGTCAAAGGTCGCTACGACCGATGGGTCTAAGCTGGCGGGGAGGATATGTGACAGTCTATGGGAGGGTAATAGAAGGAAGGTATTTAGGACCCAGACTCCTCCATAGCCTGTACTCATTCACCTTCCCAATTAGCAACTACTGAGGCTTTTATTAGCAGGTCTCAGAGCAGAAAGGGGGAGATACAGTCTGACCTGCAGAGAGAGCAGGTCTGTGCTGAGCAGCACCAAACAAAGTGCTAAAGGTTGGTGAAACCAATGGTTTAGAAAGGGATATTACTTTATGTTTAGTTAGTGCTCGAATTTGAGCTAGGATTTTGTTTGTAGACTTTCCTTTCTGTTTTGCTGAAGTTTTGTACAAACTGATTGCTGCATGAATTTTGTGCACAATGTAAATAAACCACACCATTTTTGCATAAGAGACTGTTGTTCTGTACCTGTTACCCTAGAGGACTGTGTTGCTTTGCCCTTAAAGGTCACAGTGCCAATAAAATATGTGAAGATTATGCAACCTCATGTGCTGCCTTTTAAATCTGCATAGCCTTCATATATTTTGAAGCTTATCCTGCGAATAGCCAACTTACATGTTAAAAGTGAAGGCATTTTATTGAATAAAACAACATAGAAAGAGAATGTGTTTACGCTCAGTTATAAAGAACTTGAAGAGGAAGTGTTTTTAGCCCTTTACTAAATAGTGCAGGTTTGATAGAAGGGGCAATAGCTACGTCCATTTTTGATCATAATGCATTAAAACTCACTGTTTATTAAGATAAAGTTAGTGTTTATTAAAGGAGCAATATAGTGCCAGGAAAACAAACTCATTTTTCTAGCACTACAGGGTTATTGGGTCCCCCATTGCTCGTGGCCACCCTCCCGCTGGGCTGAAGGGGTTAAAACCCCTTCAGCCACTAACCTTAATCCAGCGCCGTGTCACCTCTCCTCCCCCTGCTGACATCAGCTCTCGAGTGGAGCCGAATGCACGTGCGTGGCCAGAGCGGCGCGAGCACTCAAACCGTCCATAGGAAAACATTACAATGCTTTCTTATGGGGATATGAACTCACGCTGCGTGAGTTCAATGCAATTTTCACACTGAGAATTGCAGAAGCAGCCTCTAGTGGCTGTCAGGGAGACAGCACTAGAGGCTGGATTAACCCTGCAGTGTAAACATAGCAGTTTCTCTTTACCCCCCCCCAGGGTTAAAACTAGGGGGACCCGGCCCTCAGACCACTTCATTGAGCCTATAGTGGTACTTTAAGATATAAAGGTTACATGTCATATGCCCAAAAAGACAAAATATAATTATAAACAATGTGCTCAAACATGGATTGTGATGCAGGGATAGAAGGAAAAAAACTAATTGAGAAAAACAAGAACTTTAATTCACGAGAGTAGGCTGTGCAGTGATAGTAAGGGGAGAGGACCTGCAGTGAGTAAAGGGCTAATTAAAGTATTTATTAGCACACTTAGTTCTGGTATTTGATTTCTGAAAAAGATGGTGCTCAATCCTCCTACAGTCTGTTCATCTAGTGTGGTTAATTTGCAGTACAGAGGCTCCACCTAGTGTTCTATTCTCATAATTACCGTACCAACTTTAATATCTATGACCTCTCAGGCAGTCCCCCTAAAGAATGCAAAACATTTAATAAAAAGTTTAATAAAGTAAATAAAAGTACTTGGAAAATATATATATATATATATACACGTAAATGTGTATTTATAATGCCATTCTAGATGTATTTTGAATTTAATATATATGTATATTAATATCAAAACAGAACAAATTAAAACTGGTATATCATTTTATTTAAATTTATTTTTATAATTTTTTTGAACTTATTTTATATATATATATATATATATATTTTACACACACACACACACACACACACACACACACACACACACACACACACACTTAATGTCATTCTATGTGTATTGTAATATTAATATATGTATAATTATATATTAAAATACACTTTTATAAATGGTTTATGTATGTGTTTGTGCATATAAAAGTACATACACATACATATATATATGTTGTGTATGTACTTTTATATGCACAAACACATACATAAACCATTTATAAAAGTGTATTTTAATATATAATTATACATATATTAATATTACAATACACATAGAATGACATTAAGTGTGTGTGTGTATGTGTGTGTGTATATATATATATATATATATATATATATATATATATATATATATATATATATATAATAAATAAGTTCAAAAAAATAATAAAAATAAATTTAAAAAAAATGATATACCAGTTTTAATTTGTTCTGTTTTGATATTAATATACATATATATTAAATTCAAAATACATCTAGAATGGCATTATAAATACACATTTACGTGTGTGTGTGTGTGTGTGTGTGTGTGTGTGTGTATATATATATATAAAATTTTTTTTATTTTTTTTAAAGATATACCAGTTTTAATTTGTTCTAACTGTATTTTGATTAATAAATATATAAAATCACATTTAAATTCTACAAATATATTTATATAATATTTTTACATAATCAAGTCATTTTATTAATTACAATTTGAGGGACCTGCCCGATAAACCAGGCTGAAAGTCCAGAGAATTTAGCTCGGAAGCCGTATATTTAACCCTGTAGCTTTCAAGGACACCATAAAATCTGTACATGGGGTGTACTGTTTTTTTTCTTTTTTTTTTACTCGGGAGACTTCACTGAACACAAATATTAGTGTTTAAAAACAGTAAAACATATCACTTGATGTCAGTAAAAATGATTTTTTTTTTGCCCTTTTCACACACAAATGGTATTTCCACTGATGATAGAATTGTTGTGATACGCTTTTCTATTTTGAAACACTAATATTTGTGTTCAGCAAAGTCTCCTGAGTATAACAGTACCCCCATGCACAGGTTTTATGGTGTTTTCAAAAGTTACTGTGTCAAATATAAGGCTTGAGTTTCCTTTTTTTCACATAGAAATTTTCCAGATTGGTTATGTTTTATTTGAGACCGTATGGTAGCCCAGGAATAAGAATTACCCCCATGATGGCATACCATTTGCAAAGGTAGACAACCAAAAGGTATTGAAAATGGGGTATGTCCAGTCTTTTTTAGAAGCCACTTAGTCACAAACACTGGCCAAAATTAGCGTTCAATTCAGTTTTTTGCATTTTTCACACACAAACAAATATGAACGCTAACTTTGGCCAGTGTTTGTGACTAAGTGGCTACTAAAAAAGACTGGATATAACCCATTTGGTATGCCTGCATGGGGTTAATTTTCATTCTTAGGCTACCATTTGGTCTCAAAGGCAACATAACCAGTCTGGCAAATTTAAATGTCTATAAACTGAAAAATGTAATGAGCTATATCTGACCCTGTAACTTTCCAAAACACCATGAAACCTGTACATTGGGTGTAATGTTTTTTACCCATGAGACATCGCTGAAATCAAATATGTGTACTTTATTGCAGTAACAGCTAACAGTATTGTGGCAATCACAGTTAAAATGCCATACAGAACTAAAAAAATAACAAAATTTCTTATTTTCTCACTTTTTAAAAATATTTTATTCATATTAAATTATGCTTAATATTCAAATATTTGATGTGACATGAAAGCCCTGTTTCTCCTGAACAAAATGATATATGATAAGTGTGGGTACACATAACATGAAAGAGGTGAATTACGCCTCAGCAGACATATAGCGCAAATTCAAGGTTTTGTTTACATTTTGATTTGATCACAACTTGTACAATTGACTCAGTCCTTAAGGGGTTAACTGGAAGTGCAGACCTCATTTTTCTTAGTTTACATAATTTTGTCATATTTATAAAAATGCATGAAAACTGGTGCCCTGCACTATGTATAATGCATATTCTGCAGCATTCTTCTTCATTGCCTAATTGCTTAATCTTATACACTTTCTGAATTCTACATTACATATCACAGGGCTACACTTTTCATGTGCTGCCCATCAATATGTGTATGTCATATGTGCCCCAGAAAACATGGTGGATCTGGTCACCCTGGGCAGAAAGGAGATGGGATTTAGCTCAGCACAAAGTGGGTGGAAATAGGGAAGGGGCAAGATCAGAACAGAGGAGGTATGTAATAATAGTAGTAGTAAAAATTCTCATAAAGTACAAGTGACTCATGATAATATTAAATGTATGCTTACTAATGCAAGGAGCCAAAACAGCAAAATGAGGGTAATCGCAAACACTAAACAACATGACATCATGGAAAGATTGTGGAAGAGACACATGAGTGGGCAGTTAAGCTAAATTTTTACACATTATTTAGGAAGAATAGAATAAACAGGAAAGGTGGTGGGTATGTTTGTATGTCCACCATGAGTTAAGTCCAAATACTAAGCAAGTAGAATGTAACAAAGAAAATGTGGATGCTTTATGGGTAGATATCAGCTTGGGGAAAAAGAAGCGAAATCAATTATTGGTTGGTGTATATATTAGAAAAACACCTAATGTTAAGATTGATGAGGAAGAACAGCTGTTAGAGCAAATGGGGAACACTAAACACGTGGGTAATACATTAATTATTTGGAATTTTAATTACCTGGACATAAATTGGAATAGAGGGACTTTAAAGTTCAGCAAGGGGAATTAGGGTTTTGTAAATATAATTTTTATTGGTATTTGTTGTTGTTTCATGACCGCATCTATGCAGGGCCAACATGCAACAATGCGATGAGACGCGCAGGTCTCTGGTAAGAAGAGTAGCGGTAAATGTGATGGTTTAACATATAGTGGACTCGCATGTCCGTGATTTGGTGCGTAACATTTTGGTTTGTAGGTCTCAAACAGAAAGCAGAGTAACCACATTCATGTGTTCAGTTGCCTTATGTGAGGTGTGGTATTCCTACCTATTCTGTGTTCTTCATGTTTTTTTTTTTTTTGTATACAAAACTAGATGAGAAAGTAAGTATAGAGCCTCGTAGGGCTTCGCTATGAAAATACATATAGCAATGAAACAATACGGAGCATGTATGCATAAACAATTACCATCAACATTTTAATTTGTGTGTCTCGTCTTATCTAGAGGTCCCCTAGAACTGGGGTATGAGTGGGCTGTATTAGTCAGAGAGATTCTAAATACTAGTGATTTCCCCAGTGTTCTGTTTTTTGTAGCCTACATCACGCTTTGGGAACACAAGCAGATTATCAACATTATTTGCCGTATTCAAGGTTAACCTCGCTGTGTGGAAAGCTTTTATGTGTGAGTTGGGTATGTGCTTTATCATTTGTGTTTTTATTATTTGATGCCCATGCTCTGTGTAAGAGACCTCTTGTCTGATGAGTTTTTTTCCTTTCCATTTGCTGTATCCCAGTTCCAGGTTCCTCATGTCAGCGAGTATACCTCTCGTCACCAGCGTCTCTTGTCGCATAACCGATAAGCCATATTGTGTCATAGAATAAGAAGAGAGGAGAAGAGATAAGTAACAATGTTAGAGTCAGGTGGGATGGGGGGAATGGATTTCCAGGGTGAGTTCCCCACCTTCCTGGCCGCGACCTGCCGCGTCCCCCGTGTCCCTTTGTGCCATGTATACTATCCAGGGCCGCCATCTCTACACATGTTTTATGATATTACCATCATGGTAGCATGTACCTCCTCTGCGGATCTAATTTCTTCTACTCTATTAAGCCATTGTTCAACTGTGGGTGCCTGGGTTTGTTCCTAGAGAGCAGGTATCAGTGCCTTGGCCGCGTCGAGGTAGTGTCTTTGGATTGACTTTTTGTATTTTGATATCTGTTCCAGTGTGGAATGCAGGAGTGCTCACTCCAGTGATAATGCTGTTTCTCCCAGTATGTTCTCCATGTGGGAAGTGATGATATTCCAAAATGGCTGGATACGGGGCACTCTCACCAGATGATATGTTTCACGGTTCCGATATTAGTCTTGCATTTCCAGCATGTTGCTGGTGTGTTAGGGTATATATTATGGAGAAGTTCTGGGGTTCTATACAAGAACGACAGTAGTTTATAATTCACCTCCTGTTAGTACGAGCTGATTGAGGAGTTATGATGAAGGATCAGGATTTTTTCCCATTGCGCTTCAGTGAAGGTCTTGTCTGTAAGTCGTTCCCATTGTTGATTATAAGTGTGGGCCCCAGGTTGGTTAAATATTGGTATACGGTAGATATCGTTTTCATGATGGCTGTTTTTCCATTACATATCTCCTTGAACCATGTGAGGGTCCTGTGAACTGAGGGTCTGTCCGGCAGTGTGTTGTAAAAGTGTCTCAGTTGCGAGTATTGAAATGTTTGCATATGAGTTGGTGCATTCCCCCCAAGGAGGGGTTTCAGTCCGGTTGTGTCTAGTGCTTTGAGGAGCGGGATAAATTCCTCCCCGTCCAAGAAGTCTCAAGCTTTGGGTGGTAGTCCACCCCCAAGGAACTGGTTATCCGTCAGTGTGATCTTCGAACTTGGCGTTGGGAAGATAGATTTCGCCTTCCGTATCGTAGACCAAATCTTAAGGGTTTGCGTCACCAGGGAGAGCTTGTTCAACGCGTCTGATGGTCTTCTCACCGCGTTCCATAGGGAGGTGAAGATGGGGAGTCAAAGGATCCCCTATCCAGGGGAATCCACTATTTGTGTCGCGGATTGGTGTGCCATACTAGGACTCGCTGTAGGGTTGTCGCATGGTGATACTTGCGGAGGTCTGGGAGTGCCAGCCCACCTCGTCTCCTAGGTAGGCTGAGTATTTAGTGCCTCAGTCTCAGCCGCCATTCCCTCCAGACGTATTTCAAGATTGCTGATCGTAGTGAAGCGAAAAATGCCGTTGGAAGGGACATTGGGATCGTCTGAAATAATTATAACAGCCTAGGTAAGACATTAATTTTAATCACCGCAGTGCGGCCCACCCATGAGATGAGTAGGTAGTTCCAATTCTGTAGATCCTGTTGTATACGAGTGAGGTGGGGGGTGAAGTTTGCCTGGTATAGATTAGCCGGATCCATCGTCACCCATATTCCCAGATATTTCATTTGTGACTGGCACCATCGGAAGGGAAAGGCGGTCGAGATAGCTCTGTGCTCCTTTACAGGATCCCTTATATTGAGTAGTTCGCATTTAGTTAGGTTGAGTTTGAGGCCCAACAGATGTCCATAATTTTCGAATTCCTTCATATGGCATGGCAATGTGATCCTTGGTTGTGTGATTAAAAAAAAGCATATAGTCCGCGTATGTGGCAACCTTGTGTGTGCTACCCTTCCACTTGAAGCCAGCAATATCGACACACCGTCTGATAGCTTCTAGCAGGGGTTCCAGGGTCAAAGCGAATAGTAATGGAGACAGAGGACACCCTTGTCTTGTGCCTTTTTGGATCGTGAAGGAGTCTGTCAATGCCTCGTTGACTCTGATCGTAGCGTTCGGGTTGCTGTATATGGCACCAATCCATGTCATAGATTCGGCAAATCCCAGGTGCCTCAGTACCGTCATTAAAAACATCCAGTCCACCCGATCAAATGCTTTTTTTAACGTCTGTGGAGAGGAAGGTGAGCCACTACTTCTCGCCAGATGTTGTATGGTGAGGACCCATAGGGTGCTGTCTTGGGCTTCTCTATCAGGTATGAGTCCCGTTTGATCAGGGTGTACCAGTTTCGGCATCAACATTCATTTTCTAGTAGCCAAGACTTTGGTGAAAAGTTTCACATCAATGTTCAGGAGAGAAATAGGTCTGTAGCTACTACAAATCTCAGGATCCTTGACTGGTTTAGGTATGATAGTGGCAGACAAGGACTCTGCGTGGAGTTCGCTCCCAGTGGTGACTGCATTCCTAGGTACCAATAGGTCGCCAAATAGTTTATAGTAGTCCAGCGTCAACCCATCGGGACCCGGGGCGTGGCCTGTTTTTTGCATGTTTGATTGCTGCTTTTATTTCATCTTCCGTTATTGGTAAGTTAAGCAATTCTGCTTTTTCAGTCGTCACGGTCTTGGGTAGAAAGTCTTGTAAGTAACTGTTCGTACATTCAAGTTTGGTTCGTCTATTCTTGTTATGCTACTTGGGTGATTTGGATTGGAACTCAACTACAGCTTGTAAAACTCCCTAATTACAATTGTGAAGAAACAGAGAATCTTTTAAAGTATCAATACTGTAGCTTAAAGAAAAGAGAGAATCGCTGGTAACTTGATTAAACCGAAGTTTTAATAAGTGTTAAACTTAAATGAATTGCATTTAGGCAATAATCCAATAAGAAGAAGTGTAAGTAATCAACAACACAGAGTTCATTAATAAGTATTTCCTCAGAGATGCATTAAGTAACATTCTTTAGTTCATGAGAATAATCTTCAATAGAAACAATAAGCAAGTAGCTAAGAATATTTGCAAAGCAAGAAACCGTTTATAGTGAATAAACATGATGGGAGTTGTCCTCCATATAATTAGTAGTTTGTAGCAATGAAGATTTGAGTAAGCAAGCATTAGTTCATTATTAAATGATATTGTAGACAAATAGCTGAAAGATATACTTAAGGTTAATATGTGTAGTCCTCCAATAGTTCAGAGATATGGTCCACTTGTAAAGTAGCAAAGTATCCGTTCTCCAGTAATCCTTTATGGCATGCAGCAATCCTTGCATTGGCTCAAAGGCTGGAATGGCTTGTCTGAGCTTGTGGAGAGGTAAGTCTGGTGGAAGTAGCTCCCAGTAGCTGAGCCTGTGGAGCCCGCGGTTTTGCAGAGCAGCTCACACACAATCACCAAGCACCCTCTCTCTGGCCCAGTCTCCTTAAATACCGTCAGAGCTGTGTCAGAGGGGGGCGAGGTCCAGCTCCTCACAGTTGAGTGCCGAACCCGGAAGTGTTGTGTAATATTTGAGGAATTCTTTGGCAATCTCCTCTGGATGTTGTGTAGACTATCCCCCTTGCAGTTTTAGTTTATGTACCTGTGTGGTTAACTGTTGACCTCTAAGTATGCGAGCAAGGAGCTTGCTCCCTTTGTTCACATGCATATAAAAGAACACTTTGGATCTGCAGAGGTTTCCAATGTGTTGTTTGACTAGTAGAGTGTGTAGCTGCCTCCGGGCTTCCAGAAGTTCCTAGTAGATATTATCCACTTTATGGCGTTTATGTTGAGTTTCCAGTGTGGCAATATTATTTATCACCTCAATCATGTGCCTTCAATCTTCTTTCTTCTTGTGTGAGACAAGTTGGATAATTTGTCCCCTAAGCACACTTTTATGGGCTTCCCACACCGTAGTATCTGATACGTCTTCCGTGGCGTTTTCAGTGAAATAGTATATAAGTGTCTGGGAGATTTGTTTCTTAATTTCTAGATCAGTCAGTAATGCATCGTTCAACCTCAAAGTCCTTTTAACTGGTTATGAGAAGAGAGAGAGTCAATTTCCATTGCAACAGGGTTGTGATCCAACCATGTTTTGGTGTCAATAGAACTCTTCTGGGGTCTCGTTAGGCTTTCCTGCTGTAGGAACAGGAAATCTATTCTCGAGTATCGTTTGTGTATCAGTGAGTAATGGGTATAATCCTTATCCTCCGGGTGCAGGACCGTGTAACAGTCCACCAGTCTCAGGTTCCTCAGGGTCTGCTGGATAACCTTGATTTCCCTTGGTGGGATACTGCTATGTCCCATGGAAGAATCTAGTCTAGGGTCCAGGGGGACATTGAAATCTCCCCCTAATATCAGCGTGCCCTCTGTGAACTCCGCTAGTTTCTTTAATGTACATTTAAGATACCGTGGCTGACTGCGATTTGGGACATAGATCATTGCCAACATGTACCTATGGCCCAACACTTCCCCCTTAACAAAAGCATACCTGCCCGCCGGGTCAACTTCCCTATCCAATTCGCAAAATTGCAGTCTGGCAGCGACTAGAATCGCTACCCCCACTTTTTTGGCTGTAGGGTGGTTGCTAAAATAGTTGGTGGGATAGTATTGCAAAATTGCAGAGGCTTAAACTTACCAGAACGTAGAACAGGAAAACCATTTCCATTTTTCATTTCCATTACCTCTTGCAGGAAAACCATTTCCGAAAGGAATCTTCACCTGTGTTACAAAATGCAGGTGAAGATCCCTCTCGGAAATGGGTTTTCTGCAAGAGGTAATGGAAATGAAAAAAATGGAAATGGTTTTCTGTTCTACGTTCTGGTAAGTTTTAAGCCTCTGCAATTTTGGGTGATGACCTTAATCAAGTCTGGACGATATGACATCTCGATCACCTGTAGTCAGTTACCTATTTAACTAACCTGGTCAAATGCCGGGATCACCTAGCCACGCCCCCTCAGAGGGTGGAAGGCAGCCAGGCACCATGGGTTCCGTGACCGTGTCCACCTGACAGCGGGATGGATATTCCTCCGGTTTCATTGGATTCTTACGGCGGCCGAGTGGGGGACCCCCGGGGAATTCCATCTTCTCCGTGCCTGTCGCTGTGGTTGGCATCTAGGGTAGCCCCATTTATACTGTATATTTTCCTCACATAGTATGGTGGTAACCGGCCGTAGAGCACATCTAGCTTCTAAGGTCATAGGTGATAAGAGGGATACTTTTGTGCCCCTGTAGTGCTAGTGGACCCTGGATTGTGCTTTTGTCATTATTAAATCCTTCAGGGGGAAGGAGTGTTGGCAGCATATTAAAATCTCTAGGCACCCCGTCCGAGGTCCTAGGTCGCAGCGCCCTGTCATATTTGATGAGGCCGGTGCTTCCTTCCTTAAGATCTGGCAGAATAGGGAGGTAAGGATGTCTTCCACCTTCTTCCTGTTCCGGGGATTCCGGCATCCCTCTCACCCTGATGTTGTTTCGGCGACCTCGATTATCTTGATCCTCCAATTTTCTTCTCATAGCCAGGAGAAGCACTCCCTGTCATTTGATTGCTGTGTCTGTAGCCGTCGCTTGGTCCGCAGCAGTCTGCGCTTGTTGGTCTAAAGTAAGTATATGGGCCTCGTGGGCCGTGATATCCGCTTTCAACCCTACCACCTCCGATTTAATCGCCTCATGTAGCATGACCGACAGCTGCTGTAAGTCTTCTTTGGTGACCATCAACATCGCCAGCCTCTATGTCAGATAGGGTGGTGTGTTCCGAGCTGGAGCATGTGGAGGCAGGCGAAGGCGGCGCCATTTTGGAGGTCGGGGACCTGTGAGCAGGCCCTGCCGGTGTGTGGCGGTATTCATACATCAAGCCCAATTGCGACTCTGGTAGGTTACTCCTAGGGTCTGCGGGGGTTCCACTTGTTTAGTGCGTCCCATTTGAGCAAGGTAGGAGTGTAGTATGCTGATAATAGTGCTGTTGTGTAGAGGAGCTGTGCGGTTAGGCAGCCATTTCCGTCTGAGCCCAGGCCATGCCCCAGGAATCAGGGTTTTGAACCTGTTTAATGACACCTTCATGTTACCACTGGTACAAGTACCAACAGCGAAAGGACGCTTGCCAGGATCTGGTTTAACAAACAATGTTTAGCATTTGACCAACATTCAGATAGCGGAGTACTTAGAAATAGTAATCATGATATGGTGTCCTTTGAAAGAAACTCAAAACTACAAATGCACACAGAGTATACTAAAACATACAAAAAAAGAAAACTCGAATCACTGGAACTCCAGTGATTTGAGCATATACTGGAACTATAACGATAAAAATAATAATACTTGATTGGCAAGGATATATATAGAAGACTCTTATCCAAGCTATAAGGTCATCCCAAAGTGAGAGTAGTGTAAATCAGCCTAATAGGCAAAACCTCCCTAATACTGAACCGTGACTGCAATGCACTGCAGACTACTGACTTTAATAAATCTTGGTCAACGTCTGTATATAGTGACAAATATCCATCAAAAGAATCACGGTTGCAGATTCCTAATTCCTCAAAATACTGCCTTAAAAATGAATGTAATTATATCGACAGATAAATAATGTATCCAGCTCTAAATTCGAGAGTATCAAGATCCCCACTTGTTGCAAAATAGCTTGTATGTAGCTCTGTGCTCAATTAATGTGCTATGTGAATCGTTGCTGAATAACTCTAGTGAGGAAAGTTACGCTCAAACTCATAACATTGTGTCTTTTAGAAGAGACTAGTAGTAATAAAGACAATCTCAGTATTTAAAGTAATGTACTGTCTCATTCACATAGTGCTGGATTAAGATAGGGAAATAGGACAGAGAAAGGAGGTTAAAAAAGTATTAAAATGCTACTGTGCAGAACCATACTTAGGATGTTGGTTAAAAACACAATGATAGGTCGCGCTAAAAAAGTGAAAGGATAAATATAAATATAAATAAAATAGTAAATAATAGAAAAATTATAAAAATATATATATATAGATTTACTCACATATAAAAAAGGCAAATAGAGAATAAAAGATAAAAATGTACATAAAAGTCCCAATATATGGTAAAATACTTGTAAGTTCCAATGTATGGTAAGATTCTAGTAAGTTCCAATAGAATAATGCAGGCTTGATGATGAAATCAATGGGAAGTTTTAGATCTTCTATAGCTGGGGGAATCTTGACTCAATGTCGAACATATAAGTAGAAGAAAAAGAGAACTCCAATAGTGTAATTCTGTGATGAAATTGATAAAATAAGAAGTAAGGGAGGTATTTCACTCACCTATCCAAGAGCGTGTACTCGCTCTAGTGTAGTTGGCATTCAGTGGCGTTGACCCCCCACTGTCGGGATATAGGTGTGAATGATTCCTCGGTATGAAAAGAGAGGTAGAAACCAAATATAGTGCTCACTGTATAATAACAAGTAAGTCAGAGAAGTAAAAGGCGTACTTACATTTATCTGAGCAGGGTATACTGCTCAGTTTAATGGCGTAGGTGGTACAATCCCCACTTAGGATTCTTTGAACGATGGTCTGCTCCAAAGTAACGTGTAACCAGGTTAAAAAATAAATAAAAATAAAATAAAAGGTATATGGCAAATAAATAGTAAAAAGGCCAATATTCCTTTATTAATACAGTAAAAATATATAGCAATAGCCAAAATACAGTAAAAATATATAGCAATAGCCAAAACGCGTTTCGCCACACAGGGCTTTATCAATTGGCAATAATAAAATGATTTTATTATTGCCAATTGATAAAGCCCTGTGTGGCGAAACGCGTTTTGGCTATTGCTATATATTTTTACTGTATTTTGGCTATTGCTATATATTTTTACTGTATTAATAAAGGAATATTGGCCTTTTTACTATTTATTTGCCATATACCTTTTATTTTATTTTTATTTATTTTTTAACCTGGTTACACGCTACTTTGGAGCAGACCATCGTTCAAAGAATCCTAAGTGGGGATTGTACCACCTACGCCATTAAACTGAGCAGTATACCCTGCTCAGATAAATGTAAGTACGCCTTTTACTTCTCTGACTTACTTGTTATTATACAGTGAGCACTATATTTGGTTTCTACCTCTCTTTTCATACCGAGGAATCATTCACACCTATATCCCGACAGTGGGGGGTCAACGCCACTGAATGCCAACTACACTAGAGCGAGTACACGCTCTTGGATAGGTGAGTGAAATACCTCCCTTACTTCTTATTTTATCAATTTCATCACAGAATTACACTATTGGAGTTCTCTTTTTCTTCTACTTATATGTTCGACATTGAGTCAAGATTCCCCCAGCTATAGAAGATCTAAAACTTCCCATTGATTTCATCATCAAGCCTGCATTATTCTATTGGAACTTACTAGAATCTTACCATACATTGGAACTTACAAGTATTTTACCATATATTGGGACTTTTATGTACATTTTTATCTTTTATTCTCTATTTGCCTTTTTTATATGTGAGTAAATCTATATATATATATTTTTATAATTTTTCTATTATTTACTATTTTATTTATATTTATATTTATCCTTTCACTTTTTTAGCGCGACCTATCATTGTGTTTTTTGCCATTTCTTTCTTGAGGACGTTGGAGGGAACCTCATACCCATAGGTTGCAGCTTCACTTACCGCCCTGTATAGCACCAAGCGCTGATCCTAACCCCCTTTTTTTAGTCACCAAGTATTAGCTAAAGGCTCCTATTATTCTCCAAAGGCTGTTAACCACTACTCGGCTGCTGGTTTCAGACTAGTTTCAAACTCTATCACTGTGGTTTACAAACAGCTCCCAATAACTTAAAATTTCAAACCATGCAAAAATAGTTGAATGTATACTCTAAGCACCAAAATGACTTAATGAAGCAGTTTTGGTCTAAAGATTATTCCACTGCAGTCTCACTGCTAATTTATCCACCATTTAGGGTAAAATAACTTTGTTTATGCAGCCCCAGCCAGATATCACCTGCCAGTGACTTATACAGCCTTCACAAATACTTCCTGTAATGAGTCATCTAATGTTTAGACTTTCTTTATTGTACATTCTGTTTAATTTAGAATTCCTTATCTCCTACTCTGTTAAAAGCTTGCTAGACCCTGTGTGTTCTGTGTGTTCAATTTACAGAACAGGACTTCTAATGTAAACACACTGTGTTGTAAGATCCTATTGGAAATTAAACCACTGTTTCTATTTAGGCTTTGTGAGTCACAGCCAGGGGAGGTATAAATAGAAACAAAAATAATTTAAAGGAACACTATAGGGTCAGGGACACAAACATGTATTCCTGACCCTATAGTGTTAAAACAACCATCTAGCCCCCTCTGCCCCCCCCAAATTGCCTCTCTAAATATAGTAAAATCTAACTTGTATTCAAGTCTGCAGCTGCTGCCTCTGCCCCTGACCTGCCTGCTTACAGCTGACATCATCAGAAGTGATTCTGTGAGCCAATCACAATGCATTCCCATAGGATTGGCTGAGACTGTCAAGGAGGAAGATCAGAGGCAGAGCCAGCACAAGTCAAACACAGCCTTGGCCAATCAGCATCTCCTCATAAAAAAATGAATTGAATCAATGCATTTTTATGAGGAATGTTCAGTGTCTCACTTCACAGGGAGGAAACATTGAATGGCAGCGCTGCACACTGTACAGCACTGCCCCAGGAAGCACCTCTAACAGCCATCTGAGGAGTGGCCAGTGAAGTTATCACTAGGTTGTAATATAAACACTGCATTTTCTCTGTAAAGACAGTTTTTACTGCAAAAAGCCTGAAGGTAATGATTCTACACACCAGGACAAATTCAATAAGCTCAGGGCCGGTGCAAGGATTTTTGCCGCCCTAGGCAAAAGTAAAGTTTGCTGCCCCCCCATGTGATATCACAATGCCCCACCCATATGATCTGCCATGTTAACTAACGCCAGTGCTGCAGTCAGTGCTGCAGTGCCGCCGTGTTTACATTAAAAGGCCTGCAGGGACAGGCTATAGACACCAGAACCACTACATAAAGCTGCAGTGGTTCTGGGGACTATAGTGTTTCTTTAATGTGAGGTAAATTAGAGATTAGTGCCACAAATAATATACTAGATTGCCTACTTACAACCAGATGAGGATGATGATGGGCTCTAGTTTCAGTCTGGCTCCACTGGTCTGGTGTAGAACAGGATCTCTGGAGGCTGTTTGTAACTGTGGTCACAAAATCAGTGTTCTGGGAGAATGGGAAGCAGCTCCATTTTTTGGAGGTCCTTTACACAGCTCAAGGTCTGCGTCCCAGGGTCCACCTTCATGTTCCACCAATGAGTTTGTTCACAGGGGGTGGAGTGTGTAGGGGATGTCCTGATATGTGTGTAAGGAATGCATTGTGTGAATCTGTGTTTGTATGTGTAAGGGCTGCAAGGTGTGTTTCTGTGTATGTACGGGATGCAGTGTGTGTGTCTGTAAGGGATGCATTGAGTGTGTGTAATGAATGCATTGTGTGTTTCTGTGTGTGTAAGGGATGCATTATGTGTAAGGGTTGCATTGCTTGTGTATGTGTTTCTGTGTGTGTAATGCATTGTGTGTTTTTCTGTGTGCAAGGGTTGCATTGTGTGTGATTATGTGTGTGTGATGGATCTCAATCTCTCCCCCCCCCCTCCTTGTCACACACTCTTTCTCCCCCCCTCCTTGTCTCACACTCTTTCTCCCCCCT
>OW240918.1:91948966-91959341 GCA_933207985.1 Pelobates cultripes
TTGAATATATTATCTCATGTTACAAATAAGCTAGCTATCACAAAATGTTGCTTGTTTACAGCTCTGCGAGTTATCAATGGTCTGTCTACCAGTGTAATTGCTTTGCAAACAATATTATCAGAAACGCTGCACCCTACACTTGGAAAACAGCAGTATATTTCATTGTTTTGTTATTTTTCTGACCTTTTGATTGCAAAATTGTTGGTGGAAAAAAATTGCAACAACAATAAATATTACATTATTAATTGCAGCCAACCCATCAATTTTAATCTGTGCCTGTAGTTTAAAATCTCTTGTGTTTTAGAGCAGGTTTGTCTCCATTTGGCAATGCCTTATAGGACTTGTTCTAAAACCAGTAGTGTCATGATTCCCTTAGGCAACCCTGCTCTAGAACATTTAAACTATAAGCGAATTTAAAGGAGCTGTTACTACTTTCGGAATTACACCACTGAATAATTACCTATAACTTGTTTCATTTTTGCATACAAAAATTTAAATTTAGCAAATTATATCACATTCTAATTAAGCCCAGGCACAACCAGGGTTCACATTGTAAAAAAGAAAGAGAAATAGGAACATTGTTTCTTAAACAATACATGTTTATTTTAACCCCTTAAGATCGGAGGGCGTACTATTACGCCCTATTTTAGGCGGCTCTAAACGCCGCCGGGCGTAATAGTACGCCCTCCGGTCTTTTCTTACTTACCCGGTCGCTGGCGGTCCCACGCCGGGGATCGCGGTTGGGGGGACTCCCAGGGAGCCTCCCCCCCGCAGCAGATCTTCCTCCTGAAGCTTCTCCTCCCCGGCCATGTGAGAGTGAGGTCCTTGTGAGGATCTCACAATCACATGGCCGGTAAAGCTGGCTGCAGCATTGCCAGCAGGGGGGCAGCCTGTAATGACAGGTGGTCCCCCTGCTGGCTGAAAAAAAAAAAAAAAAAAAAAGTTAATTATACAAACACATACACTGTCTAGGTGTATTTTACTATTAATATATATATTATCAAATTACACGTAGACTGATACTGATTAAATATATATATAATTATTGTTATATATATATTTATATATAATATAAAAAAATTAAATATGTAAATACGTTAAAAAAATTATTAAAAAATATATAGATGTGTGTTATTTCGTTCTAACTGTATTGTGATATTAATATATATTTATATCAAAATACACGTAGAACAAAATAATATATATATCTATATACATAAATATATACGTTTATATCACTAGATGAAAATGCTTGTTCTTGGGTAGAACATTGGCTTAAAAACAGAGTACAAAGAGTTGTCATTAATGGTAAATTTTCAAGCTGGACAGAGGTGGCAAGTGGTGTCCCTCAGGGGTCTGTTCTGGGACCCCTTCTATTTAACATATTTATAAATGATCTTGCAGACCGCATTGAAAGTCATGTTACAGTGTTTGCAGATGACTCCAAACTTTGTAAAACAATACAATGTGAGCAAGATATTACTTTGCTGCAGAGGGATTTAGATAGACTGGGGGACTGGGCACTCAAACGGCAGATGAAATTTAATGTTGAAAAATGCAAAGTTATGCACTTCGGTGTAAAGAATACACAAGCAACGTATACCCTTTGTCATGCCAAAAGCATGAGTTGGTGTTTGATGTGTGTTTATATATGTTAAGAGTAGTTTTTTTGTAAACCTTGGGATGACATTTATTGTGGTCTTTGATCTTGCACCAGGCCTAGACCATAAAACATCTAGATAGCCATCACCAGAGCTGGACACAAGGAATTTCATAGAGTGGGCAATAGACTGCCAGACCAGCCCCCTCTGATCCCCCCCAGGGGTCTGCCCACTGAGAAACAACTAGTTTAGATATATGAGGGTGTTGGACTATCCAGGGAAGTCAGTTATTCATTTTTCTTTTGTCAGTAACTTCTAGGAGACCTATACCATCTAAGACTCCCACAAGAATTCTATATGGGGTAAATATATGTAAGGAATTTCTTGTGTTTTCTCCTATTTTATTTTATGTACTGTTTTGCAGTTTGTTATCTGTATGTCATTTATTTCTGTATTTTGTACTCAGCACTGTGAATCCTTTTTGTCAGATTAAATGTTTACTTAATCAGCTTGTGTCTCTGTTCTCTATGAGCTTCACTCTCCAGAGGAAAGCTCAGGTAAACACGTTACCAAAAAGGGTTAACTATATATGTTTTATCAGTAAAAGTAGAACTGTGATACTATAATTCTCCTGTGTGTGGGGTAACCTAAGACGCCCGGGTTTAAAAGTCTTGGTGGTGGCAGTAAGTATGTACTAAGGGGGTTAGTGTAGAAGGGATTGCAGGGGTTAATTGAGTGGTTGCTGGGACTAGCAACAGGTAACCAGGGGTCTGGTGTCATTAACCCTGTCACTTCCACACTCTCCCCACTGTCTCGGCTGGGCCTATAGCCCACGCACGTGACACCCTTATTGGAAGCGAATTAGGGATAACAACACATGAAAAGGACTTGGGAATTGTTATAGGCAACAATGTGCAATGTCAATCAGCAGTGGCCAAGGCCAGTAAGATATTGTCATGCATGAAAAAGGGCATTCATTCTCGGGACAAGAATATAATTTTGCCTCTTTATAAATCACTGGTAAGACCCCATATTGAATATATGCTGGCGCAATTTTGGGCACCTGTTCTAAAGAAGGATATTATGGCACTAGAAAAGTGCAGAGGCGGGCTGCCAAAATTACTGGAAGAATGGAACCAGAGGCTTAGGTGTGGGGCAGCAGCCCCATGCAGCCGCCGCCTCGAGCTTGTAGAGGTTTCCCTAGGCGCTGCAGCTTTGCCCTCGGCGCAGCGGCCCATGAGGGCGACCGCACCGCCCGGGCGCAGCCTGAGGAGAGGGGCTGACAGGAGGGAAGCGCTCAGCGCTCCCTCCTGTCACTCCCTCTGTAGTAGCGTGGCCGAGCCCTGCAGCATGATGGTCCGACGGGCACAGGGAGCATCTGTCTCCTGTACCCGGCCGGACTAACAGGAAGTGCACACTCAGTGTGCACTTCCTGTTAGTCCGGCCGGGTACAGGAAACAAAAGCAACCTGTACCCGCGGACCATCATGCTGCAGGGCTCGGTCACGCTACAACAAAGGTAGGGGGGAGGAGAAAGAAATTGGGAGGGAAGGGGGGAGAAGAAATTGGGAGGGAAGGGGGGAGAAGAAATTGGGATGGAGGGATGGAGAATAAATTGTCAGGAGGGGTAAGAAGAAATCTGTGAGGGACGGGGAGAAGAAATGGGGAGGGTGGGAGAAGAAGAAATTGGCAGGGGAGGGGGGAGAAGAAGAAATTGGTAGGGGAGGGGGGAGAAGAAGAAATGGGGAGGGGAGGGGGGGAGAAGAAGAAATTGGTAGGGGAGGGGGAGAAGAAGAAATTGGTAGGGGAGGGGGGAGAAGAAGAAATTGGTGGGGTGGAGAAGAAATTGACGGGGGTTAGAGTTACAGGGGAGGAAGGGGCAATGAGAGTGGGAAGGGGGAGGGGAGAAGAGAGTGACAAGGGAGGGAGAGGGGGGAGAAGAGAGTAACAAGGGAGGGGGGAGAGATTGACATCCATCACACACACATGCAATGCACCCCTTGCACACAGAAAAACACACAATGCATTACACACAGACACACACACACACAAACAATGCAACCCTTACACACAATGCATCCCTTACACACACAGAAACACACAATGCATTCCTTACACACACTCAATGCACCCCTTACACACGCACACACTGCATCCTGTACATACACAGAAACACACCTTGCAGCCCTTACACATACAAACACAGATTCACACAATGCATTCCTTACACACATATCAGGACATCCCCTACACACTCCACCCCCTGTGAACAAACTCATTGGTGGAACATGAAGGTGGACCCTGGGACCCAGACCTTGAGCTGTGTAAAGGGCCCCCCAAAAATGGAGCTGCTTCCCGTTCTCCTAGTATATTGATTTTTGTGACCACAGTTACAAACAGCCTCCAGAGAGCCTGTTCTGCACCAGACCAGTGGAGCCAGACTGCAGCTAGAGCCCATCATCATCCTCATCTGCTTGTAAGTAGGTAATCTAGTATATTATTCGTGGCACTAATCTCTAATTTACCTCACATTAAAGGGACACGATTCCGTTGTTGAAAAATTTGCGCTAATTAAAAGCAGGTGAATTTAAATTAATCTGTATATTATATACAGATTGATATCTTGCACTTCTATTAACGAATTACAATTAGAGGTACAGGATTGAGGAAGTTGGCTCCATCTAGCCCAGTCTTGGATCATCTCCAGGGTATGGTTCCATTTTGATGTTTAGTTTTTGTTCTTGATATTTTTTGTCGTTTACGATGGTTGTGAGACGACATATAATAGCATGGCCCATGCTAAGTTACTACATTTGTATATTTGTATTCATAGACCTGCTGAAAATGTGGAGAATGTGTGTAATGCATGTTCGCACTCAATAAAGTGTTGGAAAATAAACTTGTATTTAGATGCATTTTACTTTAATTACATAAGTATTTTCATAACAAACAATACATGTGCTTGGGGGGTAAGGGTTTCTTTAACTAATCTAGTGGAAGAGACTCGCGTGCTAAAATCCACGGGTTAGGGGGCGCAAATTACTTGCCTTGCCCCGGATGCTGACAACCCACGCTACGCCACTGAATGGAACATATCGGCTATGAAGAAAGGTTAACAAATTTAAACCTATTTAGTTTAGAAAAACATCGCCTGAGAGGGGATATGATAACATTATACAAATATATTCGGGGCCAATACAAACCATTGTGTGGAAATCTATTCACAAACCGGACTTTACATAGGACAGGAGGCCATGCGTTTAGACTGGAAGAAAGAAGATTTTGTCTAAGGCAAAGAGAGGTTTTTTACTGTAAGGACAATCAGGATGTGGAATTCTCTGCCTGAAGAAGTGGTTTTATCAGAGTCCATACAGATGTTCAAACGGCTACTAGATGCATACTTGCAAGAACAGAAAATTCAAGGATATAATCTTTTAATGTAGGGTAATAACTGCTTGATCCAAGGATAAATCTGACTGCCATTCTGGGGTCAAGAAGGAATTTTTTTCCTAGCTTGTTGCAAAATTGTGCTTCAAACTGGTTTATTTTGCCTTCTTTTGGATCAACCGCAAAAAACAAATGTGAGGAAGGCTGAACTTGATGGACGCAAGTCTCTTTTCAGCTATGTAAATAAATAAATATATATATATATATATATATATATATATATATATATATATATATATATATATATATATATATATATATATATATATATATATATATACACACACATACGTATATACATATATTAATTCTACATCTATATATTTCTGTAATATTTTTACATAATTGGGTATCTTAATTAATTACAATTAGTGGGACCTGCCTGACAACCCATGCCGAAAGTAAAGGGAATTTAATTTGCTAGCACTATATTTAACCCTATAACTTCCCAAGACACCATAAAACCTGTACATGGGGGGTACTGTTCTACTCAGGGGACTTCGCTGAACACAAATATTAGTGTTTCAAAAAAGTAAAATGTATTACAACGATGATATCGCCAGTAAAAGTGACGTTTGTTGCGTTTTTCACGCACAAACAGCACTTACACGGACGATATTATTGCTGCGATACTTTTTACTGTTTTGAAACACAAATATTTATGTTCAGCAAAGTCTCCCGAGTACAACAGTACCCCTCATGTACAGGCTTTATGGTGTTTTCAAAAGTTACAGTGTCAAATATAAGGCTTGTGTTTCATTTATTTCACATTAAAATTCGCCAGATTGGGTACGTTGCTTTTTGAGACCCTATGGTAGCCCAAGAATGAAAATTACCCCTATGATGGCATACCATTTGCAATAGCAGACAAACCGCTGTAATAAAATGGGTATGTCCAGTCTTTTTTAGTAGCCACTTTGAATACAAACACTGGCCAAAATTACGCTTTCACACAAACAAATACTAATCTTAACTTTTGCACAGTGTTTAGACCAAATGCTACTAAAAGAGATCAGATACAAATTTCATTTCCAGGTAAATACCTTGCTGTCCAATTAATAAAATGGTATGCCATTATAAGGTAAATTTCATTCCTGGGCTACTATAAAGTCCCAAAGGTAAACGTAACCAACTGGCTAATTTCAAAATGTAACGCTATATTTGGACCTGTAAATCTCCCCAAAAATGCTATAAAACCTGTACACATAGGGGGTACTGTTTTACACGGAGACATCGCTGAATACAAATATGTGTATTTTATTGCAGTAAAAGCAAACAGTATTATGACATTGACAGTTAAAATGTCATGTAGAACTAAAAAAATTAAAAAAAATCTTATTTTCTCCCATTTTTTTCATATTAAATTATGTTTCATAGCTAAATATTTGATATTAAATTAAAGCCCTGTTTCTCCTGAATAAAATGAGATATATATATATATATATATATATATATATATATATATATATATATATATATATATATATAATAAGGGTGGGTGCATTTAATATGAAAGAGGTGAATTACGGTTGGACATGTAGTGCAAATGCCAGGTTTTGTTTACATTTTGTTTCGTTCACAACGTGTACATTTGGCTCCGTCCTTAAGGGGTTAATATAGGAGATAAGTAAACTTAATATTAAAACATATATATTGGAAATGGCAGTTCCCTTTTATAGGGACACTATAGTCACCTGAACAACTTTAGCTTAATGAAGCAGTTTTGGTGTATAGAACATGCCCCTGCAGCCTCATTGCTCAATCCTCTGCCATTTAGGAGTTAAATCACTTTGTTTATGAACCCTAGTCACACCTCCCTGCATGTGACTTGCACAGCCTTACATAAACACTTCCTGTAATGAGAGCCCTATTTAGGCTTTCTTTATTGCAAGTTCTGTTTAATTAAGATTTTCTTATCCCCTCCTATGTTAATTGCTTGCTAGACCCTGCAAGTGCCTTCTGTATGTGATTAAAGTTCAATTTAGAGATTGAGATACTTATTTAAGGTAAATTACATCTGTTTGAAAGTGAAAGCAGTTTTTTTTTTTTTTTTCATGCAGGCTCTGTCAATCATAGCCAGGGGAGGTGTGGCTAGGGCTGCATAAACAGAAACAAAGTGATTTAACTCCTAAATGACAGTGAATTGAGCAGTGAAATTGCAGGGGAATGATCTATACACTAAAACTGCTTTATTTAGCTAAAATAATTTAGGTGACTATAGTGTTCCTTTAATGTGGCATGGTTTCTTTTCCTGGTGCCAAACACAGAAATTAGGATTTGGTTTAGCTGTGTGACAAAAATGCCCATATTCTAACATGTTAAACATCCTGAAGGGTGAACTAATTAATGTTAATAAATGCAGAATTGTTTAAACGAATTGTTAGCAAATCATATAAACCACTTGTTACTTGTTCCAAATGGTCTTGAACATGATGACCTCTCTTAACCTCCTAGCTTTGCAGACAATCCCATGATAATCAGTGTACTTTTGGACTTGGTCATTTAGCATTAAGTTTTCAGAATGTGTAGGTACATTTATTGGTGCTAGTGTGTGGATGCATATGTAGGTGTGCATTTGGTTGTATTCATATACATATTGCTGTATGTACTTGTGTGTACTTGTACATATACACTGTATGTATGTGTGTTTTTATGCTGGATATAGGCCTTCATGTATATCCTGTAACTCTTGGATGGGACTATTACGGCTATAATCTCTACTTGAAATATATATATATATATATAGTGTGTGTGTGTGTATATACATTCATTTTGGATTTATGCACCTTATTTACTTATATTGTTAAGCTCTGCAAGTATATGTTACATTTTATGCTTTTGTGTTAATTGTCAAATGATTTAGGCATCTCTTCTCTGAAGAATTCTGCTTCTTTGAAAGTATACAAGCGTACAGTGTTTTACCAGAGTACTTGTCATTATACTATGGGAGGAGTGCACTTTGTGTTTTTTCTTTTTATTGTTTTAGTATCTCCAGAGGAGGAATAGGACTGCATCTACCAGCTCTATACCTCTCATTTAAGTTTGGTACTCCAACTGACTTTTTTAAAGACTTTATGTGACAGAGTATTCACTGATTTTTTTTGGAACTGTATTTCGATTGTACCAGCTTAAAGGACCACTATAGGCACCCAGACCACTTCAGCTTAATAAAGTGGTCTGGGTGCCAGGTCCATCTAGGATTAATCCTGCCTGCTGTAAACATAGCAGTTTCACAGAAACTGCTATGTTTACATATGGGTTAATGCAGCCTCTAGTGACTGTCTCATTGACAGCCGCTAGAGGCGCTTCCACGCTTCTCACTGTGATTTTTCACAGTGAGAAAACGCCAGCGTCCATAGAAAAGCATTGAGAATGCTTTCCTATGGACTGGCTGAATGCGTGCGGCTCTTGCCGCGCATGCGCATTCAGCCAATGACATCAGAAGAGGGAAGAGAGTCCCCAGCGCTGAGGGAGTCTGGCGCTGGAGAATAGTGAGTGTTTAACCCCTTCCTCCCCCTAGAGCCCGGCGGGAGGGGGACCCTGAGGGTGGGGGCACCCTCAGGGCACTATAGTGCCAGGAAAACGAGTTTGTTCCCACACAGGTGTTTGAACAAAAGTGATCTACATTGTATAATTTTTCACAAAGTAATCTACATTGTATGTTGTTGCATTTTAAGTTTAAAAGAAAGTACATCTCCTGAAAACTGTTAACATAAGTTATAGATCATTTTCACTGGTGCAAATGCTAGAGAAGTGACGATTCTTCTTTAAAAAAATTGGTACCAGTGCGTGTGCCAAGTTACTTTACGTTGTGTTTTATTCCTATATTTCTTTTCTTCTTTGTTTTCTTCCCAGTATGTTGTGCAATACTGAAATGAGCCTAACATCAGAGTATTTACGTCCTCCTTCAGACCATCCAAAAAGGAATGCTTTTGAGGCTCAGCATTTTCTATACACTGTGTGTTCTGTATTGTCTTTGCCAGTATCTGTCTTGAAGGTAACCAAATGGTTAATTTAGAAGACCTTTTTCTTGGAACCTGACAATAGGCTGATCTACTTCTATTGTTACAAAGGAGCATTCACATAAAGTTTTGAGAACTTTCTTTTATATTTTAAAAACCATACAATAATATGTTAAAAAAATTTTTATTCTGGAATACGTTTCCGATGGCTGCTTTTTTTAGTATTAAACCTTTTATTTTAAATTCATACAGCACCTTATTGCACACTGTTTTATCATTGATCGCATTAAGGGAAAAAACTGCAGTGTGTATTATTTTTACTAATCCCTGAACACCGAATCTGTAATTTCAATATTGTTAGTATGCTTATGGTGTTTGTCCTTTCCATGACATTAAGAAGAAAGGGAAAGAATACCATAGCAACCTCTCCCTGGAGAGCTTATTGGTGTAATGTAGTGAACATTCACTGCTGCCTGACTGTTCACTAACCACCAGCTCCCCTCAATTTACAAAGCAGAAGAAGAGGGTAAGATAAAAGTAAAATGACAAGGGATTGAAGGGGAAATTCTTAGGGATCAAGTGTGATAGCTGTGAAATAGTATGTAATGATGAGAAATGTAAAGTGAATATAGCATTTACAGAACAAAAGCCATTTTAGTATCAACCATTTGACTGCCACAACTGAGCCCTTGCTTTTTAAAGGGTTAAATATACATGTCATCCTATTTTTTATTTTATTTATTTTTTTACTATGAATGTTCCATAGAATTTAGGATGTATTGTGCATATATCAATCCTTTTAGGGCCATAGTTTAGACAAAAGGCATTTTTAGAATGACCGTTATCACATGTTAAGAAGGGCCTCCAATAGTAAATTACAGTAAATTATAGTTTATTACACGAAAGGCATATGAAAAAATTAAATGCACTCATAATTGTGTAGGACAAGTAGATAATACATGCTTTGTCCTGCACAGTTGTTTGTGAGTGCATTTTATGTTTTTATGCACTTTTTATGTAATGGTAATTCACTATTGGACTTTTAACGAAGCTCTGGGACAATTGGCCATACTAGCTGCTAAGGATGACACCCATATTAATTGAGGATATAGCACATTGAACAAGCACTGTTGACACACTGTTATAAATAATTATTTTTATTATTATTATTTTTTTTTAAATAAGCTATCTATTTGTTGAATTATAGAGCACACTGGTCAACTTAGTCAGTGAATTGACGCATACCCTCAACGGTAGAAGAAGACATTGAATTGCTTACCAGTATGATGTTTCTTGGCTATAGCTGTATTACAACATTTTGAAAATAAAAAATATTTGCCTAAATTGGTGTTTAGAACTGTTTTGA
>OW240918.1:91961664-91987452 GCA_933207985.1 Pelobates cultripes
GCTCCAGCCAGGAACGCGGCCGGCCCCCAGGTGCCGCGGCCCACCGGGAAATTTCCCGGTATCCCGGTGGGCCAGTCCGGCCCTGAAGACAATTTATAAATGGGGTGCCTTGGTCCCCCAGGTAAATCAATAATAAAACCCACCAAATATTACTTAGCACAATATTTAAGGAATTATAAAAATACTAACTAGTCTCTTCAGGTAACCTGATTCTTAACCAGACAAAGGCAGAACTTAATAAATGAATGTTTATTATGAGCAAAAATTAATCACAGTGCTTATAACAATATATGATAAACAAATTATTTACACCAACAACAGATATAAACAAAAAGGATAAAATACAGAAGTCTTATTACTCACTTAGGTTTTCAAAGGGGGTCTCTGGCAAGGAAAGATGGTGACTCACTCAAAATTAGATCTTGGCCCCAAGCAAGTACACCAACACCCTTCAGGATCACAGGAGGTATACCCTGTGAATTGCCACGCCTCATCCAGGGGTGGAGCAATAGGGATACTAAGTGACCACTTCCTTTGTTCCAGAAAACAACAAGCCACATACAAACTTTTGGTTTTATCTCCTCTACTGTACTTGCCACAGAAATAATAATTGCCTCTATGAATTTGTTATTGTTTTCCCATTCCAAAGACATGCTGCACGCCCCGCCCACGATCCAATAGGATGGACATCACAAGTCCTGCCACACGGTTTAAGTTGTGCAACTCATGTTTAGGCTTAATTAAGAGATTGGGCTTGTCCCATTCCAAATAAAATAAAAATGAGGCTTAATTATTAACCTGTGGGTAAGTATTAATGTTTCACTTGGATAAGATACTGGAACACAAGGATCTTCATGAAACGAATCCCATTACCTTTTCAAATGATTGAACTATCCTTTACAAGGTACATGCCAAATGGATGAAGAGACATTCAGACTTTTTCCAAGTGTAGAACCTCACACCTTGCAGATCCTTGATTACTTCACATCCATATAGTAAAATCCTTTTCACATTGCTATGCCATTCACACTACCCCTTCTGTCATCTGACCTCTGTGGGGGTCCCAGCTTCAAAAGATGTAACCCCTCTTGACCTCAGCAATAGCATCTCTGTAATTTGTGCCATTTACTACACAAATTACATTAAAAGATGATATTCCATAGTGTAATAATAAATTATACACCCTTGCCATGACAGACGCTATAGAATTAATAACATCAGACCGAAAACACGCCCAATCTGTGATGCGATAGGTGAGGTCACAGGTCACGCTGGGCGCCCTACGATCGGAGGATTATCAACAGTAACGGACTCAGCTGTGCATAATGAGCAGGGCAGTCCTAAGAGCCGATTGGAGGAAGAGTCAAATTGGACGACCTCACAGAAAGAGGAGCAGGGTATTTAAACTACAAACAGCAGTAAGCACATCACCGACTGAGAGAGCTGTCACAGCACAGCGAAACGCATTTCGGCAAGAAGATTGGACATTTCATTTTGTATTTTATACATTCATTGTTCTACTTTTATTTGTAAGTTTTTATATACTTATGAAAATAAATTTGGTTTTATACTTGGAATCATCTTCCACCTTGCTGCTTAAAGAAGGGTTGTAGGCACATACACCATTATACCATGAGCCAGGTATTGGGCTCCTTATCAGATGAGAAGCCAATTTTCTTCATATATATGCACTAAATATTGGAAGTTATTACACTAGGGGCTGTTTGCTTCCCCTTTTCTTTTCCTATGTACGCATAAGGATTTTCTGAAGATAAAAGGATTGATTGGGTACCGTGTCACCATAAGCACATGCAAGTCTCTGAGACCTGAGTCTATCCTATAGGACTCTGCTACATGTGAGTGAGACCATATAGATTATTCACTCACTGAATCTATCACAAACGTTACTTGCACCATTTGCACTTTTATCTGTTTCAGATATACTTTATTGTGATATGTTCCTCATACATATGTATGCCAACCCATATGGGTGAGTCTGTATGTATTTAAGCGCTCCACATATACACCAGTGGTGGTTTTTACTATTATTTTTTTTTTTTTTGTAAATCTTTTTTATTGAGAGTTTTGTGTTATTAGCGGCTATTATTGATAGGTACAAACATTTGCAACTTGGTGGACGCGCAGGTCCAACACGATCATAACATAGTACTGTCATTTACATCGGCAGTTGAATGGTCAGTCTATCGGCATATAACTAGCACATTACATAATACAAAACTATCCTTCTCCGTCTGTCTTCAGTGTGCGTAACTATAGGCCGCCCTTTAGAGCGTAATGCGTATTGGAGAATTAGACAGTACAGAGTAGGCAAGACAGGTGTCTGGCGGACTCGCAGGTCCAATTAGGAGGCACATGTCCTTGTTCCGTAGCCATGTTCAAAGCTAGCTCCCAGTGTACTTGTGTGTATGTCTTTTATCAGATGTCGCTTGTGGCTGCATTATGAGTGTCAGCTGATTAGTCATAGTCTGTACAAGCTACAGTTGGTGGCAGTGACTATTGTATTGTATGTCACGTGATACCGTCTGCTTGCCTAGCCTTGTGCGGGAGTTACCGCCCCGTATCTGATGATAGCGAGATAAGCATAGATTTGCGTTCTACCGTTCTCCTAGTCCCTGTCTCCTAATATAGTTTTCCGTCAAGGGTCGCGATGCAGCGTACCGGCATCATTATTGTGTGGTCTCGGTGAGAGTGTGCATGTGTCGTGCGTGGTATTGTATATGCGTCCACACTTATAGAGTCACGGAGATATAGTATCCAAGTATGATGACAAGATATAATAGATGTCTAATCAGTGCGGAGTGCAGAGTAGTGAAAGGGTAGATCAGACGTGGGAGAGAGGGAGAAAAGGAAAGATTGACTGAGAGGGGTGTATCCAGATAGACACCCCACTCTGTTGCGCCCCAGAACAATCCCCCCGGCCACCCCCCCGCCTACAGGCCCCCCGAAATATACGCGAACCACAGCATCCAAGCTTCCGCATGCTTGGCTGTCCTACCTGTGAGGGATGCATGCATCGCCTCCGCCCCCTGTATCTCCTCCACCCTACGCAACCACTCCTCCCTTTGCGGTGTGACCGGTGTTTTTTAGTATACTGGAATAAGCGCTTTGGTCGCATTCAGGAGGTGTCGCAGGATCGAGCGTTTATATTGGGAAATCGACATTGGTGATATGTGTAGCATGGCTAATTCGACTGTCCATTCGGCCGCATCCCCTAGGATGTCCCGTATGGTAGATCGGACCATAACCCAGTAACAGAAAATTTTTCTGCAATCCCACCATATATGTATCATGGTGCCCTGCTCCGTCAAGCATCTCCAGCACGTTGGAGATATCGTTGGGAACATTCTGTGCAGTAATGATGGGCTTCTATACCAATACTATTATTCTCCTACACTGTGTATACACCTGTTTATTGTTTTTTACCTCCCTACATTGTTTTTTAGCTCCTTATATTATAATTGGCGCAGCCCTTATTCCTCTTTCTGCCAAAGCATAAGACACAGGATTAATTTTCCTGGAGATTACATATGGGCCGATGAACCTGGGCGCCAACTTCATGATCGGAACCTTCAACCTGATGTTGCGAGTGGAAAGCCAGACCCTGTCCCCAATAACATAATTAGGTGCCATAGATCAACGTTTGTCAACATAGGTCTTATGACGAGAGGAAGCCAAAGAGAAAGCATGCTGTACGTGCTGTTGAAGATCATGAAGGTGGCAATCAAGAGCGGGTAATCCTGTCTCATGAAACTGCAAAGGTATAACAAGGGGGTGTCTACCACTTGTAACGAAGAAAGGACTATGCTGGGAGGAGTCGTAAGTAGCGTTATTATGTGCGAATTCAGCATAAGGCAAGAGGTCATACCAGTTGTCATGATTGTGTGAGGCAACCCATGTAACCTATATATTTCCTTAATGAAGATCTGGTTTAACTCAGCAGAGGTAGGCAGTTTACAGAGAGGAATTAAGTGGACCATTTTCGAGAAACGATCTACCACCGTTAAAATGGTAGTATGCCCCTTGGATGGTGGTAGATCAACTATAAGGTCCATAGCAATGTGGGACCAAGGTTTTTCAGGAACAGGAAGTGGCTGTAAGAGACCACATGGTAGTTTACGAGGGGTTTTGGTCATAGTGCAAACGGTACAATCAGTGACATCCGTATGCATAGCAGGCCACCAGAACTGTCTAGATATGGAGGACAATGTTTTTCGAATTCCTGGATGGCCGGCTGACTTGGTATCATGGTACAAGGAGAGTATTTCTGTCCTCTCTGTAGGTGACACAAACAATTTATCATTAGGTTTGTTGTCAGGAGCCTGGGTTTAGGTATTATGCACCTTGTCCATCAATGAGGAGGACATGGTTAATATAGTGGTAGCCACTATGTGTTCTGGTGCTATGATAGGAACGAGTTGGTTTCGAACTGTCGTCATAAGGCATCAGCCTTAGTATTACGAGAACCAGGCCTAGAAGTGATAATAAAATTAAAACGAGAAAGAAACAAGGAACATCTAGCCTGTCTAGACGAGAGACGTTTAGCCTCACTAATATAGGCCAAATTCTTGTGGTCTGTTATAATCATTACTGGAACTTTAGCTCCCTCTACCAAGTGTCTCCACTCTTTCAAAGCCAGGATTATCGCTAATAATTCCTTGTTCCCTATATCATAATTGGCCTCTGCTGGGGATAGCTTTTTGGAGAAGAAGCCACAAGGATGGAGTGGAGTGTCTTGGGACTCACGTTGGATGAGGTGGCGGCCAATTTGTTCGCATGAATGCAGACAGTGGTGTTTGGGCATGAAACTCCTGAAACTAAAATCGAATACAGAAACTCCCGAACACCGCTGGACTTCCATATCACCTGCATTCGGTTCTATTCAACTTAGAAGGGCACTGTTCGGTGAGATCATTTGTCTGGATGAAAGGAACAAGCTCCAGGGTAAGACTCTGTTCGGTAGTTTGTTCATTTTTAAACTACCGAACTAGACCAGCCGCAAGCCTTTATTCTCTGGAACTGTTTTGGGCATGGGACCATGCCTGCAGTTGGTCAAATATGTGACTTCCATACAATTCCTGAACCCCTGAACTGATCTGAGTGATTTTTGGATATATTGGTCACCCAGATCAGGGCTCTCAGTGGATGTATTTGTGGGGATATTATGTGTTTTGGGTACTTTTGGGACTTTCTAGAAATGTGTGTTTTATCTGCCAGGAGATAATTGGGTTAATATAGTATCTGATTTATCACCCAGGCAGAGGGGAGGGATTGTGTGCTGTGTGTGGGAGTGTTGTGCGTTGTAACCCTATTGCTATTGGTCTGTGAAGTTGGAAATCAGTTCCCCACAAGGTCCCTGTGGGCGTGTCCCTTGCATGGGGATTGAGCTGTTGGAGCTATTCAAAAGGCAGCTGACAGCAAAAAAGTGTTCCTTCTTCAAGGTAAAATATCATCTTACTCATCATCTTAGAAAGACAAGAAGTTTAGAGACCGAATCTTTCGAGAAAACAGATCCTACCGTCCTAGGAAAGAATACTCTAGAAATTCATCCTGGAGAACATTTCAGTCATCTTCCTCCAATACCAAAACCAATAGAGAAAGGGGAACCTTCAATACTTCTAAAAGCTGCGATGGCCCAGTCAGAAAGGTATAGGAAATCAATAGAATTCAAGACTTTCCCAAAGATCAATGTTTTCAAATGCCTTTGGTTCAAATAGGAAGAAAAGGACAAGCCATGTCAAGAAACATCTCCAAGCTTCTTCAAATGGGAGTAATAGAAGAAGTTCCTTATCCAGAAAGAGTCAGAGGACTATACTTCTGTTAAGACACCCCTTAAATAAAGCCGCCGTTTAGTCGACCTTCCCCTGCTGCAGTACCAATAATCTCAGTTCGCATAACCGTAGTGCACGAACCAAACTCAGGGGAAGCGTCAATTTCCCGACCGGGATCAGTGAAAGGCTCCAACCTCCCGAATGGAACTCCACGAACAGCTGCTAGCCGCCGAACAATAATATCCACCAATCGGCTTTCGGTTCCATCCAGCAGTCTCTAAGCGCAAATAATAAATCCCCCCAATAACGAGACAGAAGCTCCACATTGAGGGTCAAACTGGATCTGGCTTTACTGTGGGCTACCTGCCCGTATTTATGCAGGTCTCCCACTTGGTGGACACACCCCTAGGGGACCAAATGGGAGACTTAAATGACAGACAGATATGGGGACATTCCAGACATACAGACACAGTTTTTACCCACAATGCACTATGATTCCCTCCCCTCTGCCCTGGAGATAATTACCAAGTAACTCAATTATATCCAGGACAAAGCCAGTCGCCATTTTAAATATAAAATCATAAAAGACATAAAAATACATAACTTTAAAATAACTGAACATTTCCCGTTCGCATCACATATCCCCAGATAGCCTGGATCTGAGTGCATATTATTAGCGAATAGCGCTCAGATCCCACACACATAGTTCAATCGCCATGGAGTCAAAGTTCTTACAGTCCTTCGGTATACGAATGACTCCATGGGAAGGCTATCTGGGTTAAGTCCTTTCGTATGCTTCAAACCTCCCGAACGGCCGGTATTCGTGTGCTTTCGTGGAGGCAGCCAGGCGTTCCGTTGTTTCAGCGGTGTTTGGCAGAAAAAGTGTCCGTTTTTAGTTCCATAGAAATAGAGCCAAACACTGCTGGGCTTTCGCGTGGTTTAAAATAGCTGCTGCCTTGTGGTCGACATACGAACGACGACCACCCTGAATTCGTTTAATTGAGAAGTGTCTGCGGTTAACCACAACGTTCTAATTGGGATCAATAGGTTAACCAGCAGCACACTTCTCTCTAGGGTGGCCGTCCGTTCGGTAGGTTTGTTCGGGAAAAAACAGTCATTCGTATGGCTGGGCTATAGAAACAGCCATTTACACAAAAGGGGGCAGAAATAGACAAATCCACCACAATAGACAGGCAGATGGTTCTGTCACACGGCTCCCTCCTTGTGGGACACTCCGGCAGACCTGGCTTGACCCTGTGGCGGGTCAACTTGGGGATGACCGGACTAGGAGGTGGTGGAGATGTCAGTTTGTCTGGATAACCCATCTGCATTCCCGTTCAGCTTACCGGGTCTGTAGCTGATGGTAAAATTGTAGGGCTGCAATGCCAAGCTTCTTCTTAGTAGTCTCCCATTGTCTCCTGAGACCCGGTTAAGCCAAATGAGTGGGTTATGATCCGTCACCAGGGAAAACTCTTGCCCATACAAATAGGGACTTAACTTTTTCAATGCCCAGACCAAGGCCAAGCACTCCTTCTCCACTGCCGCATAACTCACTTCTCTGGGTAACAACTTTCTGCTGAAATATGCGACAGGGTGCTCTCCTCCATCTTCCCCGACTTGGCTCAGCACAGCCCCCAGTCCATACATGGAAGCATCTGTGTGGACGAGAAAGCGTTTGTTAGGGACTGGGGCAGCCAAGACAGGGGCATTCACAAGAGCCTGTTTTCAGTGCCTGGAACGCAGCTTCACAAGCCGGAGACCACAGGACCTGCTTAGGCAAGTTCTTCTTAGTCAGGTCTGTCAGGGGCTTAGCAATAGTGCTGTAGTCAGGGACAAAATGTCTGTAGTACCCTGCCGTCCCCAAAAAGGCCAATACCTGGGTCTTAGTGGTAGGTGTGGGCCAGTTAACCACCGCCTCTACCTTGGCTGGCTCTGGTCTCTGGCTCCCACACCCCACTCTGTGACCCAGGTACTGTACTTCAGCCATACCTAGATGGCACTTCTCTGGCTTCAATGTCAGGCCAGCGGCCCGAATTTTATCCAGCACTACCCCTACATGTACCAGGTGTTCCTCCCAGGACCCACTGTAAATCGCAATGTCGTCCAAGTATGCACAGGCAAATTCTTGGAAGCCATCCAGGAGTCTATCCATCATCTGTTGGAAGGTAGCCGGTGCATTTTTCATCCCAAAAGGCATGACCTTGAATTGGTACAGGCCAAATAGGGTGACAAATGCTGACTTGGGGATAGCATCCTCGGCCAGGGGGATCTGCCAGTAGCCCTTACACAGGTCTATGGTGGTCAGATAGCGCCCCCTGGCAATACGATCCAGTAATTCGTCTACCCTGGGCATTGGGTAGGCGTCAGTGGTGGTCCGCTCGTTGAGCCGCCTGTAGTCCACACAGAACCGGGTGGTCCCATCTTTCTTGGGCACCAGGACTACAGGCGAAGCCCAAGGGCTGTCGGAGTACTCGATGACCCCAAGCTGGGTCATCTCCTGTATCTCCTTCCGCATTCCTTCACGGACTGCTTCAGGGATATGATAGGGGGGCTGTCGTAAGGTGGTCTGTCCCGGGGTCTCTACCTTATGTACAGCTAGGGTGGTATAACCTGGTTCATGGGAGAACGTCGACTGCTTCTCCCACAACAACTGCTGCGCCTGTACCCTTTCTGTTGGGTTCAACCTGTCCCCTAGCTGTACAAGGGTAGTAAGGTCAGTCTGGGAATCCCTTTCTAATAAATCTGGAAGGGGTAGATTCTCAGAATCATCTGCAGCTGGGGCACATACCGCTGCAATGTTCTCAGGTCTTTCCTGGTACTCTTTCAGCATGTTTACATGGAAGGATCGCTGGACCCTCTCATCTGCACAGCTAGCTATCAAGTAAGTAGTATCACAGATCTGCGCCACTACCTTGTACGGGCACTGCCAAGATGATTGCATCTTGTTGGCCTTCACGGGTTTGAGCACCAATACCTTTTGCCCAACCTGGAAGACCCGCTGTTGGGCACCCTGATCGTACCATATCTTCTGTCTCCCCTGGGCCGTCTGGAGATTCTCCCTTACCATCAGGGACAGTTTCTCCATGCGGTCCTGGAGTTCCAGAACATATGGCACTATGTTCTCCTGCTCCGTCTCCCCCTCCCAGTGGCCTCGAATGAGATCTAGGGGTCCGCGGACCCTTCTCCCATACAGCAGCTCAAAGGGGGAGAACCCAGTGGATTCCTGGGGCACCTCTCTGTAAGAAAATAACAGATGAGGCAGGAACCTCTCCCAGTCTCTGCAAGTATCTGTAAAGGTCCTCAGCATCTGTTTGAGGGTGCCGTTAAAGCGCTCGCAGAGACCGTTAGTCTGTGGGTGGTAGGGTGAGCTAAGTAATGGCTTAATGCCACACACCCTCCACAGCTGCAAGGTGAATTGGGTTCCCTGGTCGGAGAGGATCTCCTTAGGGAACCCGACCCTAGTAAAAATTCTAACCAGGGCATCAGCAACCGTCTCTGCCTCTATATTAGACAGCGCTACTGCCTCTGGAAAGCGTGTGGCATAGTCCACCACGGTAAGAACGTATTTCTTACCTGATGGACTAGCCCTGGCCAGTGGACCCACAGTGTCAACAGCTATGCGGGCAAAGGGCTCCCCTATAATAGGCATCGATAATAGCCTAGCCTTAGGGTGGTCCCCCCGCTTTCTTACCCATGGGTCTCATCAGCAGGTGGGCCGGTTCCAGCAGCACGGGTCTGGGCACGAGTAGTCACTGGGTTAACGTCCGCAGGGCCCATCGGGGCATAGGCTGAAACCAACGGGGCCAAATCATTCCCAAGGAGGACATCAGCGGGCAAGTCTTTAATAACCCCCACATCCATGTGTCTAGTGCCCACTCCCCAATCCAAATGTACCCGGGCAACAGGTAAACGAAACACCGCACCCCCTGCTACCCTCACCGCCACAGTGTCCCTAGTGTGCTGGTGCTCCGAGACCAAGTTCTTTTGGAGCAGTGTCATAGTGGCTCCTGTGTCTCTTAGCCCATTTACCACTCTGCCATTCAGCTTCACAGTTTGCCGATGTTGCTGGCGATTATCCTGATGAGCTGCTTGCACTGGGTCGGCCTCGTGTAGAATGCCCCAGAACTCCTCCTGCTCAATACAGTGAGCTGCAGGTTGAGGTGGCCGCTGGTTCCCGCTGGCTGGTCTCCTCCACGACTGGGCCTGATTGGCGCTGTTCAGAGGACATTCCGGTCGCTTGTGCCCCAACTGTTTGCACCCAAGAACCGGATTGGTTGCGAATAGTCCCTGGCATTGAACCGAGAGGGTTGTACATAGTTATTAGCTGGCGGTACGGCTGGGGTGCGGTGTACTGGGGGTTGGTAGGCTGAAGGAGCTGGTGTTACTGCTGGCCGATACTCCAGTCTGGCAGGGACTTTGGCAGCTGTACTATGCAGGTTTTCTATCTCTGACCCACTCCCGGACCCCAGCAGGTAGTCTATCAAAGCAGTGCTCCAGCTAGAACACTTGTAGCATCTCCTCCCCAGTTACCGCTTGGCATCCTGCCATCCAGTGGGCTGCGGTATGATGAACTCTGCAGGTCCACTCCACATAAGAGTCACCAACCTGCTTGTTGGTTTCTCTAAATCGCCGTCTGTAAGCTTCTGGGGTCACCGCATACCTGGCTAGGAGTGCATCATTCACAGCCCGGTAGCTGGTGATCTCCTCCTCTGGGATGGCCCGAAACGCTTCACTAGCCCGGCCGGATAATTTCCCAGGGAGGATGGTGACCCATTCATCTGCGGGTACCTGGTGTAGGGCACACTGCCTCTTGAAGTCCGCCAGGAACCCATCAATCTCTCCCTCTGTTTCAACAAAAATTTTAAATGCAGCAAAGGGTACCTTTTTTCTAGCAAAATTGTTATTGGGTACCTCTGCTGCTGCAGCTCCTCTTTCCCGGAGCGCCAGGTGTGCCATTACTGCTGCCTGCACACGCTCCAAGATGTCAGCTGAGGGGTTGGGGGCAAAATGTGCCAGCCTTATTTGCACTGCCCGGTTAAATTGTATTTCCTCGGGTGTTAACTCCAAAATACTGGGCACATTAGCTCTCTCCATTCCCGGTGCTGCATCCATCTCCAGTAGTAAAGCAATAATTTCTCTCTTTTTTAAATTGCTTGCTGACCTTCCTCGGTGTTCCAATATATCCTTAAGGGTAGCCCGCCTTAATTCCTCGTACTGCATGTCTTGTAGCTGACCTCCAGTGCTGTGGGATTCATCCCGTCGCTCGCCACCAATTGTTAAGACACCCCTTGTGTCTTTAAATAAAGCCGCCGTTTAGTCGACCTTCCCCTGCTGCAGTACCAATAATCTTCGTTCGCATAACCGTAGTGCTCGAACCAAACTCAGGGAAAGCGGCAATCTCCCGACCGGGATCAGTGAAAGGCTCCAACCTCCCGAATGGAACTCCACGAACAGCTGCTAGCCGCCGAACAATAATATCCACCAAGCGGCTTTCGGTTCCATCCAGCAGTCTCTAAGCGCAAATAATAAATCCCCCCAATAACGAGACAGAAGCTCCGCATTGAGGGCCAAACAGGATCTGGCTTCACTGTGGGCTACCTGCCCATATTTATGCAGGTCTCCCACTTGGTGGACACTCCCCTAGGGGACCAAATAGGAGACTTAAATGACAGACAGATATGGGGACATTCCAGACACACAGACACAGTTTTTACCCACAATGCACTATGATTCCCTCCCCTCTGCCCTGGAGATAATTACCAAGTAACTCAATTATCTCCAGGACAAAGCCAGTCGCCATTTTAAATATAAAATCATAAAAGACTTAAAAATACATAACTTTAAAATAACCGAGCATTTCCCATTCGTATCACATATCCCCAGATAGCCTGGATCTGAGTGCATATTATTAGCGAATAGCGCTCAGATCCCACACACATAGTTCAATCGCCATGGAGTCAAAGTTCTTACAGTCCTTCAGTATACAAATGACTCCATGGGAAGGCTATCTGGGTTAAGTCCTTTCGTATGCTTCAAACCTCCCGAACGGCTGGTATTCGTATGCTTTCGTGGAAGCAGCCAGGCATTCCGTTGTTTCAGCGGTGTTCGGCAGAAAAAGTGTCCATTTTTAGTTCCATAGAAATAGAGTCAAACACCGCTGGGCTTTCGCGTGGTTTAAAATGGCCGCTGCCTCGTGGTCAACATACGAACGACGACCACCCTGAATTCGTTTAATTGAGAAGTGTCTGCGGTTAACCACAACGTTCTAATTGGGATCAATAGGTTAACCAGCAGCACACTTCTCTCTTGGGTGGCCGTCCGTTCGGTAGGTTTGTTCGGGAAAAAACAGTCATTCGTATGGCTGGGCTGTAGAAACAGCCATTTACACGAAAGGGGGCAGAAATAGACAAATCCACCACAATAGACAGGCAGATGGTTCTGTCACAACTTCAATGTATTTTTGGCCCCAAAATCCAACTGAAATTGGAGACTCATAATCAATCTAAAGGATCATGCTGGGTTCTCTGACGTCCACAATCGGTCTTGTTCGCTGGTCACAATGGAACTCCAGACTTATTCAGAAGAACTTCCTGAACCAGTTCACCAACAAGAGACCCAACTGGAACCAATCCATTTACATTCCTCATCAGGTGAAGAAACAACTGGTGGCTATAACAAAAGTATCTTCTCTGGGGCTACCCTCTAGAAGATCCATCGTGGAAAACCATTACCACGGACGCCAGTTTGACAGGATGGGGAGCTCCCACAAAAACAAGGTGGATTCAGGGATCCTGGAATCCAGCAGAGAGAACAGTACATTCGAACCTAATGGAGTTAATAGCTATCTCTTAAGCCATCAGGAAAGTAAAACATGTCATCCAGAGCCCTTGGATACTAATCAGGACCGACAACAGGGTGGTGGTAGCATATGTAATCCATCAAGGAGGCTCAAAAAGCAATCGACTCCTCCAAGAACTCATTCCTCTAATGTTCTGGGCTCAACAACATTTAAAAGGTCCAAAGGCCATTTACTTACCCAGACCAGAAAATGACCTAGCGGATTATATCACATTCTACGGGTTAATTGAGCTTGAACCCCTAATTTCAAATCCTTGACATAAAGGTGGGGGATACCTCAGATCGATGTCATGGCCAACGGCAAGAACTCCCAGGTTGCTTGGTTCTACTCCCTGAAAGCAGATCCTCAAGCCCTAGGACAAGATGCCCTGTCTCAAATCT
The DNA here is from genome assembly GCA_933207985.1 of Pelobates cultripes. NCBI lineage: Eukaryota > Metazoa > Chordata > Amphibia > Anura > Pelobatidae > Pelobates > Pelobates cultripes. The sequence continues at coordinate 91,974,693 of OW240918.1, forward strand.
GGCAATTTGATCTGGGGTATGTGTTCCCTCCCCTGCCTCTAATTCCCAGAATCCTGGGGAAAAAATTGGAAGTAAAGAAAGTTATTGTGATCATTCCCTTCTGGCCAAGAGGCCATGGTATTCTCTCCTCCTAAAGATGTCTCATGCTCCTCCTTGAACACTACCAGAGGTAACAGACCTTCTAATTCAGGGTCCAACAGCCCACCCTAACCCCTCCAATTGCTACCTGGGGGCATGGCTTTTGAAAGGGAATTCCTCATCAATCAAGGTCTGTCAGATTCTGTTATTACCACCCTTCTCATGTCAAGAAAACCCTCCACCTCTTCATTTTATTATCAAGTTTGGAACACATTTAAGAACTGGGCAAAAACAAATTCTATTAACTCTGAAAAGCCATCTCATCTACATATTGTGGAATTTTTACAGGCTGGTCTCGACAAAGGCCTTAGCCCAAGCCCACTAAAAGTCCAGTGTTTGGCTCTGTAAGCCCCCTATAACATTTTATGGGCATACCATCCCCTAATATCCAGATTTTTGAAGGCTACATTGAGAATTTCTTGGTGGCATGGAGATTTGTCGTCCAAGTCCCTAAGCCTTAGCGTCTAACGAAAACCCGACACTGGGTCTGACAAGCACTTAACAGCAGGAAGAACAAATGCAACAGATTGCTTGAACGAGGCACAGAGGAGTTGGTATTATCAGTTTCCCCACACAACAAGGAACCGGAGAATATAACTTGCTGACTCACAACATTCACAGACGTGACACCCATCAGTTCCCTCATATAAAAAGGAGCCGGAGGAAACAATCAGCAGGATCAGAGGAGAAGTGAATATCTATTCCCTGTGTAAAATGACCTGGAGTAGCCTCTATGATTAAGTATAAGGGTGGCAGCATTCTTGAAAAATCAAGGTAAATACTAACCATTTCTGTTTATAACATTAGATATATCACTACTATATAATTATCTTATGGTAATTGAATACCAAAAGACAAATTTACATTGAGCAATCTGCTATAAAATTGGCTTTTAAGCCATTTAGTTACCTTAAAGGGGGAAAATATTAAAGAGGAAAAAAGAAAGAAAATTAAGATAAACGTTTCTAAGATATCACCCACACACTAAATCTTAAGAGTACAGAAGGAAAGGGGAAACAGAAAGAAAAAAGAAAAGTTTTTTTTTTGTTTTTGTTACTTTTCTTCTTTTCTTAAAAAACGGCTCCTAAAAAGGATAAGAAAAAAAACTCAGCTGAGCCGATTAGCAATTTTTACTCTCCTAAAACAAATCCTCCAGATACCTGAGAGAAGAGAAATTCCACATCTATGAAAACGTCTTCTAATACTGCTGTCAGAAGAAAATCTAATGGAATCCAACAATTTAATATAAATGCTACAGATATGGACAACTCTACAATTTCAAGTTTAAATACTAATTTTCTACCCTTAACTCAACAATTTCTGGTAGAAACATTTGAAGATTTTTATAACAAGATTAGAACAGATTTTGAATCTCAAAGAACAAAACTTAAGAAAAAAGTGATTACCTTATCAGAAACATTGACAAGACAAGGTAACACCTTGATTAAAATAAAAGAGGAAAATACACAATTACATACATGGAATAAAGCCTTGGTGTTACGAACGCTGGTATTTCAGATACCCGTTCACTTTCGGTTCCTCCCGAACTGCTAGAGGCTGAGTGTTTATAGCTCGCAGTTCGGGTGTTGATTAAAATGCAATATCCAAGTAAATTCTCTAAGCAAGCTGACGTATACCCAAACATCAGCCTAAACTAGATGAAGGGTACAACAGGAATGAATTTATTCAGGCCAACTGGCCGGTTTATATGCAAGTCTCCATGCAAGGGGTTTACCATGACATATTCCAGAGGCATTCCCCATTGGAACTGAGAGGGGACTATGGCAAAGTACACACTGTAACTTACAGTAGTGATGGTGCGCAACAACAAAGAAATAAAAATCGTATTCACTATGGACCTCTTCTAGAGAGGGAAAGTAACCTTGTGTACATAAAATGAGGTGTTTACAGAGTGGAATTATTATAAATACTTTAAAACCAAACAGTGGTTGTGGTAAAACAAAACACAATCTGTAGGTATACTTGCAAACATGGAAATCATGTGGTAAAAGCACAACTCGTTGCTATAGCACTCAGGGAGGATCAGCCCCTAGAGTGCGTGGGATCCGTGGAAAGGAAGTTTGCAATCCGGATCTCAGGTAAGTGTACTTTATTAATAACAATTAAAAAACAGCAAAACTTGTTGTGGAGTTAGTTAGTCCGCTCACCAGCCTCAGGAAACCGCAAAGAAAGTTCCATATACTTATGTAATGTAAAAAAATCTTCCGGCTGCTATCCTGGTTGCTGTTGCCGACTGTCTCCAAATCACTCCTTGGTTCCGGGTCCGTAATGCATTTCGCCCCACCCACAGGGCTTTGTCAAACGGCTGATGCTTCCTCCCACTATCCTGTGTCTTATATACCCCAGTCCATGTTACCAACCATTTTAAAATCAATACAAACTTTCTCATCAACATTTCAGAGTCCAAAATAAGTCTCTTATTAGTAGCACTGCTGATCCCAGTACCAACTGATAGAAGTGGGGTCTCAGATATTTAAAACTATGAATATATACAAAAAAAAAAATACAAAAATTTAAAACTTGGAACAAAAATGGGGTATATTGCCTAAATCGATTTTTTTCACATATTTCTGTGAGCAATAAGAAACTACAAAAACTTATTTTACTCAATTAGCATTATGAATTTAAGTAACTCTATACACATTTAAAATTCTAAATAAAAAAGACAATTTCTTTTCTTAAAGTGGCAGCACACATTCTCATAATACTACTAAAAATCCGTCTAAAAACCTAATTAGGGAACAAAAAACATATACACCCCATACATAAATGGGGGTATTTAGCACTTTGAAACTTATTTCATGGAAGCTCATTTGTTTTAGAAAAAAAAAAGAGAAAAAGAAACAACTACTTTTAAAAATACTTAAAACTTGAAAAAAGGGGGTATATTGCCTAAACCAAATTTTGCACATATTTCTATATGTAATAAGAAATTCCCCAAAAATATTTTTGTTTAATTAGCATTGTGAATATAAATAAATATGTTCATGATGTAACAGTCAATAAAAAATATATAGTACATAAAAAAATATAAAAACACAATTTAAGATCAAAAATATAAAAATCTAAACACATAAAAACATTTTTATTTTTTTAAATACTACAGAAAATTACAAAGTTCAAAATCTTTGTTAAGACCGGACGGAGTTAGTGTTTCCATTTGAAAGATCCATCTCATCTCTTCCTGTCCGATCTTACGAATAAAATCACCTCCCCTCCAGTCCCGCTGTAACTTCTTAATGCCTATGAACTCTAGTCCCCGTGGATCCTGTCCATGTACTTACTTTCTTAAAATGTTCTGAGACACTATGACTTTCTAATCCTTTTCTAATGTTATAAATATGTTCTCTTATCCTTATGTGGAGTGGACGGGTCGTCCTTCCCACATACTCCAGTCTACATGGACATTTCAACAAATAGATCACATTATTGCTGTGACAAGTAATGTGCTCTTTAATCTTGAATTCTCTTTGCGTTCTCTCTGACCTAAATTTTTCCACTTTGCTCTCTTTGATATTCCCCATATTCCTACAGGCAAGACACATCTTGCATCTGTAGAAACCAATGGGGTGTCCTAGGAAATTCTCTGTTACTCTCTTTGGTTTTTCTCTCAAGTAACTATGTACAAGATTGCTTCTTAAACTCGGAGTCCCCCTAAAGGTAATTTTGGGTTTGGACGGGAGTAGCCCACTTAAATCTTTGTCTGTTTTTAATATTGGCCAGAATCTGTTGATAGTTTTTTTTCAAATATTTATGCTGATTATTAAAATCAAAGACTAACACTTCATTAAAACTTTCCTGATTCCTAATTTTCACTTTTTCTTTTTCAATTAGATCTATTTGTGCAATTGGTTTCACCTCATTAAAAGCTTTTTTTAGGAGATCTTCTGGATAAGATTTTTCCCTAAATTTCTTAAAAAGGTCTTCAGCCTGCTGGTCAAACACTTTTTCTTCTGTACAATTCCGTTTCAACCTAAGTAGTTGGCCCTTGGGTATGTTGTTAAGCCATGGTGAATAGTGCCCACTGTGATATGAAACATAGCCATTCACATCAACCTTTTTTTTAAAAAAGTCTGTGTTTTCAGGACCCCATTTTCTATGTATATCTTGAGATCTAAAAAGTCAATACATAAAGTGCTGATATTACTTGTAAGGCGTATGCCCCAAGTATTATTATTTAGGTATTCTAAAAAATCTCTAAAATTCATAATGCTAATTAAGTAAAATAAGTTTTTGTAGAGTTTCTTATTGCTCACAGAATTATGTGAAAAAAATCGATTTAGGCAATATACCCCATTTTTGTTCCACGTTTTACATTTTTGTATTTATTTATTTTTTTTGTATATATTCATAGTTTTAAATATCTGAGACCCCATTTCTATCAGTTGGCACTGGGATCAGCAGTGCTACTAATAAGAGACTTATTTTGGACTCTGAAATGTTGATGAGAAAGTTTGTATTGATTTTAAAATGGTTGGTAACATGGACTGGGGTATATAAGACACAGGATAGTGGGAGGAAGCATCAGCTGTTTGACAAAGCCCTGTGGGTGGGGCGAAATGCATTACGGACCCGGAACCAGGAAGTGATTTGGAGACAGTCGGCAACAGCAACCAGGATAGCAGCCGGAAGATTTTTTTTACATTACATAAGTATATGGAACTTTCTTTGTGGTTTCCTGAGGCTGGTGAGCGGACTAACTACCTCCCCAACAAGTTTTGCTGTTTTTTAATTGTTATTAATAAAGTATACTTACCTGAGATCCAGATTGCAAGCTTCCTTTCCACGGATCCCACGCACTCTAGGGGCTGATTCTCCCTGAGTGCTATAGCAACGAGTGGTGCTTTTACCACTCCAATCTTGTGAGTGTAACACCTAAAGGGCACCTCTGTTTGCTTTATTTTATATATTTATAAGCGAATTACTATGCTGCACTACGAGCTCTCTTTTCTGTTTTTGTCTCCTTAATAGGTGTCAGAGTGATTTCCATGTTTGCAAGTATACCTACAGATTGTGTTTTGTTTTACCACAACCACTGTTTGGTTTTAAAGTATTTATAATATTTCCACTCTGTAAACACCTCATTTTATGTAAACAGGGTTACTTTCACTCTCTATAAGAGGTCCATAGTGAATACGATTTTTATTTCTTTGTTGTTGCGCACCATCACTACTGTAAGTTATTTTATGTTCAAATCGTTTTACCAGGATTTGTTTTTGTTGGTTGCTGCATGTACTAAGATCCTTCTCTCACTTGCGCCATCCTATTTATAATCGTTTTTTTCTTTTAAAGTACACACTGTAATTACATTGGCTCTCAGGTCCAGGACACTCCCATACAAAACAGAATAATCCCTCCCCTGTGCCTGTGTCAGGCACTATCTGTTCTGACTCCGTTCCGGCGTTTCCAATATGCAGAGCCGGCCCCGCCCCCTTTCTGACACGCCTCTCTTACGCTATGTAGAGAGACCGCGCCAGATTCAAACCGCTTGGTGATTCTTGGACCTACTTCCGCATTCAAACGCCGGCTAAGCTCTTCGTTCACAAAGTTACCAAACCTTTGACTACTATAAAGGATTTTGCCTTCTCTGTACCTCTGACCACGGATTGTATTGGAGTCTCCTGAAAACCGGACTGTGTATATCATTCATCCCTTGGATTCAAGCTATACATTCCCATGGAGGACAACTCCCATCAATCTTAAGTATACTAATTACTCTGATCTCTGAAGACTTACTTACTAATGAACTGTTTCTTGCTTGCTATAATCTTCAGTTACTTCCTAATGAATTGTTACTTACATGCTATTCCCACGGAGGACAACTCCCATCAATCTTAAGTATACTATTCATTTCCACCTCTGAAGATTTAATTACTAATGAACTGTTTCTTGCTTGATATAACCTGCAGTTACTTCCTAATGCATTGTTATTTGCATGCTATAATTCTCAGTTACTAAAATATTATTGCATTCATTAAGACTTTGCTTTCTTCACTAACTTCCTGCATCCACCACTTTGCTTTAAAGCTACAGTATCCTTAATAATTCTCCGCTTTCTTGCTATTGTAATTAAGGAGTTCTACAAGCTGCAGTTGAGTTCCAATTCTAAAACCCCTTGTAGCATAACAGAATCACCAAGCCCTAACATGGAACCAGCAGATGTGAATTCCCAAATTACCTCTTTAACCCATAGAGTTGACATGCTCACTCAAGGCATGCAGGATTTACAAACTGCTAATGAGAGACTTCTTTCTTACATTAGAGAAATGCAAAATAAGGTTACTCATACTTCAAGTGACCCTGCTGTCTGCAACCCTGAAAAGTTTTAAGGAGATCGCTCCAAATATAGAGAATTTCTGAATTCTTGTAAATTATTGTTTACGCTTAAACCCAGGTCATACCCCACTGACAGGATTAAAGTCTGTTCAATAATATCCTACCTTAGGGGAGAACCTATGTCCTGGGCACACTCTTTTCTGGAAAATGAGGATCCCATACTGGATTCATTAGATGATTTCATTGAGGTCACTTCTCTATGAGGACCCAAATAAACAAGCTACTGCTGATCTTACTATTAGATCTTTACAACAAAGAAATCGACCTGTGGAAGATTATATAGCTGAGTTCAAAAGATGGGCTTCGGAAACCCAATGGAATGATATAGCTCTGCACAATCAGTTCCGTCTAGGATTATCTGAAACAGTTAAAGATGAATTATCTAGAACCACTCTCCCCTCAACGCTTGATACATTAATTCAACTCTCTATCAGTATAGATAGAAGAATCAGAGAACGTAAAACTGAGAAGGCTCTCACTAATTCACTTTGGAAAAAACCCAGTCCTCCCTTGCGAATTCCTAATAAACCCCTGCAACCAATTGAACCAATGGAAGTTGGGTTTATTAGGGGACCTCTGTCTCTTGAAGAAAAAACAAGAAGGAGAGAATTAAATCTCTGCATGTATTGTGCCTCTAATGAACACCTTTTACAAGAATGTCATCTATTAAAACGCTCTAAGGGAGGTAAGGCTAGAATTAATACCTCAATACTGAAAACCCTTCCCTCTTCCTCCTCTCATCAGTTTGCTGTATCTCTAATATTACAGTGGGACAAAGAAAGAATCAAGACTGAGGCCATTATTGATTCTGGAGCTACGGGGGTATTCATAGATTCTTCGTTTGTTGAAAACAATAAAATTCCTTGTGTGCAAAAAGCATCTTTTGTCTCTATCAGAGTTATTGATGGTTCTTTAATCCCCTCTGGTCCCATAAAAAATGAAACTATTCCTATTTTGACCACTATCAATAATAACCATTCAGAATTTCTCGTTTTCAATATTATAAAATCCCCCCTTTTTCCAATCATTTTAGGTATCAACTGGTTACAAACTCATAATCCTTCATCCGTTGGGCTCCTTTCTCTCTCTCCTTTGACTCAGATTATTGTAAGGACAATTGTCTCCCACAGATTCCTATACGACAATTAAGTCAAGAAACTTTAATACTGGAACAATATTTGGATTTCTCTGATGTGTTTAGTAAAAAAAAAAGCTGAATCTCTTCCTCCTCATAGGATTTATGACTGTCCTATTGACCTAATTCCTATGGTCACATATACCCTCTTTCTGAGAAAGAATTAGAAACCCTTAAGGAGTACCTTGAAGAAAACCTCCGTAAAGGATTCATACGTCCTTCTACTTCTCCTGCTGTTTCTGGGATCTTCTTTGTAAGAAATAAAGATCAAACTATACGTCCCATAATTGACTACCGTGCATTAAATAAAATAACAGTTAAAAACCGTTACCCTGTACCTTTGATTCCTGAACTTATTGAAAGATTAAGAACGGCAACTATCTTCACCAAACTTGATCTCAGAGGGGTTTACAACCTAATTAGGATTAAAGAAGACGATGAATGGAAAACGGCTTTCCGTACTAGATATGGCCTCTTTGAATATTTGGTCATGCCATTCGGACTCTGTAATGCTCCTGCTACTTTCCAGCACTTCATTATTGAGATTTTCAGAGACCTCTTAGACACTTGTGTGATTATTTATCTCGATGATATATTAATTTATTCTGATAACCTTAAAGATTATAGGAAACATGTATGCTCGGTGTTATCCCGATTAAGAATTCACAAACTATATGCTAAACCAGAAAAATGTTTATTCGAAGTTAAAGAACTTAATTTTCTTGGCTTTGTTATTTCGCCTCATTCAATAAGTATGGATGATTAAAAAATAAACTGCATTCTTAATTGGCCAATTCCTTCATCTACCAAAGATGTACAGAGATTTCTCGGTTTTGCAAATTTTTATAGGAAGTTTATCAAGAATTTCTCTGAGATAGCATATCCTTGCTGGAAACAAACATCCCTTTAGTTGGAATAACCAGGCTCAAGAAGCTTTTGATGAATTAAAAAATAGATTTACAACTACTCCTGTATTACACCTTCCAAATCCTTTATATCCCTATGTTCTAGAAGTAGACGCATCTGAAAATGCTATTGAAGCAGTTATCTCTCAACAAAAGACTCCTCAAGATCCCCTCCATCCTGTCGCTTTTCTTTCAAGATCCTTAACCTCAGCCGAGAAGAACTATCTGTCACATCCTGTTGCTCGCTGCGGATCATTATGGCAATGGCTTCTGGTATCCAGTACCCTTTTTGCTGTCCTTGCTTGGTTTTTCTGGTCTATGTCTGGTTTTCGTTATTGCTGGGTTTCTGAGTTGATTCTTATATTCTGTCCCTGGATTTCCCAGTCTCTTGGATCCACTTAAATGTTTGTTTTATGTTGCCACACCCGTTTGTTTTCCACTTTCCTTTTGTTTCAGCTTGGACCTGCAGCAGTGTTTCATGTCTCTGCCCTTTCTTGCAGGTAAGTGCTATTGTGGTTTAGTGTGGCTGTTTTAGCATACATTAGGCAGTGTAGGACCTGCCAGATATGGGGTACATTGGCGTTGTTGGCAGGCTTGTGCAATGTATGATCATATAATGTAACTAAATCCCCATACTTTTCATAATTAGTGCTTAGCTATGTTTCCTCTTGTTTTTACCTTGTATCTCTTGTCTTGTTTTACTTTGTCTTGTAATCCCAGTCCATGTACAGTCCTGTCCAGTTATGCCCATGTTATGTTCTTGTTTTCCTCATGTCTTGTGTACATGTTCTAGGTTTTGCTTTCTGTCCTGCTCTGGTTCTGGGTTCTCCTAGTTTTGTCTTGTTTTCATGTATGGTGCCTATTTCTAGTCTTGCCCTGCTCTCCTAGTTTTGTCTTGTTCTCATGCATGGTGTCTATTTCTAGTTTTGCCTTGCTCTCCTAGTCTTGCTTTGCTTCAGTACTGGATACATCCCTGCTGCAGAGCCACCCTATACAGCTCCTGGGAAGCCTGCTTAATTACCTGTTCCTAGTTTCTGGGATCCGCATAAGCTGAATCAGGGTTCTGGTATGTGGCTGCACAAACGCTGGTGCTCAACACCAGGGGGCGTGCGGTTACCCTGCACCAGACCCTGCTAATCCACCTCCACACTGTGACTCCTACTCTGAACATCAGGCACTCAGGGGTCCCGGTCCACGCACCGCCACCCGTACAGTGTCTGGGTCCCGGGCACCGGACCACCACCCTGACACTATCCTATCGGAGAAAAAGAATTGTTAGGCATAAAAGTAGCTTTTGAGAATTGGCGTCACCTTCTAGAGGGAAATGAAATTCCTATCATCGTTTATAGAGATCACAGGAATCTTGAATACCTCCATTCCAACAAAACTTTATCCTCCAGACAAATAAGATGGAATCTTTTTTTTGATCGGTTCAATTTTCAAATAGTCTATAGACCTGGATCTCATAACAAAAAAGCTGATGCTCTTTCCAGAATTCCTCGTAATCCTTCTTCAGGAGAGAAAACTTTCTCAATACAATAAAATTATTGGACTTACAACTACCATATTGGATGAACTGAAACAAATATCTCTCAAAGAACTTGAATTACCTTCCACACCTAAATTGTTCAAAAAAGATGAAATCTTTTATTTCCGAAATAGGATTTATATTCCTCCAAAACTACGGAGCAAACTTCTAAAATTAATTCATGACTCTCCACTTGCTGGACATCCCGGGATTAAAAAGACAATTGAACTCTCAACTAGACAATATTGGTGGCCTCGTCAAGATAAAACCATTGAAACTTATGTTAAGTCTTGTCCAGTTTGTCAAAGATCCAAAGCAGAACATCACCTTCCTTACGGATTATTGATGGGGTTACCAGTCCCTGTGAGACCTTGGCAATCTATTTCTATGGATTTTATGGTGGAACTCCCTCCTTCACAGAAATACACCACCATACTTGTCATTGTAGACCATTTCACGAAGATGTCTTATTTTATTCCCTTAAAGAAATTACCCTCATCCTCCGAATTTTCCAAAGTCTTCATAGACAATATAATCAAATTACATGGATTTCCTGAAGAAATAATCTCAGACAGAGGTACCCAATTCACTTCACGATTCTGGAAGGAAATGTGTTCCTCACTTCAAATCCAACGTAAACTCTCTTCTGCATACCATCCTCAAACCAATGGCCAAACAGAACGAGTCAATCAATGTCTGGAACAATACCTGCGTTGTTATTGCACATAATTACAAGATGATTGGATTAATTGGTTACCTATTGCTGAATTTGCCTATAATAATTCCATACACTCAAGCAGCAAAATGACTCCATTCTTTTCAAATTATGGATTCCATCCCTCTCTGTTTCCCAATGATCCCAAGGCAACTTCTAACCCGATGATTTCTATTCAAAATAAGGAAATGTCCTCATTGTTTAATCAATTGAAGAAAAACCTTGAAAGTTCTATGGTCTTGCATAAAAAGAATTATGATATTAAAAGGAGAGCTCTTCCTAAGTATAAAGTTGGTGATGCTGTTTGGCTATCTTCCAAGAATATTTCTACAACCCATCCTTCAAAGAAACTGAGTCCTCTCTTCCTTGGTCCTTTTAAAATTGAATCCATTATTAATGAAAGCGCTATGAAGTTAAAACTCCCTTCTTCACTTAAGCTTCATCCTGTTTTTCATGTTTCACTTCTAAAGCCTTTTCTCCCTGATCCCTTCCATAGAGAACAACTGTCAAAGCCTGACCCCATCATAGTTCAAGGTGAAATGGAATATGAAATAGAAAAAATTCTTGACTCAAGACTTCATAGAGGTAACTTACAATATCTTATCAAATGGAAGGGTTATGGGACTGAAGATAACACGTGGGAGAATTCTTCTGATGTTCATGCAAAAAAGTTGATCTCTGCCTTTCACAAATGCTACCCTGATAAACCAAGGTAATAGCACCCTGAGTGTGCTCCTTAGGTGGGGGGGGTCCTGTCAGGCCGTATCGTTTCCGGTATGCAGAGCCGGCCCCGCCCCCTTTCTGACGAGGATCTCTTACGCTATATAGAGAGACCGCGCCAGATTCAAACCGCTTGGTGATTCTCTGACCTACTTCCGCATTCAAACGCTAAGCTCTTCGTTCACAAAGTTACCAAACCTTTGACTATTATAAAGGATTTTGCCTTCTCTGTACCTCTGACCACGGATTGTATTGGAGTCTCATGAAAACCGGACTGTGTATATCATTCATCCCTTGGATTCAAGCTATACATTCCCATGGAGGACATCTCCCATCAATCTTAAGTATACTAATTACTCTGATCTCTGAAGACTTACTTACTAATGAACTGTTTCTTGCTTGCTATAATCTTCAGTTACTTCCTAATGAATTGTTACTTACATGCTATTCCCACGGAGGACAACTCCCATCAATCTTAAGTATACTATTCATTTCCACCTCTGAAGATTTAATTACTAATGAACTGTTTCTTGCTTGATATAACCTGCAGTTACTTCCTAATGCATTGTTATTTGCATGCTATAATTCTCAGTTACTAAAATATTATTGCATTCATTAAGACTTCGCTTTCTTCACTAACTTCCTGCATCCACCACTTTGCTTTAAAGCTACAGTATCCTTAATAATTCTCCGCTTTCTTGCCATTGTAATTAAGTAGTTCTACAAGCTGCAGTTGAGTTCCAATTCTAAAACCCCTTGTAGCATTACAGCCTGTGAGATAATTGAGTCAGGAACTGTACTAAACTCCATTATCTCCAGGCACAGAAAACATACATTTTAATAACACCCCGAAAGTACCCCTGAAACACATGGAAAGCCCACAACAGTCACATCCCCTGATAGCCACAATCTGGGGGACCAATCCAAAAATCACCCAGTTTGGTTCGGGATTTCCATGGAAGTCATAATTTGACCGACCGCACACACAAGCCCAAAACAGTTCCACAGTTTGAGGTAACAGTCGGTCTATTTTGGGGAGTTCTAAAACCGAACAAATCCACAAACTGTTCCCCTGGCTCATTGGTAGCGTTTGTTCCCCTAATTCATGGGAACAAACCTACCGTATGGCGCTCTCCTGGCTGGTCAGTGAAAAGAAGCAGGTGTTCACAAAGTTGACAGGCGTTCAGGAAGTCGGGTGTCCGATTTTAGTTCCAGACACTCAATGACCAAGTCCCGCTGCCTCTTTTCATGCAACAAGATGG
>OW240918.1:91994323-92030749 GCA_933207985.1 Pelobates cultripes
TGGTAGAGACTGGGACTACGGTGTTAGTACCTGAGGAGGAGATGGCGCTCTCCACCTTAGACAGCCTGCTATTGAGGGTCTGTAGATTGACCAAGATATCTGCCAGGGTATCCTGGGTGGCTGTGCTGTTTCTTGGTGGTTGTCCTTGAGAGCTAGTTCCCGGCCGAGGCTCGGGGACTTGGTGGGTAAGCAGCCTGTAAAGTTCTGCCTTTCTAGCTGTGGCCGGAAAGGGGATTCCCCTGAGCCTAAGCTCGGCCGTGATTTTGGGAATAGTCCATGCTCTCAAGGATGTGGGGGTTGAAAGAGTAAGTGATTCGCCTGGAGACACGGGTCTGATTGGCGTGAATGGTGTTTCTTCTATCGGTTCTTCGGTTGGAATTGGTTCTTGGGACATTCTAAAAAGGAATGATTATGTGAAAGATATATTAGAAGGGGAGTGAGGTAAGAAGGGGGGGGTATGGGGAGTGGTGTGTCTGGAAGATCTGGACTTTAATGCTAGATGCCGAGGCGAAAAACTTAACTATTGAATGACTGGATAGGTGAGGCCCTGCTAATGCCAAGTGGCAGTGAGAGGCTCTACCTATGATTTGGCTTATGACGTAGGTGCCACAGACGTGGTGGCGGGATGTTGGCCTCTCGGTGACGATAAGAGAAATCAAAACGTGTGGCCGTGACAGGTGAGGCCCTAACTAGAGCCCTATAGTAAGGCATGCGAGGCTTATAACTATGATTTGGGCGTGGGGCTGTACCTCCGTGTTGAGGTGGGGTGGGGGTGGTAGGCCTCGCGGGATCAGATTTCCTGATAGGGTGGGCTAAGGCATTAGCCTGTGCCGTATAGCCAGTTCGATTGTATGCTTAAGGGTAAAGTTAGAGGACTGGAGTGGTGTGTGGATACTAACCTTGACTGGTCACAAATGGTATCTGGAGCCTCCTGATAAGTGTAGAGAGTCTTGTCTTAATGTTGTCTTTGAGGAAGAATCCTGGGGGTTTAAGACAGATGTTGATGTGTTTATACGTATCGTGATGTCGTATGAATAGTATAGGGAGAAGGTTTGTTAGGGGCACGACGTGAGATCCTGCATTGAGGGATCTGGGAGGTTTAGGTGTAGGAATGGGATGATTTTGGATATGAATGAGAAGGCAGAATGAGGCCTTGGGGTAGCGAATGGACGTACTTGAGTAAGGATGTAAGTACCTGAAGGTATGGCTGAGTACCGGGTCAGGTTTTTGGTGTCTTCTGAGCCTGATGGCCGTATGACCGAAAGTCTGTGTAGACAAGTAGTAAAGAGATAACGTATCCTGGGCGTAAGCCTGAGGGAAGGTAGTAATGGAGTTGAGACCGCGTGAGGTCTAGTATTGAAAAGAGAGTGAACTATACCTTGGTTTTAAGTACAGAGATTGTTTAATCGTGGCAGGTTAACTGCGTAGAAACGGTGGAAGCTTAGATAAATACAGGATCTAAGGGTTTAACCAAGACAAATTCCATATTTAGCAATAGATGTGAAGATAATAGATAAAACCTGAAACTCAAGGTGATAATAAACCATACCTGTTCCTGTAATAAAAGGACCTTGAAATAACAACTTTATGCAGAAAAGCAAGAGACCGATGCAATCTGTAAAAGCCAAAATGTGACAGCGTGATTTATGTGCAAGGAATAGTACGGATTATGTGTAATGGGTATAACTTGTAAATAGTGTTGAACTGACTTATCTGAGTGTTATTTGGAAAGAATGGTATAGCTTGTATATAGACACGTATGAAGTTATGAACCATGGTAAAACATTATGTTTATTACAGAAAAATACTATAAATGGTTTAACAAGGTAGGAAAACACAGGGCTGGTAGTTAACCGGATAATGTAACCAAAAACTGATATGAAGGAATAAATAATAGTAGGATAGTGTGATTAAAACTTATGCATGCTTAGCTTAAAAGAATAGAAATAACCGAATGTAAAATAGTAAGATGGTGTTCGTGAATTTTACCATACGAATAGTTTGGTGCTGAAATGACCGAACAGAAAAAGTGAATACAGATAATAATGAGTTTAAACATGAAATATATATTCGGTTGTTTCCGTATGAAAATGCTTTAAATGATAGCGAAATGAGCCGAACGTTCGTGCGTTTTTTGGCGCGAATGGAGATATTAACGAAAAGCGTGTATTCGTGAAAATGCGAAAGAGGGAGCCTACCCCTACGTTTTTAGGCCCGAACGGCGGGGAAATAGCGAACGCTAATTCCCACGCCTTGCTCACGTGAACGCGCCGGTCTCGTGACCGGAAGTCGGGTACCTCGACCGGAGAGAAACGGAGTGGAAGGACCTCGGACGGACGGAGGATTGCACAGGGCGTCTGGCTGCTGGAAACAGGTACAGTTCTGGCGGGAAGCTGGACCGGAAGTGCTGGTTGCTAAGGACAATCAGCTGAGCGGCAGCGGTGAGTAGGGGCTGGGAGTTTAAGTAGGGGACTTACTCCTCCCACAAATTCAGGCTTAATGGCCTTTCTACATATATATATTATAGATAGTTCTGGCTAGTTCTGGCTATTGGAATAATTGAGTATTTATTATCTTCTGCATAAAGATTGTGGTGGGGGAACGTAGGCAAAGGTAAGTAGTTCCAGTTTCCCTTTAAATGGCACTGCCCTGGTTATGAAGAAGGATCTCTTAAATTAAAAGATGGACCTCTTTAAATGGAGGGCTCCTGGCTTCCTGATTATTTCTTACATTTAAAGTGCACTAGTGTCTATAATTTAGAGGTCTGCTTTCCAGCAATGCGTTACAGATGGTCCACATAGGGCTAATAATCACCATATACCTGTTCAAAGGAGGTTTTGCCTCTAATTAGAGAGGTGGATTTTTCAAACTTAATTTTCCATTTAAATTAGGATATGTACATTGTAAATTTGTCTTGATAAATGATAGTGTTAATATGAAATACATAGACTATTGTTTTTTAATACTGCATCTAATATGAGTTTTATTTTAATATATAATTTCTAATTTGCCACATTCCAAAGACAGTGTGGATGTATATTACAAAGAGTATTTATGGCTTCCCTGACCCTGCTTCATACACTTGTTACACAGATGCTTAATAGTAAAAGGTTGGCAGTGAGCCTGCATAGCTGTGGCAAAACTAACCACTTAAGACTATAGTTGTATGAATATGTTTCTATACCTTAAAAGCTGTTAGAACCAAGTGTATTCATGTATCTGCATTTCAGGCGAACAAGGCCATTCGTGTGCTGGCGACATGAAAACCCCAGCATTCATACTGTAGTATCACGAACAGTGCATTTCAACACTGTTCGTGAAACGAATAAACTACCGAATGGGCGGCCACACACAGGAGGTTGTATGGCGCCCATTAACCGATTGCAACATTGTTGCAATCAGTAATTAAGTGCTTTCCTAGGTGGCCGTCGTTCGGCTACCGACCACGCGGTGGTCGGCCATCTTGGATCCTTTGTTAAGCCCAGTGGTATTTGGTCGTCGAGCGCCTGAAACTAAAATCGGCCACTCGACGGCACGAATACCGCTGGACTTCCAGGCCATTTGGGAGCCCCGGGCGTTCGGTAGTTTGTTCCCCTAATGTCAATCGGTACTTTGAATATAACTTGAATATAATGTGTGTTTCGCGCAGCGTTTGGTTAGTTACTCTGGGATCTGAGCGGTATTCTATCGAACTGTACACCCAGACCCCAGCTATCTACCGAACGTCCATTCGTTTAAATACAGTGAATAATGTGAAAGATATGGATTTTAATGTTAAATATTGGTTCTGCTGCACCGAGGGATAATCCACTTAACTGTATATTCTAGTGGGAGTATCCCTCTCGTCCAGCAGTGCATGATGGGAGAAATGTCCAGGTTGTTACGTCCCCCATGTAGTCCCCTACTGTACAACCCCTGCAATGTCAGTAGGGAAACCCCTTGCATGGGGACTTGCATAAATACTGTGACCTGTGAATAAAACCTCAGTTGACTCCCAGCCTATGTGTCGTCTAGTTCTTGGGAGGGAAGGATTCTTACAACGCTACCGGGATTATTGTATGCTGTATTTATTTACCTGGATTATTTTATGCTGTTCCTGTTACCAAGCGGAGATACTGTGGATTATACTACCTCTCCGCTACAATAGCCATACACAACCATGTAATGCACCGTAACCATGCAACTTAAACGCTATACAAAGCAGTGGGACAGGGAGGCAGGTCAACTTGCGTTGTCTGCCAAACACATTTCAAATGGATAAAGAGGGACTCTTTCATCTTAGCGGTGTGTGAGAGGGTGTAGCCATGGGCAAGGCTGCTCTGCGAAATTTCAGGTGATTTATTATTAACAATTTATGCAACTAAAAATGTAATTTAAAACAAGATCATTTTATCTTATTTACAAAGACTTTAAAACCTATTGATTGTAGTTTAAAGACACATTGTTGTGAGTATTATTGCTGTTGAGTACTGTAACTCAACCACACCAAAAATACTGCACTCCTACAAAAGAGAGACATTGTGTGTTTTTTACACAAGTTTAAAAAATGTCTATTTTATGAACAAGCCCCTAATATCCTGTGAATTAAAAAATAAAATGTACCTACATCATATATGTCATCTGTAGAAAAGTTTTAGATTCTCCCCACCACCACATCTAAATACAACAGATCTATAATTACTAATGTTTCTAAGAAATGGTTGGTGGAAGATCATAATGTGCTTACTGGAAGTACCACTCTTATGTACAGAGACATTAACAAAGCTGTGTAGGAATAGAAACAAGCTGATGAAAGCAAAACATTTCACAGGCCTGGCACAGACTACAAAGAATGCATCTACAGGCTTTTAAGAGTATGATGTATGACAGGAAAACTGCCACAAAAATCTGGGAGTTCTAAAGAATGAGAATGTATCTCTCTTACTCCAAAACATACCCATCTGTGTTCTATGGGAATTGGTATTTCTGATAACCCCGGGATAATCTAAAGGATATGTGCATGAGTATTACAAATTTTTTAATGTGGATGTTGAACAAATGTATTCAATAAAATTCAAAAAGGTTTACATTATTTCTGAAGTCACAGACTTATGGACTATATTGAAATTCGGCCTTTTTAAAACTTTAGTGCAGATCGATTCCCTATTTTATTAATTATTATTAATAATATGTTTCCAATTTTCTACATATTAAATTCCACTTGCAGGGAAATCATCATCATGATTTTCTAAAACAACATTTAAGCCATCATATAAGTGACGATTAATATGCAACTGTCACATCTTAAGACGTGATAGTTCCACGTTATTTTTTTATTTTTTATTATTATTATTATTACTGGTATTTATATATTACCAGCATATTCCATAGTGCTTTACAATATTATTAAAGGGGAAGTTTTAACAATAAATGAGACAATTACAAAAACTTACAGGAATAGGTTGAAGAGGGCCTTCATTCCTTTACTTCAATAAATGCTATTAAAGTGTACATCTTTACTTACCTCTCCTGTACTCAACTGCCCTATAATTCCACAGGCAGTGACAGGAAGTAAAGATTTCACTATTATAGAAATATGCTATTTTGTCAATGCCTTATATGAAATATTTTATATTTTAATATATACATACATACATACATACATGCATACACATATAAAAAGGCTACAATACCTTGCACTCTGACTTCAAAATTACGTGGCTGGGTGCACTGCCAGGGCTCCAGTATCCAAGTAGTAAAGGTATGAATAAATAGGGTGCAAACAAGTGTGAATTGACTCATCACAGGTGCTGTGTGTTGAAACCAGCATTCAGCCGGACTCCGTGCGCATGCATGACAGAGGCTCCACCCCTAATCGAGATATCATTACGTTTGTATCCCCGCTGTTGTCATGGTGACGCGGCATATTGAAATTTACTATAGAAACGTATAAACAATATTGTGGAGACATTTATTGCCTTGCAATCTAATCATGTGTGCCCCAAATCCAACGCAAGGGCAAAATAAGATAAATCACAGCCCAAAAAGACATATTAGAACGTAAATGTAAAGTGTCATTATATGATAAGATCAAGGTCATAAAGTGCTATGCAAGTCATTTCCTTATTAAAGTGCTGCTGTATTTAAATTGCCATACAAGTGCCTTTGTTATTACAGTGTTGCTGTATATAAAGTGCATCAACGATGTTAAAAGTGCTAATGTGATAACATATTAGGACAAAAAGTGACCTAGTGCATATAGGAAAATATGGTGATAAAAGTGCAAAAAGTGATGATGAAATTAACATTGATGTAATACAAAAATACATACAAATCTTGCATAGCTATAGATTCCATGCACAAAAGAACCTGTTTGACGAAAATGTATAACTTTTATGTGCCTCTTGATTACAAGGCTTGAAACTTGTGTACCTTTTGATTCCAAAGCAACAAGTTTTATATACCTCTCTTATACTTTATATGGAAAGATTATTACTATGGCTTCCAAATCATCTTCAAAATAATAGGTTCATTATGCTGCAATCCAAAATGATATGTAAGTATAAACTTAAAAACAATGCAAGCTGGTAATAAAAAAAGGTTAGTCTATAAGAACGAATGTAATGACAGAGACTCATTAAGTCTTCTCGGGGACACTGTGTTAAGTTCGTATATCCAATACGCCTCCTTATTCAGGAGCATCTTTCCACAATCACCGCCTCTCTTGGGTGCAGGTATATGATCAATCGCTAAGAATTTTTTTTTTTTTTTGTGAATATAATTTTTATTTTTATATATGTTGTTCAAGCGTTAGGAGACTCGCAGGTCTCCAAGGTGAGTTACCATAAAAAGGAAAAACGCTAATGCCAGTTTGGGCTCGCAGGCCCATAATGTTGACAGACTTGCAAGTCCCTGTTATCGAGTTTCATGCATCTCGTATAATACATGTCTGTGTCATAATTGGAATAAACCTCGTTTACAATTTCCGTCTGTGGTTAAGGTTAGCGAATTATATGTGTTTTTTCAAAGTGTATTGGGTGAGCACCGTTAACTGCGATCTTTAGGAGTAAGATAAGACTAGGTTCCCTTTCCTCATTTTTCTTTTGCATTTGATCCCCCCCCCCCTGTGTTATGCCCTTGTCCTGCACCCCTTCTCCCCACAAGTGGCCATGACGGGGCGAGGGGGTAGAGCCTATAAACCCGGTCCCTCCCCCTGCTCCGCACGGCAACAGCAGGTGATGGCGTATGGTGGGGGTCCCTATTAGTGTACGTAACTGAGCCAAGGGGCACCTGTGTCAAGCGGGGCCCCTCTGTGTTTTCGCAGTATCCCTAATACCTGTTACAAAATCAACCAGTGCTTCAGTGCTCTTGGGCTACTATTCATTTTGTGTATATCAGTTGCGGTTCATGCTTTGTATGTGCTGGGGCTCGTAGGCCTACCATCCAACCTCTATTGTTAGGCGACTCGCAGGTCCCTTCATCTTGGGTTGTACAGTTTTGCCCTGGTTGGGTTCGTGTGTCCCTCCCATTAATGTCTTGCGTGTCGTGTGTGTGGCTAGGGGTGTGTCCTTGTCATGGGTTTTGGATTCCACAATACTGGATGTGTGTTTGTGTGCCTTTTGGTGTTACACCCGGGCTGTTCGGTGGTTATTATGTCCGGTCATCATGTGTGCCACAGGGGTTGCATCCCCTGTAGGTCGGGGGTACATGTGGTTCCGTGTGTGTTTCTGTTCAGGGCTCAAGTGTCCCCTGAAGGGGTAGGTGCGTTAGAGTGGGTTGGGGTTGTTGTACCACGTGAGTTGGTAGGAGGGGGGAGGATAGTCGGGGGTGGGGGGGAGGAGGGTGGGGTCTGGGTTAGTCAGCTGTCTGTCGTCGTCTGTCATCCAGAGTGTGTATTCTAAGTCCTATCTGTCTGTGTTGTGGTGTCCGTCGGATCTGAGTTCCAGTTGGAATCCTTCCTTTGCTGTCTTAAGGATCCAATACGTCCATATGTCCATGTAGGCCATTGGTAGTATTGGCCGTCATAGTCAGTTCCTCTGTTGTCCTGAGTTCCTCCATTTGGCTGAACCAGGTCATGAGCGGGGGTGTTACGTTTTGTTTCCAGAATTGGGGGAGCACTCGTTTGGCTACATTAAGTATTCGAATGGTCATGGATTTTTTGTACTTGGAGTGGGAAACAGAAGTGTGGTGTAAGAGCATTGCTGCCAGTTCCAGGGGGGGCGGTGCGTCTGTGAATTTCTCTAGCATTTTATGTATCCTCTCCCAATATGGTTTGGTCATTGCGCAGTCCCACCAGATGTGTTTTATAGTGCCTTCCTCTCGTTCGCATCTCCAACATAGCCCGGAGTGGTCTGGGTCTATTTGGTGGAGGAGATATGGTGTCCTGTACCAGTGTCCTGTACCAGTGTGTTAGTAACTTGTAGGCAGTCTCTTGTGTTTTACTATGTGAACAGTGGTGCGTGAGGTAGCAGATGGACTCCCACTCCGTGTCTGTGAGTGTGTTGCTGGGGGCAGTCTCCCACTTCCCCATAAAGAGGGGTGTCTCGGATGGGATTTCTGTTTGTAGCATGGAGTATAGGAAGCAGTATATGCAGACCACCTCTAGTGTGGTACGTTCTCTGGTGAGTGCCGGTCCCTGTGGTAGTGGTAGCCAGATTTCTAGGTATCTAATTTTTTGTTCGGCCCATTGGAAGGGGAAGCTACGTCGTAGGGGGTCTGCTCGTGCAGTAGGCACGCTAACATTGAGGATGAATGATTTACTGTAGTTGATTTTCAGGTTATATATGTCTCCAAATATTATATATGTCTTATATATGTCTCTCTGGATGTTCGGGAGGGAGATTTCAGGATTGGTTACCACAAAAAGAAGGTCATCCGCGTAAGCGGCTACCTTGTGGTGTACGTTGCCCGTCATTAGGCCAGTTATGTCTGTGTTGTGTCGGATATGCGTGAGGAACGGTTTCAGAGCGAGGACGAACAAGAGTGGGGAGAGGGAGCACCCCTGCCTCGTGCCATTGTGTATAGTAAAGGCGTCAGCTAACGCCCCATTGACCAGCACCTGGGCCGTTGGTTCTCGGTATAGCGCCTCTATCCAGTGTCGTATGTGTGGTCCCAATCCCACGTGGGCTAGCTTTTCGAAGAGGTATATCCAGCAGACTCTATCAAAGGCCTTCTCTGCGTCCGTTGACAGCAGGAGAAGGCCTCCTTTTGTACTCTCTTTCCGGTGCAAGCTCCCTGATGGTGTTGTCTCGTGCCTAGCGTCCCGTCACAAATCCCACCTGGTCAGGATGGACCAGTGATGGGATGTGCTTTGTAAGTCGCGTTGCCAGGATTTTGGCCAGTAATTTAATGTTGCAGTTTATGAGCGAAATCGGCCTGTAGTTTCCGCATTGTTCCCTATCTTTGCCGTCTTTGGGGATAATGGTGATGTGGGCTGTTAGGGCTTGTCTGGGGATGTGGTTCCTGTCTCTTATCGCGATGAACGCTTCCACCATGGGTAGTATAGGTCCTCGGCGTATGTCTTATAGTATTTTGGCGGTAGGCCGTCCGGTCCTGGGCTTTTGCCTGGTTTAGTAAATTTGACCGCCGACGCTAATTCCTCTATCGTGATGGGTTCATCTATTAGCTCTGCGACTTCTGTATCAAGGGTCGGTGTCGGGTGTTTTGCCAGGTATTCCTGGACGGAGTCGTGGAGGCATTTTCACCGAGTCGGTTCTCAGTTG
Source organism: Pelobates cultripes (assembly GCA_933207985.1). NCBI lineage: Eukaryota > Metazoa > Chordata > Amphibia > Anura > Pelobatidae > Pelobates > Pelobates cultripes. Next base: position 92,004,025 of record OW240918.1, read on the forward strand.
AGGGAGTGTGTATAGCTCTGTGTAGTAAGTGCGGATCGTTCTCAGAATGTCTGTTGGGAGTCAGTGTAAGGTCCTATCAGTCGGGAGTCAGTGTAAGGTGCTTATCTCTAATCTTGTCAATGTATGTGTGTTGCCTTTGCTTCTTCAGCATCGCGGCTAGGAGTTTGCAGCTCTTGTTCCCATGTAATGTGAAGAAGGCCTTGTGTCTACTCGCGTCCCTATGGTGTTTGGAGTGCAATAGTGTGGCTAGTTCCCTTCTCAGTTGTAAGAGTCGAGTTTGATGTGTGCGGTCCGGGGCTTGCTTGTTTTGTTCGTCTGTCCTGTGTTTGTTGGCCAGGAGGTCCGTTAGCCGGGCTTCAGCTTGTTTCTTTAATATTGCCCCCTGTTGTATGTAGTGGCCCCTTATCACGCTTTTGTGTGCTTCCCATCGAATTGTCGGGGATGTCTGCTCCGCTGTGTTGGTTATTAGGTATTCCCTAATTTTCTCGCCTATGAGGGCCGTGACCTCTAGTTTGGAGAGAAGGTATTCGTTAAGTCACCATTTCGGGGACGTCGGACGGAAGAGCGGTAATTTAAGTTTAAGTGAAACTGGGGCTTTGTCTGACCAAGTGGCCACTCTGATTGTTACTTTGGACACTAGAGAGAGGTCGTAGTATGTAGTGTATATGTGGTCTATTCGGGAGTAAGAGTTGTGCGGGTGGGAGTAGAAGGTGAAGTCTCTTACGTCCGGGTGGTGGGCTCTCCAGCAATCGACAAGGCGTCGGTTACGGAGTTGGGATTTAATGTTCTGGAGTTGTTGAGTTGGAACATGGGAGGCGCCCCATGAGTTGTCCCTTGTAGGGTCAAGTGCTATGTTAAAGTCCCCCCCCAGTATAAGGGTCCCTTCTATGAAGTCTTGGAGTTTGCGGAATGTCTGTTTGAGAAAGCGATAGTGCTGTTTATTTGGGGCGTAGATGTTTGCGAACGTGTACTGGTGGTCTGCGATCTTCCCCTTGAGGAATAGGTACCTGCCCTCGTCGTCTGACATGCATCCCCCCTCCTGGAACGGCACCCCCCTTTGGAGAAGTATTGCTGTCCCCCTGGCCTTACCCCCTTGATAGTCACTGTAGTATCCTTGCGTGTAGTGTTGGTTGGTCAATTTGGGTCTGGTCCCCTTTTTAAAGTGGGTTTCCTGTATCATGACTATGGAGGCCCTCTGTTTATGAAAATCTCTTAGTGCTCCCGATCTCTTCTCTGGTTTATTTAGGCCTTTTGCATTTATTTTGAGGATATGTAGATAGTCGGGAGTCAGTGCAATGTCGTCAAGTCAGGTCGCTGTTAGTGGGTGCTGTGGAAGTGTCTTTGTCCTAAGCCTCTGTAGTGTGAGTAGTCTCGATGAGATACTGGCGCATGCCAGTCGGTTGAGACCCCCCTCGGGGTGTTGGTAGCTGCTGCAGCCTGTTGTGGTTAGGCGGGTATGGGTGCTGAACCTGCAGGGAGCTCGTGGTTCACGCCGCCATTTCGTCCGGCTTCCAAGCCACGCCCCAATCGCTAGGAATTTTAACGTGCCAAGAGGGTGCTTGAGTTCGAAGAAATGGTTTGCGACTGGTTTGTCTGAATGTCCATCCCTATATGCCAGTTGGATGCTGGATCTGTGGCCCCTTATACGTTCACAGATGGCTGTTTCTATCTTACGTATATACGAGAGACCACATGGACAGGTAAGTTTGTAAATTACATGTCAGGTCTTACAATGGTATATCTTATATTGTAGATTTTGTTACTGTGAGGGTGATTGAATGTTCTTGCTGGTGTCATGTGGCCCAAGCATCTGACTGACCCCCTTACTTTCATGGGTTTCGTGTAACTTTGAATGGGGTCTGTATGGACCAATAGGTCTCTCAGGTTCCTGTTTCTCTTAAAACATATTAACGGTGCTTCTTTGAACACTTTCGGAAGCGTGTCGTCACTTGATAGTATCTTCCAATTCTTTCGGACAGCTGATGCCACTTGTGGGGTGGACTGATGGTATACCAATGGAGAAATTCGTGCTTCTTGTAATGCATTGTCAAGGACTTGTCGATCATATACTCTTTGTAAGAATTTTTGCTTCATTTCAAGTAATTGTATTTCCCTGGTACCCACATCTGAGTTATTTCTAATAACTCTTAGGAATTGTGCTTTAGGAAGCGAAGACCTAGGATGTGCACTCTGGTAGTGAAGGAGTGTTTTTCGTTTCGTAGGTTTGGTGTATAGTGAGTAATGAAGACCAAAAGACCCCAGTGTAATTTGTAGATCCAAATATTGCATTCTTTCCGTGCTGATGTTAGCGGTAAACCTAATAGACATTTGGAGTTGATTGAGGTCATCAATCATTTTCTGTGCTGCTCCACTCGTGTTGTTCCATATAATTAGCAGGTCATCAATGAACTTGTAGTAACCCTGTATACAGTGTCCAAATTTCTCTAGTATGTGCTTTTCCTCATAAATGAACATATAAGCATTTGCGTACATTGGCACCACGGCCGATGCCATAGATGTGCCTGCTATCTGGAGGTACCTGCTGTACTCAAATGAAAATAATTATTTTGTAGGGTCAGTGTGAGTAGTAGTTCCAATACAAATTCTATGAGAGGGCCGTGGTAGGCAGTGGAGCATGTTAAAACTTGGCGTGTGGCTTTGTGTGGAATCACCGTATATAGGCTTTGTACATCCAAAGTTATAAGGATAGGTTTTGGTTCACTGTATTGCAACTTGTTGCTAATTAGTGTTTGAGTATCCATGATGCAAGTATGTAGTGCCCCTACTGTACCGTGAAAAAGGTGATCCAGCAATTTGACAATGGGCTCCAAAATACCATCAATCGCTGATACCATCAATCCTGGTGGTCTATTTGGATCTTTATGGATTTTTGGTATTGAATAAATGATGGGGGTAAGTGGATGTTGTTTAGAGAGATATTGATATAGTTTAAGATCTATGTGGCCAGCTCTCAAACCAATGGAAAGTGTTTCCTCAATTCTGTTTTGAATGACTCTAGGGGGATCTCCTTCTAAAGGCAGGTAAGTTTTCCGATCAGATAATTGTGTTTTTAATTCATCGGCGTAATATGTGTAGTCCATTACTACAATGCCGCCACCTTTATCCGCTGAACGGATTATGATAGATGGATCCCCTGCCAATTCTTTAATTATCTTTCATTGTTGTTTGGAGATATTATGTCATATATTTTTTTCACATCGGGGTCGAGAGGTTACCGGTGTAGGGCCTGCTGGGGCTGTTGAATCACCTGGAGTGGCTATGACCGATTCCACCTTCAGCAACCTGCTGTTTATGGTTTGGAGATTGACCAGTATAGCAGCCAGAGTTTCCTGAGTGGAATAATAGTAGCCAACTGGAGGCCCTTGTGAACTCGTGCCAGGCCTTGGGTCGTTGGCCTGAGCCATCAGAAGTTTGTAAAGTTCGGCCTTTCAAGCGGTGGCAGGAAAGGGGAATCTCCCTGAGCCTGAGCTCAGATGATATTTTGGGAATAGTCCAATAGCTCAGGGATCTGGGAGTAGAAGGAGTGAGGGATTCCTCCGGAGACCCGGGCCTGGCATGCTGGGTATATCGTCTGATGGCAGATCGATGGTCGGTTCTTGAGACATTCTGAAAGGAATAATGATTTGGATAAGTAGCGGAGAGAGGCTCTACCTATGATTTGGGCCGAGGGGATTTTGTGGCCACCAGAATGAGGTGGCAGGATGTTGGCCTCTCGGTGACCGTAAGAGATTCAAAACGTGTGGCCATGACTTGGGAAGCCCTAACTGAAGCCCTAAAGAAGGGCAAGTGAGGTGGCTAGCTATGATTTGGTCATGGGGCTGAACCTCTGTGTATGAGGTGGGGTGTAGACCTCGCGGGACCGTAGTATTACTTGGTAAAGCTAGGGCCAGTGCCTGACCCTTAGAAGCCAGTTCTCTAACCTGAAGGGGGCTTGTCACTTCAATGATGTATTTAACGTATGTAGATACTGACCTTGAGTGTTTGTCCTGTTTATTTGGACAGTGCTCAGGGCGATTTCAATATATATAAATATATATACTGCGAGGAACGGGTCCAGTCCAGGAACCTAGGGGTAAGAAAGATGCTAGTAGACCTGAGGCGTGCCACAGGTATGCCAAGTATAAAAGTGTTGAACGTATGGATAGGTGTGTAACAGAGAAACTGTAACGTAAGAACCTGTGTAAACTGAGGGACCTGAACGTTGGTCCATAATTTAGAGACAAGCCCCTGGGATCCCACAAATTTGAATTTTGTGAATGATATGGGGGCGAAGTGAGGCCTTAAAAAGAACGTAATCGTAGTGAGTAAGATTAATGATACATGATACTGTAATGCCGGGGACCAGGTAGCCTGTTGGTTGTTGATGGCGTAGTGAATCTGCAAAATGGCGCAGGTCTAAATAATGATGTGTAGAAATGATAAACAAGAAATAACACGTTAATATAATAGTAACACGGTGGTGTTGGTTTATGAATTGTTGTTGTTGATATCTTAGTGAGGCGTCTTAGACCTGGCGTGTTTGAAGTTTGGAACCCACTTTGGGAGATGGGAGGGGGTTGTAAAAAAGGCAGTGGAAGCTGAATGAGGCCTCAGGAGAAATGTAAAAATGGTAACCTTTTTTACCTGATATAATGAAACGGGATACTGGAAACCACTTCCTGGAGTTTGTTGGGGAAAAGTAGTAGAACCTAAAACATATTCATTTTTTTAAAGGATCACTATAGGGTCAGGAACACAAACATGTATTCCTGACCCTATTGTGTTAACACCACCATCTAGCCCCCCTGGGCCCCTCATGCCTCCATAAATATAGTAAAAATCTTACTGTATTCAAGCCTGAAGCTGTAAATCTGCATGCTGTTAGACTCAGAAAAACAAGCAGTCTGCTGACATGTGGTAGCCTGATCCAATCACAGTGCTTCCCCATAGGATTGGCGGAGACTGACAAAGAGGCAGGGCAGAGCCAGCATGATTCAAACACAGCCCTGGCCAATCAGCATCTCCTCATATAGATGAATTGAATCAATGAATCTCTATGAGGAAAGTTCAGTGTCTGCATGCAGAGGGAGGAGATACTGAATCACAGGATGATGTGCATAGTGCTGCCCTATGCTCTTCTGACAGCAGATCTGAGTGGATGGAGGCATATTATGCCTCCATCAACTCCAAAGTCCCTCTGGTTCACTCTGAGTGACTGCAACTGGAGGTGTTCATAGCTTTCAATGTAAACAGTGTATTTTCTCAGAAAATACAGTGTTTACACAAGAAAGGCTGCAGGGAGCTATAGTTCTCACCTGAACAACCTCATTAAGCTGAAGTTGTTCAGGTGACTATAGTGTCCCTTTAAGTATAAGGAACCAGAGTATCAGGTTTTAATTTAAAACAGATTAGAAATATAAGTTAAGGAACAAAATGAGCATGGAACTAGGTCAAATTTAGAGGTTTGATAGTGGTTCAGCCTATTGATATCAAAAATGTATAGAGGCCAACTGTTCCTTTAAGAGGATACCCCTGGGAATTATCCATAATTAAATGTGACAATGGTTGGTAAATAGTGCCACCAAGATATAGGTAAACGTAGGGAGAACCGTGTACATAACTATGACAAAAGCAATAATACTGAGGTACATACTTACTTATATTTGAAAATAAATGCTTAGAACCTCTTGCGTTCGGCTTACCGAACGTGCGAGAGGGATATAACAGGACCGCATGCAGATAGTTTAATTAGGAGCAAACAAAAGATTGTATGACAAAGCCGTTTGTACGTGTTCGGCTAAACGAACGTATGTAAGAAACAAGCAAACGTGGGTAAGTATAAGTGGTCGGTAAATTAATTAAACAAAAGAAAAACGAAAGCTAGTGTACTCTGCGGTCGGCTGTTAGCCGCATGAATGCAGAAGTACATGAACAGTGAAGTTACATGAACATGTAAGTAATGTAGGGAGCCTATCCCTTCGTTTTAGGCCCGAATGTGGGAAATAGCCGAACGCTATTTCCCACGTTTATGCTTACGTGTGCTTGCTGGTCTCGTGACCGGAAGCCGGGTAGCGGGCAACGAAGACGGCTGGCAGCCGGTGGACGAGCCTGGAGGTCGGCGGTAGGAGCTGCTGAAGATGGACTGTTTGCTTGAGACAGGACCTGGCGGGAACGACGAACCGGAAGTGCAGGTAACTATGGAGACAAAACAGCTTGAACAGCAAAGGTAAGTAGGGTAGGGTTTATATAGGGTCATAACTCCTCCCACAAATTCAGGCCAAATGGCCTTCCAACATATAAAAAAAGAGGAATATCGCACACTTATTAAAATCCTGGTGCAACTAGACTTGGGGTTGGCTAACCCTCCTGTGATAGTTGAACAAAAATTGTAGTCCAGGCACTCAAGGATCAATTCAGCAGGTTTATTCGAACAAAGTGCGACATTTCAATCCCACAAGGGATCTTTCTCAAGCTAACACCACAGTGAAACAGTACAGTTTATATAGGGTAAACAATCTGTGCATTTAATTGGTATAAAATTAAACATAACACACATCAAACAATACATTCATGTGATGGATCATTTAATGAGTACACATGCCCAAACTCTGCAAGTCAAAAGGGAGGAGGGATTATCTACTCTGTGTTAGTTGAGAAGAAAATGGATTATCTCCTCTGTGTTAATCAGGAAAAAGATAATTATACCTCAAAAATAATCCAAATCTCATATTATCACTCACCCAATTGAGCAAGGAGATATTACTAAGGAATGCTGCATTTACACAAAATACATCATATGGCTAAAATTGGAGATGAAAAGAGAGGCTGGGAGTGCAATTAGAAAATAAATATATGATTCATAACATGTTGCAAATTAATAAAAATTCAGCATTTAATCAGTTAGAGTTATTCCCTTTTCTTTTATTCATTTTTATGATCTACCAATTTAAGCAGAATATTAAAGTGCAACAGTAAAATGCTTTAATAAGGTGCTTAAGGACAATATAACTTATCCAATTAATAAGGTGCATTAAAGAAAAATAAAGTGCATTGAAGGAAAAAATTTCCACAATCAAGAGTGCTTTATAAAATGTGTGGAATTAATTGAAGCGTATTCTAGCCAATAAAGTGCAAAATACATGAAGAATATTCTTAAAAATCACAGTATATTTAATATTAATCTGTGAGACTGTGTACATTTAATTAGAAGAAGATGAATGAAAAAAACAAACTTTATCATGCAATATAAGTATACACAACCAATTATTAAATTGTACATGTGCAAAACAATAAAGTGCTTAAGGAAGTGTCTCATATATACCATTAGTATATTAGTGAAGTCATGCTTCCAAGTGACATATTTGGAGGGAACCAATATTGTTGAGGCTCCATTCAGGTGTAAACAAAGACCAGCACCAAACATGTTTTACGTGTATCTAAAAACATAATAAAATATTACATTAGTAAAGATATTTACGTTAAAACTAAAGTTTTCTCAATTAAAATAATTGAGAATAATTTAGAAAACTTTAGTTTTGATGTGATTATTTTTAATAATAAAATATTTATAGGAAACAAAGTATTAAATTCGGTATTAAAAAATGACCTTAGAACTGAAATACTTAAACCCCTTCATTCTCTGGTTAGTTGCATGCTTCTTGCAATGATAGGTATTACTGTCCAAGAACAGCTGTATTCTTCACAGTCGTTTGAGTACAGGAGACCCAGTTATTGCCAGGCTTGTTAAATGTATTATTTATCTTTATGCAAATCTGGATTCAGTGAATGTTTGCCTTTTTTATGTCTCAGCATTTATATTTAAATAGTCCATCTGTAGTTTTTCACATGAGCCTTAAATTTGATCCAAATTTCTTCAATGACTTTCAATGCCAAATGTGTTTTTGAACAGCATCAAGCTGTGTTGCACATTTTTTGGTACACCCAGAAATTCCAGCATGGTGCAAATCAAAGAGACTGAAATTCCCCTTCACACAACTGTTAAAAGGTACTCAAAAGGATGAAACAAAGAAAAGTCCATAACAAATGCAGCAGATGTAAAGAGAGGAAGTGATTTAGAGCATTTTCCCCTCCATGTTGCAATTTAAGCATTCTAGTTACTTCTAAAATATAAAGTATTTTATAATAATTGAGCTTACATTTTTTGTTTTCTTTGGTGATTTATACAAGAAAAAAAAATAATAGCTGTTACCAGATTAATAATATTATTCTTGGATACACACCAGACATTGGGTTACACAGTTACATAGCTGAAAAGAGACTTGCGTCCATCAAGTTCAGCCTACCTCACATTTGATTTTTGCTGTTGATCCAAAAGAAAGCCAAAAAAAACAGTTTAAAGCACAATTTTGCAACGAGCTAGGAAAAAAAATTCCTTCTTGACCCCAGAATGGCAGTCAGATTTATCCTTGGATCAAGCAGTTATTACCCTACATTGAAAGATTATATCCTTGAATATTCTGTTCTTGCAAGTATGCATCTAGTAGCCGTTTGAACATCTGTTTGGACTCTGATAAATCCACTTCTTCAGGCAGAGAATTCCACATCCTTATTGTTCTTACAGTAAAAAAACCTTTCCTTTGACTTAGACGAAATCTTCTTTCTTCCAGTCTAAACGCATGGCCTCGTGTCCTATGTAAAGTCCGGCTTGTGAATAGATTTCCACACAATGGTTTGTATTGGCCCCGAATATATTTGTATAATGTTATCATATCCCCTCTCAGGCGACGTTTTTCTAAACTAAATAGGTTTAAATTTGTTAGCCTTTCTTCATAGCCGATATGTTCCATTCCTTTTATTAATTTTGTAGCCCGCCTCTGCACTTTTTCTAGTGCCATAATATCCTTCTTTAGAACAGGTGCCCAAAATTGCACAGCATATTCAATATGGGGTCTTACCAGTGATTTATAAAGAGGCAAAATGATATTCTTGTCCCGAGAATGAATGCCCTTTTTCATGCATGACAATACCTTACTGGCCTTGGCCACTGCTGATTGACATTGCACATTGTTGCATAGTTTGTTGTCTATAACAATTCCCAAGTCCCTTTCGTGTGTTGTTATCCCTAATTCTCTTCCATTAAGGGTATACGTTGCATGTGTATTCTTTACGCCGAAGTGCATAACTTTGCATTTTTCAACATTAAATTTCATCTGCCATTTGAGTGCCCAGTCCCTCAGTCTATCTAAATCTCTCTGCACCAAAGTAATATCTTGCTCACATTGTATTGTTTTACAAAGTTTTGTGTCATCTGCAAACACTGAAACATGACTTTCAATGCGGTCTTCAAGATCATTTATAAACATGTTAAATAGAAGGGGTCCCAGAACAGACTAAAATTTACCATTAATGACAACTCTTTGTACTCTGTTTTTAAGCCAATGTTCTACCCAAGAACAAGCATTTTCATCTAGACTGCTTAGTGATTTGTATTCTTTTAATAATTCAGTAGGTTAAAGGGACACTATAGTCACCAGAACAACTACAGCTTAATGTAGTTCTTCTGGTGTTTATAGTCTGTGCCTGTAGGCTTTTTAATGTAAACACAGAGAAATGGCAGTGTTTACAGTACTGTCTAGTCACTCAGCGCCTTAGTGCTCTGCATGGTGACACTAAAAGTTTCTCATAGAGATGCATTAATTCAATGCACCATTATAAAGTGTCAGGAATACATGTTTGTGTTACTGACACTATATTGTTCCTTTAAGTTCTTTTTTTTGTACATCTAAATAGTGAGCCCAAAATTTGGAGCTGCTACTAGATATAGGAGGGGAAATAGTATAGCATGGACATCTGTGGGCATTGGTCTCTTTCTTTCCCCATACATAGGAAGAAAAAAATATCAGAAGGAGATGCTGGGCTCCTGCAAAACCTGGCATGAGATATGGAACACCCACAGTTTCACCTACTGTTACATCAGATCCAATCCCAAAAAGGATAGTTTGCCTTTGTTTAACTTCCTCTTCTCTTCCCATAGCCAGAGCATTAGTTTCACCTAACACCTACTCCATTATGTCACAACTGTGTCTGCATGACATATGACAACATAAGAATGCCATATAAATTGCTTCTCCCCCCAATAAATGACACCATGTCAATTTTGCCATTGTTGATACAGCAATGGCCTTAGTTTTATTGATAACAAGCCAACCAGCATACAACAAAACAACCTGTAAGCTGTTGGGGGAACTACTAACAGACAGTAAACTTAACAACATGTCAAGAGTACTCAACAGTCTGACAACTTCTCTCAGCTCTGCAGACTTTAACTACCCAATCCAGATCAGGCAATTGTGTTGATTTTCTGCTTTGCTCTGGAAAGGGCATCTCAAGCTGTGACAAAGAATAGAAAACAACACAAGAAGATATAGCATACCTGCACAATAAGTAAATCCATAGCAAATAGTTTAAAGTGTCTCTGTCACTATATGGATTTATGCATTCGTACTGCTGAGGCTTACTATAGCTTTTTTTGGACCCTGGGACTGGCTTTACTTAATGTAATTGATAGATTACAGGTGCCTCCTGGTCTTCATTTTAGGCACAAACATATTCAGGTTCCTAAGATGGCATTGACTATTCTCTATTCCAGGGCTTCCCAAACTTTTATGGGCCGAGACCCACTTTTCAAAACAGTAATTTTTCGAGACCCACTTGCTTTTAATGCATATTTTAAAAAGTGAACACCATGGCAACCAATTTTAGAGGCATACAATTGCCACACCATAACAATCTGCTTTAGATGCACACAATTGGCACACCATGACAATTACTTTTAGAGGCATAAAACTGGCACACCATGGCAAAACACTTTAGAGGCATACAATTGGCACACTATAGCAATCCGCTTTAGATGCATACAATTGGCACACCGTGGCAATCAGTTTTAGAGGCATAAAATTGGCATAACATGGCAGTTTTAGAGGCATAATTCTGGGATATGTTTTAGAGGCAGAAACTTTGCACATCATGGCAATCAGTTTTAGAGACATACAACTTCTTACTCACAGACTCAAAGAATCAAAAGTGCTGTGTCCTGGCTCTTTCATCCAGGCACCTCACATTGATTATCCCAGTGGTGGAACTAATGTAGAGTTAGCCCTGGTGCAAGAATGTTTTCTGGGCCACCCCTGTAGTGCAAGTGTGGCCAAAAGGTAGATCTCCATCTGTCGGAGAACTTCAACAATGCTATACCAGAGGGGGATCTACCATTTTCTTATCATTGCAGGTTTATATTTGTGAGCATTGTTTGAGCGTTTGAATGTAAGCATGTTTTTGTATTAAGTATATGTGTGCATGTATGGGTGTAATTGTATGTACTGTTGCCATTGGAATGTAGTGGTGTGCTTGTTTGTAATGTTTGCGTCTGAATGCATGGGTGTTTGTATGTAGTGTCAGACTTGAAATGCAGGTGTGCTTTTTGTGTGTAGTGTTGGTGTTTGAATGAAGGGGTGTTTGTAGATAACTTTAGTGTTTTAATGCCGGGGTGTGTTTGTATGTAATGTTTGCGTTTCCAGTACGTGTGTAGTGGATTCAGTGTGAAGGGGTTACATGGGGAGGGCAGGGAGTGAAGAGGTTACATTGGGGTGGGCAGGGAGTGAAGGGGTTACATTGGGGAGGGCAGGGAGTGTAGGGGTTACATTGGGGAGGGCAGGGAGTGAAGGGGTTACACTGTGGGGAGGGGAGAAGGGAGTGAAGGGGTTACATGGGGGAGAGCAGGGAGTGAAGGGGTTACATTGGGGGAGGGCAGGGAGTGAAGAGGTTACATTGGGGAGGGCAGGGAGTGAAGGGGTTACATGGGGGGAGGGGGGATGTGAAGGGGTTACAGTGTGGGGGGGGGCAGGTGTGAAGGGGTTGGCATGGGGAGGCAGGCAGGAGTGAAGGGGTTATATTGGGGAGGGCAGGGAGTGAAGGGGTTACATTAGGGAGGGAAGGGGTTACACTGTGGGGAGGGGGGAAGGGAGTGAAGGGGTTACACTGTGGGGAGGTTGGAGGGCAGGGAGTGAAGGGGTTACATTGGGGAGGGCAGGGAGTAAAGGGGTTATATGGGGAGGGCAGGGAGTGAAGGGGTTACATGGGGGGTATGTCTGGGGGCTGTGTCCTACCTTTCATAAATTCAATGGTGGTCCAATGTCTCCCTGGTGGTCCAGTAGGGTAACTCTCCAGTCTGCAACTCCGCCGGGTGCAGAGCTGCAGACCATGTAATAAGTCTCAGGAGCTCCCAGAGTGTTGCCATGGTAACGCTCTGGGTGTTCGCGAGACTTCTATCACACGGTCTGCAGCTCTGCACCCGGCGGAGCTGCAGACCGGAGGTGCTGGGCAGACTGTTTGGAGGGAGCCCGGCATACAGGGCAAGCCGCCGGGCTCCCTCCTGGTGTCGGGCATGCGGTCACAGACCGAGAGCCCGACTAATCAGTCTGCTTGCCTGACTCCCCAGCGGCCCTGGATGTGTGGGTCAGCACGACCCACTGGGAATTGCCCGGCGACCCACCAGTGGGTCGCGACCCACACTTTGGGAACCGCTGCTCTATTCATATCTAGTGCCCAGTTTACCAATTACATTATCGGTAGCATAATGAGCAGACTGGAATGAAGGCTCCGGAAAAAGATGGGTATGGAATTCTATTGTCCATGTCAAGTTAACAAGGTAGTGGAGCTCAGGTTATACGTAAAAAAAAGTAGTCCCTACATTTACTTATAATAATTGAAGAATATAATAGCTTTAGTGTACTAATAATCTTAATTTTAGTAATGACAGGAGCCGAGTATTTTGCATAATCTCTCTTTACTAGCTTCACAGCAGCAAAGAATACATAGAAAAAAGAACCAATCACAAGCGAGTAGGATATACATGAGGTATAGTGACCTAAGCACTTCCTCTTTCAGACAGCGACATCAAGCAGCAGCAAACATATAAGAAGCAGTCTGCAGGAATGCTTCCACCACTGTGCACCCAGCATCACTTAACTGTGCACGTGTGGGAGAGTGAGGAGCAGGTAGGAGACCTCCGGAGAGAAGATTCCCACTGGACCCCAGGGAGAGGCCACACACTAGCTCCCAAAGCTAGGGAACAATACATAAAATGATGTAAGTGTGTGCAAGAATGTGTAAATGTGTGTGTGAGAGTGTGTGTCTGTCAGTGTGTGTGCCTGTCAGTAAGTGAGTGTCTGTCAGAGAGTGTGTGTCAGTATTTGTCAGTGAGTGAGTGAGTGTGTCTGTCAATGAGTGTGTGTGTCTGCAGTGTGTATGTGTGTTGGTCAGTTTTGCGATGGCTGTGGCTGGGCACTGGAGGTGCATGGAGGCACGCAAGGCCACGGCACATTCCGACGTGACGTCACCGTGCTCCATCCTATTTTATGGAATAGCGGGAGGATCTGCTTTGGCACAGGGTGCGGACAGCGCCATTGGGGGTATACTAGAGGCTGGACTCCTGAGTCGCATACTGGCAGCGGCAATTTGATTGGAGTCTGCTTGTTGGCTAATATTGTTTTTTTGTTTTTTTTAAACAAGGGCTGGAGTTTATTAGAGGGGGATGCTGTTTTTTTATATACTGTACTTTTCAAAGCAAACCTATGTTTCTATGAAAATTTAAGTTTTTTTTTTTTTTTTGCGGCCCACGTAAATTTAAACCTTGTTCATTTGTCTCGTGCTAGCTTTTGAGTTTGACATGCTTGCCCTACAGGGTTGTAATCTTAACATTGGCCAATATAATAGACTGGGGCTCACCCAGTAAACAGAGGCTGCAACAGCATGGCTCCACTCAGTAAACAGAGGCTGCAACAGCATGGCTCCACTCGGTAGTATAAATATAGCAGGGGACTCACTCCAGGTGCACAGGGTATGAATCCTTAAGTGCTGGCCACAGCCCTGACAAAGAGCACTAATCTGTGCTCAAATGGTAATTTAAGGTTATGGGAGATATTCCTTTAAACCAGGGTGGGGAACATCCTGCCGAAATCATTTTGTCCGGCCAGACATATTAGGTGCATTATGGTCTATGTGGAGGAGGACTGCAGAGGCGCGCAGCATCACGTACGCATGTGCTCCACTGTCACAATGTTTCCTGAAGTTGCAAAAGGATCCGCTCTGACTGGAGTGGATCTGAGTGCAACGGTTCCCTGTCAGCAGCGGACATCTTTGAAGGAGCACGAGGAGCCAGATTAATTTGATTTAGTCTGTTCTGATCTCATCAAATATTGTGAGTTACTCTGCTTGTCTTTACTATTTGAAATGCTTTTTAAAATGGGGCAGGGTAGGAGTTTTGTAGACTAGTTGCCGATTGTGTTGTGTGGGGTTGGGGGATTACAGATTGTGTTTTGGGGATTGGAGATATTACAGATTGCTGATTTTTGGGGGGTATGGGGTATTACAGATTTCAGATTTTTTGGGGGTATTGGAGGTATTACAGATTGCTGATTTGGGGAGGATTGGGGGTATTATTGATTGTTGATTTTTGGGGGGTATTACAGATTTAGAATTTTTGGGGGGATTGGGGTATTACAGATTGTGTTTTGGGGGTAGGGGGTATTACAGATTGCTGATTTTGTGGGGGTTGGGGGTATTACAGATTGTTTTGGGGGGGTTGGGGGTATTACAAATTGCTAATTTTGGGGGGATTACAGATTGTGTTTTGAAGGGTGAGTATTGCAGATTGTGTTTTGGGGTGTGAGGGATTGCAGATTGTGTTTTTTTGGGGGGATGAGTGATTGCAGATTGTGTTTTTTGGAAATGAGGGATTGCAGATTATGTTTTTTTGGTGGGTATTGGGGGTATTACAGATTGTGTTTTGGGGGATTGGGGGTATTATAGATTGCTGCTTTTTGAGGGGAATGAGGAAATTACAGATTGTTTTGGGAGATTGGGGGGATTATAGAGTGTTGATTTTTGGGAGGATTGGGGGTATTACAGATTGCAAATTTTTTGGATGGATACTACAGATTGCGTTTCGAGGGGTGAGGGATTGCAGATTGTGAGCTTGTCTGTTATGAGCATATGTGTCAATAAGCTTGTCTGTAGTGAACATGTGGCATATGTGTGTCAGTGAGCTTGTCTGTAGTGAGCATGTGGGTGTCAGTGAGCTTGTCTGCAGTGAGTATGTGGGTGTCAGTGAGCTTGTCTGCACTGAGCATGTGGCATGTGTGTGTCAGTGAGCATGTGTGTCAGTAAGCTTGTCTGTAGTGAGCATGTAGATTAAAGGACGTGTCAGTGAGCTTGTCTGCAGTTAGCATGTGGCATGTGTGTGTCAGTGATCTTGTCTGTAGTGAGCATGTGTGTGTCAGTGAGCTTGTGTTTTTGTATCTGCCATGACACAATAACTTATAGGGCTGGCATGCATTTTTTTCCAGGACTGCTTTGCATTCCCAATCAGGACCTGCTCAGAGGATAGTTGGTGCGAGGCACAGTGGTGTATCCTGGTTTTGTGCTGCCCTAGGCAGGACAAAACTCAGACGCCCCCCTCCCCCTGCGCCACCCACACCCAACCCTTCCCCCCCGCCCCGCGCCACCCCCCAACCCTTCCCCCCGCTCCACCTTCTAAATACACAAACACACAGTCAGACACACACAAACACAGTCAGACACAAACACACACACACAGTCAGACACAAACACACACACAGTCAGACACAAACACACACACACAGTCAGACACAAACACACACACAGTCAGACACATACACAGACACAAACACACACACACACAAACACAGTCAGACACAAACACACACACACAGACACAAACACACACACACATCACACACACAGTCAGTCACACACACACACAGTCAGACACAAACACACACACACACAGTCAGACACAAACACACACAGTCAGACACAAACACACACACAGTCACAAACACACACACACAGTCAGACACATACACAGACACAAACACAGTCAGTCACAAACACACACACACAGTCAGACACAAACACACACACAGTCAGACACACACACACACACACAGTCAGACACACACACACACACAATCACTCACATTAACTTTTTTTTTTTATTTAAAGCCCCCCGCCCCAACCTCCTTACCTTTGGGAGTGCTGGGGGGGGGGTGGTTCCTCTTTCTCCCTGGTGATCCAGTGGCTGCCGGTCGGGCTACTGGGCGGCGCTGGCTGCAGGCGAGGGAGCACTTCCTCTGAGCTGACTGCTCAGCTCCCTCGCATGCCGCAGAGTGAGGCTGGGAGCCGGAAGATGACGTCATATTCCGGCTCCCAGCCTCACTCTGCGGCGCGCGAGGGAGCTGAGCAGACCGCTCACAGGAAGAGCTCCCTCGCCTGCAGCCAGCGCCGCCCGCCCGGCATGTCAGTTAGCCGCAACGCTAACAAGGCATTTGCCCTGGGCATTTGGGGGCGGCGTTTTTTGCCGCCCCCTGAAAAATGCCGCCCAAGACAAATGCCTTGTTTGCCTCACGGCTAATATGCCCCTGGCGAGGCAGGCAAAAGTGTTTACACACTGGATAGTTATTAAAACTATAAAAAGTGGTGTGACATCGTATAAATGGTAATTACAAAGATAAGAAAAGTTGATGCAGAGTGTCGATCTTTCCAAGAGAAATTGACAAATTATAATTTTTTTTGTTGAAGTCAAAGGCAAACCTATGTGCCGAGTTTGTGGCGATGCTTTAGCAGTAATGAAAAAAGAGAATCTGGAATGTAATTACAGCTCAAAACATGCTAAACTCAACGAATTGAGAGGCCAATTGCTTCTGAATAAAATCAATGCTCTTCAGCTGAGTTTGGAATCACAGCAACCCACTTTCACTAGACCTCGTTGTGACAGAGACAACGTTATTCATACGAGTTATGTAGTGAGTGAGCTAATCACAAAGAAGCTCAGGCCTCATGTAGAGGGAGAGTTTGTGAAAGAGTGAATGGTTGCTGCTGCGGAGTTGTTAGCACCAGACAAAGTAAAATTGTTTCAGAGTGTTAGTTTGTCTCGGAGAACCGTCTCAGATCGGATTACTGACTTAGCACAAGATATTGAAAAAACACTGAAGGATTCTGCAGGAAATTTCCAATTTTTCTCTCTGGCTTGTGACGAGACAACCGACATAACAAATACTGCTCAACTGGCTGTTTTTGTTCGTGGGATAACTGCAGAGTTTGATACACGAGAGGAACTGCTTTCACTGGAACCCATGCATGACACTACAAGAGGTGATGACTTATTTGAGAGACTTGTTTTATCAATGAAAAAACTTGAGCTAACATTTGAAAAGTTAAGTGGCCTTACTGCAGTTCCAGCCGTGGTTGGCTCCCAAAAAGGGTTTGTTGCATTTGTCAAGAAAGAACTGAATCGTCTCAATCTTGATCCAAATGATTTAATTATATGCCACTGCATCATACCATAAGAAAGTCTTTGTGCACAGCTGTTGTGACTCAACAATGTGATGTCAACAGTAGTGTCATGCATAAATTTTATCAAAACCAGAGGGCCACCAGTTTAAGGAGTTCCTGAGTGATCTTGACTCTGAGTACGGTGATCTTGTTTATCACTGTGAAGTGCGGTTGCTGAGTTGCGGGAACATGCTCAGGAGGTTTTACGAACTGCAGGATGAAGTCAAGCACTTCATGGAGATGAAACTCAATGATAGCAAGTGGCTGTGTGATCTAGCACTCATGGTGGAAATTACCAAGTACATCTCAGAGCTGAACGTCAAGCCGTAGGGCCCCAACCAGTTTCTCATCTCACTGCTTTCAAACGTGAAATCATTTGAAGCTAAATTAAGGCTGTGGAAAGTGCAACTCAAGAAGAATAACACAGTGCATTTCCCCACTCTGGAAGGACAAAAGCCTTCTACGACACTAGAATATGCTATTGAATGTGCAAAACTAATTGAGGCATTTAATGAAAGATTCAAGGACGTGAAAAGCAAACAAATGGAATTGAACATCTTTCAATGTGGAACCAGCTGATGTGCCTGATAACCTACAACACAAAATAATTTAGCTGCAAAGCCCAGGTACAACAACCTCCCACTGCTTGAGTTCTACAAATGTTACATAAGTAATGATGAATTCCCCACTTTGAGAAGACATGCATTCAAATATGCATTTGTGTTTGGAACAACTTACTGCTGCGAGCAGTTCTTTTCAAAACTTACCATCGCAAAGAGTTGACTGCGCTCCAGACTGACCAACACAAACCTGGAAAACCAGTTGCGAGTAGCAACATCATCAATACCAGCTAACATAACACACCTGACCAAAGAGAGGCAGTTCCAGTAATCACATTAGGGGTGAATTAATTTATTTGACCAAATATAGCAGGCTAAGTTTTAAGCTGATAATTTTGTATGGCCCCCGAATGATGTTATAAATATCCAAATGGCCCTGGGCAGAGAAAAGGTTCTCCACCCCTGCTTTAAGTAGTATGTTCTGGAAATCTTGTCTAGCAGTTTACAGAGGCTGCAACAGCATGCCTCCACTCAGCAGCATAGTGTAGTATAAAAATAGCAGGGGGCTCACCCCTGGTGCACAGGGTATGAACCCTTAAGGGCTGGCCACAGCCCTGACCGAAAGCACTAATCTGTGCTTAAACAGTTCATTCAAGGTTATGGGAGACATTCCTTTAAGCAGTATGTCCTGGAAATCCTGTCCAGCAGTTGAGAGGCTGTAGTAGCATGTCTTCAAACAGTAGCACAGTGTAGTAAAATATATAGTTGGGGGGCTCACCTCAGGGGCTCAGGGTATGAACCCTTGAGTGCAGTGCTGGCCACAGCTCCGAAAGAGAGCTCAAACAATTAATTCAAGGTTAACAGTTAATTAAGCAGTATGTCCTGGAAATCCTGTCCAGCAAGTAACAGAGGCTGCAACAGCATGTCTCAATTCAATAGCACAGTGTTGTACAAATATAGTGGGGGGCTCACCCCAGGTGCACAAAGTATGAACACTTGAGTGCAGGCCACAGCCCTGGTAGAGAGAACTAATCTGTGCTCAAACACAGGGCCGGTGCTAGGATTTTTGACTACACAGGTGAATATGCATTTTGCGCCGCCCCACCCCCCCACCTAAAAAAAAAACAAAAACAATGCATCTTCACCTCTGTGTCTCGTAGCCCCCCCTTTTGAATTTCTTACCCACATTAGTGTTGCATATCCACTCTCTTGAATGTCTTACCCCATTGGCCCCTTTGTGCCTTACACCCCCCTTTAGTGCATCTCCTACAACCCCTCTTATGTATTTCTTACTTCCCCGCCAGCCCCTTTCTGTCTCTTTCTTCCCCCCAGCCCCTATCTATCTCTCTTTTTCTCCTATATAGACATAGACATATACAGGCAAAAATACATACATGCACAAATACACAAACAAACAGACACACAACCATACAGGCATAATTATTCAGGCACACAGTCACAAAGATATATAGACACACAGTCATAAAAGGCACACAATCAAACAAACACAGTCATACAATCTACACATACAGGTACATTGTCGTACAAACACAGACATACATTCATACAGACACAGGCACACACAGAAATACAGACACAGACATAAAGAAACATAGGGATAGGCATATAGAGACATACATACACAGTGATACAGATACATACGCAGACAGTCATAAAGAGACATACAGACAAGGCATACAGAGACATACATACATAGACAAACAAAGAACCCTGCACACTGATACCGTAGACAGACACACAGATACACACACATATACAGATGCACATAAACACTGAAAGACATACAGATAAACACACACTGACATACAGACACTGACAGACACACAGATACACACTGACAGACATACAGATACACACGTACACAATGATAGACATACAGATACACACACAGACAGACATACACAAACACACACACTGACAGACAGACATACACACACACACACTGACAGACATATAGATACATACAGACACACTGACCCTGAGGGTCAAGCAGAACTGATTTACTGGGGCTACCTGCCTGGCTTTTATGCAGGTCTCCCACCTGGTGGACACTCCCCTAGGGGACCAGATGGAAGACTGGGAAACATATTGGACATTGACCAATCACAGACATACACCTTTAAACACACCCACAATGCATCACAGTCCCTCCTCTCTATCCTGGAGATAATTGGGAAGTAATCCAATTATCTCCCAGGACAGTGGCAAAACTCCATTGAGCACATGTTACTAAAAAGATTAAAAAATACCCACTGTTGCAAATAATTAACAAAACACATACATTCTACATATCCCCAGATAGCTTAGATCTGAGCGCACATTATTACCGAATGGCGCTCAGATCACATACAGTTCAATTGCCATGGAGCCAAAGTCTTTCCTACAGTCTTTTCATTACACAAATGGGCTCCATGGCTTAGCTACCTGGCTACCAGTCATTCAGTTCCACTACCGAATGCAGGGCTAAGGAGGCTGGCTGCTCAGCAGTGTTAACTCAAAAAGTGTCCGTTTTCAGTTCCATAGTTTGGGCGCTGAACACCGCTGGCCATTCGGGAGTTAAAACAGCAAATGAACAAAGGCCACCCAGCGTTCGTCAATCAAGCTGCGGTTAACCGCAGCTTCTGGGCGGTCAATTGACGGTACACTCCAGTTCCCAGGTGGTCCATCGTTCCGGTACTTTGTTCGGTAGATTGAATCTACCGAACACCCCGGCAGAAAGGCATGAATAAGCCTTTCAGCAGGGAAAATAAAAGGATTTAACTGCCAGGCCATAATCTAAAGGGAGCAGGCGAGCAACCAGGCCTCTCCTGTGCACAGTGGCGAGATTGGTTCCGCCACATGGGGAAATGGGTCTGACCTATTCTAATCAAAGGTGATAACCATCGGTTACCCAGGTCCCGCTTCAATTGGTGGCAAGCGGCGGGATCCCATGTCCCTGCCAACAGACCCATGGACTACAGTGCTCTAAAGCGACCTACACTGCAGGACTTGTGTAGAGCCAGAGGAATAACGCCAAGTGGGCGTAACAAGGCTGAATTGACTGCTGCGCTCATGGAGGATGACCAGGCATGCAGTGAGGCAACAAACCCCAGCCAGGGGCCGGAGATGAGGAGGAAGTGCGCAAAGAGTTGTAACGGCACCTGGCATATTACCGAGAGCCACCCTCAGAGGAGATTGTCAGCAGGACCTTTTTGGAGGTGCAAGCCTATGTCCTTGCCAATAGACAGAGGGCGACCTCCTTAAACCCAGATGAAGCAAGAAGGTAGTAGAGGGTGCCGGGAAGCACAACCACCCTGGCCCATAAGCTACCATACAATGCCTTCAAAGACTTCAAGGAAGCAGAAGAAGGCATCGATGAATTTTTACAAGACTTTGAACGCCAGTGCCTACTCTAAGACGTGGACCCCAGCGACTGCGTCACCATCCTGGCCAGCAAACTAGCGGGGAAGGCAGCGGATATTTACCAGACTGTACCAGAAGAGCAGATATTATTTATTATTTATTTATTACCCAAATCCTCCGGGCCCGGAATGCGGTCACTCCAGAGCAATACCGCTGAACGTTTAGGGAGACCTGGAAAGGGGAGAAGGACTCCCATGTGGAGTAGGCATGCCGCATCACAAGGGCCACCCAGAACTGTCTCAACTCCCATCAAGCCAAGTTCCCGGAGGAGATCACCCAGCTCGCCATGCTAGAGCACTTTTTCAATGGGCTCCCCAATGACAAGATGACAACGCATTCGTATGTCATCCATATCAACTTTCGATGACCACGGGTAACGGGAAATCAGGGTTCGATTACGGAGAGGGAGCCTGAGAAACGGCTACCACATGCAAGGAAGGCAGCAGGTGTGCAAATGACCCACTCCCGACGCAGGAAGGTAGTGACGACAAATAACAATACAGGACTCTTTAGAGGTCCTGTAAATGTAATGCATCCACTTGAAATCCTTTAACTCCGATCAATTGGAGGGCAAGTCTGGTGCAGAGCGACTGACCCGTGCGTGCTGCAGCTGAAACTCCACTATCGCCTGCTGCTGCTCACACAGTCTCTCCAGCATGTGCAAGGTGGAGTTCCACCTTGTGGGCACGTTGCATGTGAGGCGGTGAGCGTGAAGGCCAAAGTTACGCTGCAGCGCAGACAGGCAAACAGTAGCAGGGTGAGAACGCCGAAAGAGTGCACAGCTGCTACAGGGAATGTCACATCCTGTTACAAGTTGCAGATCAGTCTGGTGATGGCTTCTGGTATCCAGTACTCTATTTACTGAAGCTGCATCAGGGTCCTGGTATGTGGCCGCACAAATGCTGATGCTCAACACCAGGGGGAGTGCGGTTACCCTGCACCAGACCCTGCTAATGCATTCCGCACTATGACTCCTAACTTCAACATCAGGTCGTCCGACCGCCGCCCAGACAGTGTAAGATAATACATGCTGACGAGCGCTAGGGGACGGCCACTCTGCTTTTGCACCCTGCTCCCTCTTAAACTGTGCTGGTGCCTCTGTGCGACCAGAGCTTCTTCCTCCAAACTGCACATGTCACTTGCATGACCTTGATTCCATGTGGGGTCTAGGACCTCATCATCCTCCACATCATCTTCCACCCACTCCTCAAACCTGACCTCCTTGTTGGTCTGCATACTGCAGAAAGCCACAGCAGTTGGCACCTGTGTTTTTCCAGCATGTAAAGTCTGCAAAGGACATATGGAAATTTTTGTTTTAGAATTGTATCCAGGCAACAGTTTTCCCTATAAACTGACCTCTCAGTTTGACTTGTGAGGATATTGCCCCCGAATTATAATATTGTTATATTGGTATTTGACGGTTCTATTTGACTGTCAGATATGAAGTACAGGCCGCAAATGTACTATTTAGCACCCAAAAAATATTTAATTGGTCAAACTGCGCTGTAACCACAGTATTTGACGGTTCTATTTGACTGTCAGATATGAAGTGCACACCCCAAATTTACTTTTTATCACCCAAAACAATTTGAATTTTTCAAAGTGCGCTGAAAGCACAGTATTTGACTGTTCTATCTGACTCTCAGATATGAAGTGCCGCAAGTGTACTATTTAGCAGCCAAAAAAATTGTATGTTTCAAAATGCTATGTCAAAGCACTATTTGACGGTTCTATTTGACTCTCAGATATGAAGAGCACGCCCCAAATTTACTATTAAGCAGATTAGCACCCAGAAAATAAGAATGTGCAACCTAGGAGTAGATAACCCTCAAATAACACAATGGGAAAAACAAAATCACAGTGCTCTCCACTATTAAGGAGTGCAATAGGGGGAGCACAATGGAGAAAAACGTTGCTAAAACAGAACCCTAACCTTATTAGATCTAATACAGAAAAAGGACCGAATGGAGCTAATCATACAATGTGATCAACAGTTGTCTAAGGACAACAAGGAGGAAGGTGGAAACTGCAGATCCAGGGCGTGTCTTTTGTCACCACTTTATTTTTTCACTTTGGTAGCACTATGTGCATTTATTATTGATTTTTTTTCCAGTTCTAGGGACATGTAGTTCAAGTAAGCACTAGCCCTGTGTGGTGCAGAGGTAAATAGGGCTATTAATAGCATTTTTATAGTCTTTAGCCCCTGTTATTATTGACCCCGAGTTCTTTCAGTCTTCCAGCCCCTAGTTATTTACACTCTCTTTGTAGAGGTTTCTATAAGGATTGAGGGTTTTCTGTTTGGTGGAATTGCATTAGCAATGACTCTACTAGTATTGTTTTAATTTTCTTCAAGCTTTTGCTTTCTGTATAATACAGGGGCCTTTGCTACTTCCCTGTTCATATATACCTACCTGTCCAGTGGTGGATAATATGGGGTGGTTGTTCCTTATCAGATATTGTGTCTGCAGTTTCCACCTTCCTCCTTATCTCTAGACAATTGTTGAACACATTGTATGTTTAGCTCCTTTAGGTCTTTTTTCTGTGTTAGATGTAATAAAGTTAGGGCAACTTTTTTTCCACTGTGCTTTTTATTGCACTGCCTGCTAATGGAGTGCACTCAGTGTCGTCTTTAATATTGATTGGACCCTGGGCAAGAATTTACTTGGGCCCACTTGGGCCCGCCTTCCCACACCCTAGCATGTAATCACGCCCTCCACCACAACACACACACAAAAAACAAAACACACTCACCTTGTAGAGTAGTAAACTTTAATAATGTAAACATAAAAAACTGGTTCACAAATAAGTCCTTAGCTTGACCTGTAGCTTCTTTTAACCACGGTCTTATAGTATATTTTTATTAACAATTATATGTTGTTGGAAGAACAAGCATGCTGATATCTTAATAATAACTTTCAGTAGCAGTGCAAATCAACATTATTATGTTTAAATTATAAAACAAATAACCATGTTGGCTAGTAATATCTAAAAAAAATAAAAAAATAAAATACAACAATTAACAATGCAACTAAATAAACAATATTAAACCTTACAATTTGTAGAATCCAAGTGCACATTTCCCATTTCAATATGGAGAATAGGGAATCAAGTACCAGTGTTACATG
Source organism: Pelobates cultripes (assembly GCA_933207985.1). Classification (NCBI taxonomy): domain Eukaryota; kingdom Metazoa; phylum Chordata; class Amphibia; order Anura; family Pelobatidae; genus Pelobates; species Pelobates cultripes. The sequence continues at coordinate 92,028,503 of OW240918.1, forward strand.
GTCAGCCTCATTATTATAATTCCTGTTAGGCACCAACTGCTGCAGTAGAAGACTATTATAAAAGAATACATAGTTTGACAATCATTAACATAAAGTGCAGAGAACTTTTACATAAAATAGTAAATAAATATTTTAATGCAACTTAAACAATGAGTCTACGTGCTTTCTGAGCAGCAAAGGTCTTAATGTTTGAAAATGAAGACCACAAAGTATATCGGATTCAGCAGACATTATAGATAGTTTGGTGAGACGGCTCTGGCTCATGGTTGTGCGTTGAAAGTTTTTTTTTATCAATTTCATTTTTGAAAAAGATTGTTCACCTGAACTGTTAGTGATCATTAAAGTAAGGTATATTTTTAAAACAATTTCCGTGTTGGGAGAGGTATCTTACATCCTTGTCATAAATTGTACTGTACATGAATTGCTCTATGCTGCAATCGTCTGGTTTTTCCCCCAGGAAAAGAGAAATGAATGACTGAAATTGAATCAGCTTATCATCAAATGTTGTACCCAGATCATGCTTGTAGAAAGCAGACAACTTTTCTGCTGCAGTTTTAATGGATTAGAGTCCATCGTTGAAAAGTTTTTAAAGAAACCAAATAAATCACACACTTCACTGTAGGCTCCTAGGCGATGTTCCAGGCACATTAAAAGTTTGTCAACACATGGGAGAAAGGCCTTCGCATAAAAGGCCTCCTTTGGCATTACTTGTGCTTCTTCACTATGTCCATAGTCAAGTGGCTGCTGACAGACATTCCGGCGTTGAAGACGGCGGTGTTGCACAATATACTCTTCAGTATTTGTTAGACGCTTGCCAGCTTCTTCAAATGCATCAAATTTAGTACCCTGTTCATTCATAAACTCTTTTAACAATTTCAAAACACCAACAGCAGCATTTAGGTTCAGCTGAACAGAATGCAGAGTTTTGCTGCTGCTGTTGAAACGCTGCAAAACCGTGTTCCAGAATTCTGCAAAAATCACTGTCTCAAGTTTGCTTATCTGATCAAATAGTCCTTTTGTGGTAATACGGCACTCAGATTTTTCTTCAATGTCAGTTGAAAATTCAAACAAAATGTCAATTATATTTTCATAGCCATGGACTAATGCTTGACAAGCATCTGCATGACATGACCAGCGTGTGTCACTTAGCTTTTTTGGCATGGACTCAGAGAGGCCTTTCTCATCAAGCTTGTCTTTAAGCTTCTTGTAGCGCCAAGTTGAACCACTAAAGAATGTATAAAGAGCTTGTACAAAATTAAAAAAAAACCTTACAGCCTCACTACATGAATTTGCAGCATCCTTTCCGACAAGGTTTAATGAGTGTCCAAAACAAGGTACGTACTTAGCATATTTATTCATGTTAACAATTCTTGCTTGCAAACCCTTGTAGTGGCCAGACATGTTGCTTGCATTGTCGTAACTTTGTCCACGGCATTCTTGTATGGTAAGTCCAACCCTATTAAGAAATGCTAGGAGCACACCTGCCATTTCTTCTGCTTTATGCCCTGTTGAGGGTAAAAAAGTTACAAAACGCTCCACAGGTCGATTTCCTTCTAAGTATCGAGAAATCACTGTGAGTTGGTCAGTATGAGAAGAATCTTCCACCGAATCCACAGAAACCGAGTAGTACTTTTTAGCCATTTTAATACGTTTGATGACAACTTCTAAGATCTTATTCCCAGTAATTTGTATGAGTTCCTCACAGACATTTGCTGATAAATAACATGTGCATCCTTTGCCTTTGTTTGGATGTGTTGTGCTAGGAAAGCATCATACTCTGACAGTAATTCCAAAATACCGAGATAGTTGCCATTGTGTGGGGATCCAATAGTCTGATCATCACCTCTAAAAGCCAATCCTCTCTCAGCAAGAAAAGTGGTGACACTAAGCAAACATTTTACTAGGTTTTGCCATTAGGTGGTCAGCTCTTCAATCTGCTGTTGCATTTTATAGTCAATCCGACCTTCCAGTTTTGAAAATGTGGCTGTATCAATCACAATAAACATATCTGCTGTTTGGCAACATCCATCTTTAAATGATTTTGGAAATCCTTCATTGTGCAGTTGTTCCAGAGGTTTTCTTACTGACGAATTTCCATTTTTGGACCAATACTCCCGCATCTCCAGAGTAAATGAGTTACGCCACAAACCAATGTCAGTTAGGAAACCCGACTTTTCCATGGATTCTGGAAGTAAATCAACTGCTTCAGCAGTAGCGTTTTGTATTTCAACAGTATGGAAGCTAGGT